>JAANYP010006004.1:0-43425 GCA_020465985.1 Centrapalus pauciflorus | reverse complement strand
AGACTCAGATAAAATACAAGAATTTAAAGACTAAAATGATGACGATACAGACGATGAAATTAACATGATATTATCATGAATGATTTTGAACAGGTTCAGTATATTCTGAACAAAGATTAAAAGACTTAAAGACTTGAAAGCGGGTCTCTGATTTGAAAAGAATTGACAGAACAGATTGACAAAGACAAAATCCTGAGATAACTCAGGTGGCAGATTTATATATCTGTTTGACCAAGACCCAGACCAGTGAGTTATAGATATTCAAATTGAACATGCAGAGATCCGTTTGAGATATATTGATGCTGTACATTGTTTGACATTCATTTATCAGCTGGAATGAGACCTGTGCACACCATGGATGGGGTGTTGCCCAGTGAATCATGATAGCTATTTGCTTTTCATTTCATATTGCATTTATTAGCGCGTCAGACTTTGCTTTATGATTTGTTGCTACCATGACTCCTAAGACTTATGCTTACTTCATTGATCAGACTTGATAAGATTTATTCAGCTTGACTAGCCCTTATGGTCTATTGTTCTAGACCTGGCTATTCCACCAGTTCTCACGAACTTGGTAATGACCTCCGATGTTCGGCCATGTTGACCTACTGGTAGCTAGCCCAGTATGTGGCTGATCCCCACGATATAAGCGTGAGTGTGGTTTGAACATCATCCGATCTTAAGATACTATATCTCAATCAAGATGAGGGCTGTAGCGGCAGCCAAGACTTATCACGCTTAGACTGATGACTCCGCTTGACACGCATGTTAATATTGAAAATCTATAAACTCACTAAGCTTTGCTTACAGATGTTGCTTTAAAATTTTACAGGAAGATCCAAAGGAAAATCACCTGCAGGACCTAGTACTTAGGTCATTCAAGATCCAAGTTTTGAAGCTTTCCTAGACCACTTCTCAACAAACTTTCTGGTACTGATTGGATGACAGCTAATGTGGTGGTTCTGGGTAGACTTGTTGTGATGATTGATGTTATGAATAGATTAGATGTTACCCTTTTATAACTTTAATTTGAAATATGTAATCTGTATCCTAATATGTAATGTACATGTAATTTTATTTTTCCGCAATTTAATTACCCTATCTTAGTATGGTTGATATCGTATTGCATATTATGGGACCTAGACTGGTGAGCACTGCCCCGTAAGGGGTGGTCTTCACATATATATATATATATATATATGTGTGTGTGTGTGTGTATATATATATATATATATATATATATATATATATATATATATATATATATATATATATATAGTGCATCTTTTTAAATGAGCGTAATTGTGAAAATTGCAATTATAGTTTACTTTATTTGATTTATCTCATGCATATTATGGTTGGCTGGTACAAATTGTAGATGGCAAGGAGAACGAGACAACGAACCCAAAACGTTGATATCCCAATAGATTGGTCTCTAAACCTCCTTATATCCCAACACCCCGAACACATTAGAACATATTGGTTTTTATATAGGAAATATTCTAATAAAGTGTTGACTGAAAAGATGGTTAAAAGGAGTGACTTTGAGGATTACGGGATCCCATATTTCTTTGACTATTTGGGGTGGGAAGGTGTGTTAGAATTGGGCGGCATTGATATTTATCAATCTGATGTAGTCGAGTGGATGTCTACCCTACGAAGGGAGACGGGTCGTTCAACGAATGACTTTAGGTTGATAGGCACCGTCCATGGTAGGGACGTGGCGATGGATGCACAAATCCTTTGCCAATTGTTTAATTTAGATACTGGGGTAGGCTACGAAGGGTCTGACCAGCAGGGGTATGAGCATATGAATGAGGCCCAATTGGCCTTTACTGATATGACTTGGTCAGGGGAGTGGATGGAGCAGTTTAATAGAGTCTTTATCCCGTCCATTTTGGAGGTCGAGCCCTCCACTTCCTACAGTCGAAAGCCTTTATCTCCGAGGTGCAAGGTGCTTCACAAGATTCTTGTGAATAACATCTTACCTCGTGATAGTGACCTGACCAAAGTCAGGCATAGGGATATCACTGTCCTTCACGCCCTTCTTAAGGGTAAGCCTAGATTGTCCTTTGCATGGACAGTTATGAATGATTTATGGGCTATGTACGACACGAGAGAGAGGACGATCATCCCCCATGCTTGGTTGATCTCCAAGTTCCTTGAGAGGACGGGCTCACTTTCGCCCGATTCCTTGCTATCCCCCATTTCAGCGACGTTCATTACGGCCGCCATGTTCCCTACCTTGATTTTTAGGGAAGTTGATGAAGGGTTCGAGATATTCGACAAAGAGACAAATAAGTCGTATATCGAGGACTATACTGAGAATGAGAGGAGAGAGAGAGAGAGAGAGGAGAAGGCCGCCAATGAGGCGGAAGTTCGGCATTCTGAGCCGAACCTAGGTGCGTCTACCTCGCGCAGTTGAGGTAATGACAGTTTTGATTTTGACCGCATGATGAGGCGGATTGAGGATATAGCTGTGGGTCATGGTGAGTTCCGAGAGGATGTGACCCAGAGGCTAGATGAGATGAATGGGCGTATGACCCATATTTATGATAGGGTCGATCACTTAGCAGGCCGGGTAGATCAGTTACAGGATGGGCAGAGAGCCCTGGCGTACCAAAATGCCAACTACTAGCACCATGACTGGGCATACAGGGAGGGAGTTCGACACCACGAGGACTCCATGGCCGGTATGCCATATCAGTCGTATGAGGATTACACGATGCCCGACTACCAGATGCCTCCTCATTTGGTTCCGCCGACTGCACAGTTCACCCATGGCCAGAACCAGTATACCGACTTCTTCAACAACGTCTTCGGTCCTGCTCCGCTGCCTCCTCCATCTGAGTGATCGGGTACTACCTTTCCTTATTCTTTACTTTTCTGTCTTTTCTTTTCTTTTATTTTAGTTTGTTATGCATTTAATTTCTTTATCGTAATTTCATTTTTAGTTCTTAGCCGAGTCCTATTTAAAGTTTTTAATGTTTATATAGTCTGTCATCTATTCCCTATTTGAGTCTTGTTTGCCGATCAGGCCGTGGAATATGATGATACTTAGAAAATACATGTGCGAGAGAATTGGCTAGTGTTGACAGAATAATAATTAAGAAAAAGAGTCGTAGTAACAATTAAAATTTTTGCCATGTAAATGAATTCAAGTACGTTAAAATTTATTTGGGTTAAATATAAGTAATGTGTCAAAAGATTTTGGAAACCCATGCAATAAGGGGGAGAATTTAATCATGTTTTAGCCTCAAAGTAATTTAATTTTAGTCTAGATGGTTCGAGAAACTAAGTCCGTAGGGGTACCACTCATGCCTAATCCCCTAAAGCCATTTGGTTTGGAAGCGGTTGACCGAAATCTCGTTACATGGACCATCTAGCTAATATAGTGAAAAGAAAATAGATAGAAGCATTTTATTAAAAAGAAAATTTGTTGTAAACATGCAAAGAGGAAAAAGATGGTCGAAAGACCCACATGTTTTAAGTATTGTAACCTTGAGCTAAAAGGGTATTTTCAAAAGTGAGATACATTATATAAATTATAAGAGAAGTATATTTTAACTGAAAACATCTTCAATTTACATGATAAGAATTTTAATGCATTAGTACGAAGGCTAACTTGACATAAAATTCCTAGACTCACTGCCAATTCTTGCTCGTTACTTAGTTAGTTCTGATTCCAAAAGCTTGTTCGGGGGCGACCAGGAGTTAAGTTGGGGATTTTTGATAAGTCTATAATTTATATGGTTTTCGAGTCATACTATGATCATTTTAAGCACCGATATTTCGTAAAATCTATATTATTACTCCAAGTTTGTATTTCTGGGTCAAGATGATAAAAAAAAAAAGCAATCCGAGAGAATTCAGAGCAAATTGGACTGAGGGGGGCGCATGTTGGTACACCCTGTGTGACGATAGCAGTCTAATCGATCTGCATTATGATTTAAGTAATATTCTGAATATTAACAAGTGTTTTGATATATATGTTTAATATGTGTTTGTCTGTTATTGATTGTGTGTTTGAACTTGATGTAACATATTACAAGAAGTTCAAACATAAAAGTCAAAGAGTATGTCAAGCATAAGTTAAAACATAAGTTTCATCACGTAAGTGTTTAAGTGTATAGGCTAGATTCGAATAGGTTAAGGAAGGCATTCGAATCTGTGATAGATTCGAATGTATCCTTAGATTCGAATAGGGCTAGATTCGAATCTGTCAGATGGACAGATTCGAATGAGGCCTTAGGCCAGATTCGAGGTTGGCCCACAACAGACTCGAATCAGGGTCTATAATTAGGGATAGACTCGAATGATTAGCAGACCTTTGGCAGAATCCGTGAGGAATTAAGCAATAGGCGATCTCGAGTTTATCAGCTAGGTGAGTCCCGTTTCGGAGAGAATTAGTACGTAGGATCGTTCGTGTGTCGTTCGTTCAGCGTCTAATAGTCTCCGTGTTTCCGTTGGTTGAGAGTTGTCCGTCTGACCGTCAACGAGGATTCCGCACTCGTTAACGGATCCGCGTCTAGATAGATCTTGCAGTGGTAGACCTTACAAGTGGTATCAGAGCCTACGGAGTGTTCGTGGTGTTCTTCGTGTTCATCAGATACATTCTAGGTTTCTTGACGCTAGTTGGACGGTTTTTCTCTCAAAAACGTGTTTTTGAGCTTAGCAAATTCATATTCGGGAAACACTTTGTCGTTTTTCACGTTTTTGGTCGAAATCATTATTTTTCATTTGAAAAATAGTGATTTAATCCGTAAAACGTCAAAAAATCAAAGTGTTAGCCGTTTTTCGAGTTTGCGGCGCTCGAATCTATAGGGGTAATTAGGGTTTTACTTTATTTTCGAGTCTAACCAAAATACGCTCCTATCGAGTCAATTTCAGTCAGTTTCGAGTCTGTGGTGTTTCGAATCTGTTATTACTTTCGAGTTTGTTTCGAGTCTATACTGTTTCGATTCTGTGCTTCGATTCTGCTGAATTTCGATTCTATTGTGCCTTCGACTCTAAGGGTCTTCGAATCTATAGAGTCCTTCGAATCTGTCATCACTTCGAATCTAGGGACTTCTTCGAATCTGACATTATTTCGAATCTACTTGACTTTTAAGACTTAATCGAATTTAATTTCAAAAGATTAAATATTAATTAGATTCGAATCTATCTAGATTCGAATAAGTTAATTTAAATCAGTTTCTAATTAAATTAATTAAGTTCAAATTCAAATTCTTTCAGAAAAGATGTCAAACCTTCAGAAATTCCTTGAGATGGATCACGAAGTTGGGAAGGCCAATGCACCACCTAAGCTGATGAAAGTTGAGGATTACTACTGGTGGAAGGATAGATTTACGGATTTTGTACGATTCAACGATATGCGCATGTGGGTGTGCATTGATGAAGGGTACATTCCACCAGTTTCTGAGGTTGAAGGCCGTCAAAAGGTCTTGTCATATCAAATGATGAAAGAAGATGACAAGAAATCATTTGAAGCCGAAAACAAAGCTTTCTCCATTATCCGAATGGCTTTACCTCAAGATATCTTGCACACATTTCGGACTCAGAGGACGTCGAAAGAACTTTGGGAGTTTCTCCAGAAAAGGTGTGAGGGTAATCCACGGGTACGAAGAAAGCGTACAGAGCTGTTGACCCAACAGTTTGCGATTTTCAAGGCTCTTAAGGATGAACAGTTGGATGATATTATCACACGATTCTATCATCTGATAACAGAGCTAGAAAGTCATGGCATTGAGTACTCGGACAGTGACAAGAACAATAAGCTTCTTGATGCCCTACCAGCCAAATGGGCTATGTACGTGGCAATGATTAAGCTGAATGAAGATAAATATTATGCTCAATCACTAGATGACATCGTGGGAACGTTGAGGGCATATCACTTCGAAATGATAAAGGCTGAGACTGATTACGAGCAAGTCCAAAATCCGGCTATGTATTTTGGAAAAACATCAAAATCATCAGTGACAGCTGATCAGAAGAGTGCTACAGCGTTTTTCACCGGAGAAACGTCATCGCCACCAGAGTCCGAAGACTCACTAAATCGCGCGTTCTTAGGGTTAGGAAGATCGGAAGAACCGCAACCTCAAGTCCAACAGGCATCGACCAGTCAGAGCTATTCGAAGATGCCAATGAGCGCAAAGTCGGCGGAAGAACATCTGAATCTGCTTGCTTCGTTTGTGGCCGCATACGGAAATTGCGTTCAAGGGAAGATTAATGATCCGGCTCTTTGGGATGAAGACTACGATCAGGTCGACCCTGATGACTTAGAGGAAATGGATCTGAAATGGCAACTGGCCATGTTGACCCAGAGGGTTAAAAGATTCATTAAGAGAACTGGGAGGAATCTGCAGATGAACAACAAGGGGATAGGATTTGATAAGTCCAAGGTGAAATGCTACAACTGTCAGGGATTGGGACATTTCGCCAGGGAGTGTCAAAGACCGAAGGTAGAGACATACCAGGGGCAGAGTCAGCATCAAGGACAGTACCAAAGTCAGTCCCAACAGAGATATCTTCCGAGTTCTTCGTCTGGTCAAGCCAATCTAGCGGGTCTGATATCCAATGTCACTTCTGACAGACAGCTAGATGGTTCCTATGACTGGAGTTCACATCCGGAGTCCAATGCTAGAGCTTTCATGGCTGAAGTTACGGAGAATGGTTGTGATGAAGATGAGCAGACCACAAGGGAAAGCAGTCCGATGTGGGTAGAGAAAGCGAATGATCAAACCGTGCTGGAGTTTGCTGCTCAGATGGCCAACGTGGAATCTGACAACTCAAAGGTTAGTCTTTCTTATTCTCTATTTCGTGATTTATGTGCTTTATGTGTTAGTTCTAACGATAGGTTAAATCTAGTCTTAGACTCACATAAGACCATAGCTGCTCAAAATGAAAACTTAAAAATAGAAAATGCTAGCCTAAATGATATAAAACAAGATTTAAAAGAAACGCTTAAGGCTGATGATCAAGATGTAATTGTTCTAAAAGACAAACTGAGTGAGCAGTGTGTTAGGATAGAACTTATGTATGAGCACGTAGAGGCCTTGACCAAAAGTCTGAAAGACAAGGACATAGAGCTAGCCGAGACCAAGGTTAAGGTAGCCGAGGCAAATAGCAAGCTGGAAAAGTTTAGGAATTCGAGCCTAAACCTAGGGAAAGTCTTAGATGCCCAAAGACAGTCTAAGAAGCCTGTAGGTCTAGGTTTTCACGAAATTCCTCCACCTTTCAATGATAACTATGTGCCTCAGCCTCAGGAGAAAACTGACAAGTCAGTAGTTTTAGAGGACCTACCTGAACCGTCACCTGAGCCTAAAGTTGAAAATACACCTAAGGTGACTGACTCAACCGTCAAGGTCAAGAAAGTGAAATTTGTGTCTTCCTCCAGTGAAACACCTGCAGGAACACAGAAAATTTCATGGGCTGACCAGGTCGAAGAGACAGACACTATAGATGTACCAAAGATAATAGACACTAGTGAGACACCTAGATCTAAGGGACCAACCAAAAAGTCCATGGATAAGATGTCTTGCTTTAGATGTCACGAGAAAGGGCATGTTGCTTCTCATTGTCCAAATAGGAAAGCTGATGTTACACCTAAGACAGTGAATCCAACACCTGTTAAGCCCTCACCAAGTGTGGCGAGCACGAGTAGTTCTCAGTGTACCGAGAAAACTGTGCAGGCCGCACCAAAACCTGTTGTGAAACAAACACCGGTTAAGGTTGGACCAAAGGAAGTGATTAGGACAAATTCACCGAATCGTGTCAATAATCAATCTAGGTCAGCACCACAACAAGTCTATAGGAGCACCACACCTAGCAGGTCACACACTCCAGTTACGTCACATACTCCTGTTAGACAATATGTTCCGGTAAAAGCTCAAGGATCACAGTCTGAAATGCAATATAATAAGACTTATTCTAGAGCACCACAACAAATGCCTACTCAAAGGCAAAGAGTGAACCTAAATCACTCGGCACCACAACAGAATTCAGTTCAAAGGCCCAAGTCACCTGAAAGGCGAGATGGGTATTTGAAAGAGTTCAAGTATGTGGACGAGAATGGTATTACCAAGTCAGTCATGGCTTGGGTTCCCCGTGATAACTAACCTATTTTCTTTCATGTGCAGGAGATAACTACCGGTCCAAACAACAAGTGGTTCGTCGACAGTGGTTGCTCCAGGCACATGACGGGGGAAAGAAGTCTTCTCACAGACTTCAAGGGGGGTAATAGGGGATTTGTATCATTCGCGGGTAACAAAGGAGGAAATATCACTGGAACTGGAGAAGTCACTAATGGGACGATTACATTGGATCAAGTTTATCACGTTGATAAATTGGTTCATAATCTCATTAGTGTATCTCAAATCTGTGATAAGAAGAACTCGGTGTTATTTACTGACACTGAGGCGTTAGTGCTAAAGCCGGGATTCAAGATACCTGAAGATTGGATATTGATGCGGGCGCCAAGGAAGAATGACTTGTACATGCTCGATATGAACAAGCCAGATAATTCGATGGGTCCGATCTGCTTACTATCAAAAGCTTCGGAGACGGAATCGGTTTTGTGGCACAGACGCATGGCTCACTTGCACCTAAGGAAAATGAACTACATAACAAAGAATGGTTTGGTGCAAGGTGTGCCTCTGAAGAGCTTTCAATTTGAAGACAAGTGTCTACCGTGCATGAAGGGCAAGCAACATAAAAAGACACACAAGTCCAAGAAGCTGAATTCCATAACCTCGACATTCGATTTGTTGCATATGGACCTTTTTGGCCCTATCAACAAAAGGAGTATAGGAGGTAGTTGGTTTTGCTTAGTTATCACTGACGATTACTCACGGTTTTCTTGGGTTTTCTTTTTAGGTACGAAGGACGAGACGGCTACAAAGCTCATCGGGTTCTTAGACCAAGTGGAGAACTCTTACGGAACAAGGGTTAAACATATTCGTAGTGATAATGGGACCGAATTTAAAAACTCTGTAATTGGTGTATATTGCCTATCAAAGGGCATCGTGCATCAATTCAGTGCACCATATGAACCTCAACAGAATGGGGTGGCCGAACGTAAAAACAGAACTTTGATTGAGGCTGCAAGGACCATGCTTTCGGATTCAAAGCTTCCTACCATGTTTTGGGGGGAGGCAGTGAATACCGCGTGCCATATTTTAAATAGAGTCCTTACAGTCAAATCATTGAACAAAACATGTTATGAAATTTTGAATAAAAGGCCACCTAACTTAACTGGATTCGAACCGTTTGGAGTACCCTGTACACTTTTAAGAACAAAACATCAACCGAAGTTTGGTGAAAAGGCTGACGAAGGATACTTCCTAGGTTATGTGCCAAACTCACCAAACAAACGGGTTTTTAACAAAAGGAGTGGTACTGTGGAGATTGTGTATAATATTGAAGTCACAAGTTATACACATGAACCCCAAACTGGTCCGGAATGGATATTTGACTATGATAAGTTATTTGAGTCATTTAACATTCCTTTGGATGATACTGCAGGTACAATCGATAAAGACATGGCGACGTTGCACCTAAATGACGATGGCCATATTTTTCCAAGGACCACGTTCGAATCTACGTCCGAGCCTACTGCGACTGTAGATGGGTCTCCAGAAGTTTCTAATCCAGAAGAACCTAACACTGAGAATCAGACTCAAGCATCAAGTTCTGCCTCTGAGGAAAACGTCCGTGAGGAAGAGAATGTGGAAGCTGAGCCTGTTCCCCCTTTAGGTGAAATAGGATCCAACTTAGGAGATAATCTAAGGGTTGATGAAATAGAGACCTCTAGGATTAACAAGAACCATCAAATAGATAGCATCATAGGAAATCCTAACGAGGGTGTGAGGACTCGGAGTAGTGTAAATAACAACACTGTGTTGTTGTCGATGATAAACGACTCCGAGGCATATCACACATGTCTATATTCGTGTTTAATATCGCAAGTAGAGCCCAAAAATGTGCAAATGGCACTTAAGGACAACTCCTGGGTTGAAGCGATGCAGGAAGAACTTTCACAATTTAGGAAACTAGAAGTGTGGGAGTTAGTTCCGTTACCTCGAGGGGAGATTGCAATAGGAACCAAATGGGTTTTTAAGTGCAAAAGAGATGATCGGGGTATAGTCACGCGCAACAAGGCGAGATTAGTTGTAAAGGGTTTCAACCAAGAGGAGGGAATCGATTACAACGAAGTGTTTGCACCAGTAGCAAGGTTAGAAGCAATTAGGTTGTTTTTAGCTTTTGCCTCCTTCAAGGGATTTAAGGTATATCAGTTAGATGTTAAGAGTGCTTTCCTGTATGGGAAAGTGAAGGAGTTGGTGTATGTAGAACAACCGCCCGGGTTTACAGATCCTAAATATCCTGATAGAGTATATCGATTAGATAAGGCTCTTTATGGATTACATCAGGCACCTAGGGCATGGTATGAGACTCTATCCAACCATCTTTTAGAAAATGGCTTTGAGAGGGGTAGGATAGATAGTACTCTATTTGTGAAGAGAAAGGGAGATCATTTTATCTTGGTACAAGTGTACGTAGATGATATCATTTTTGGATCATCAGACGAACAGATGTGCAAAGATTTCGAGAAGGTGATGAAGTCTAAGTTCGAGATGAGTGCTATGGGGGAGTTGAATTTCTTTTTGGGGTTACAAGTTGACCAGAAGAAGGAAGGCATGTTTATCCATCAGACCCAAGTATGTCTATGACATATTGGAACGGTTTGGGATGGAAGGAACAAAGTTGACTGCCCACTTCAGCACGCCGATTCAAGTGAATCACAATCTCGGGCCGGGTACTGATTCCGATGTGGATCCGACTTTATATCGGGCCATGATTGGGTCACTTATGTATTTAACTGCTTCAAGACCTGACATAATGTTTGCTGTGTGTATTTGTGCTAGGTTTCAAGCGAATCCGAAGGAGATGCATATGAAAGCTGTGAAGCGGATTCTACGATACCTCAAGTCGAAACCGAAGCTGGGACTTTGGTATCACGCGGAGGGAGATCTAGAATTGGAAGCATTCACGGATTCGGACTACGGAGGATGCAGCTTGACTCGCAAATCAACGACTGGAGGTTGTCAGTTCCTAGGAGGGAGATTGGTGTCCTGGCAATGCAAGAAACAAACATCGGTAGCCGTGTCAACGTGCGAGGCCGAGTATGTAGCTGCTGGTAGTTGCTGTTCACAGGTTCTGTGGATACAACAACAATTGCGGGATTACGGTTTGGCTTATACTCAAACTCCAATTAGGATAGACAATCAATCTACTATTGCGATAACAAATAATCCAGTTAAACACAGTAAAACAAAGCACATAGACATAAGGCATCATTTTATTCGTGATTGTGCTGAAAAGAACTTGATCAAACTGGTAAAGGTGGCAACTGAAGATAATAATGCTGATTTATTTACCAAAGCGTTTGATAAGTCACGATTTGAGTATTTAATTCAACTTAATGGAATGCGCAACCCAGAGTAAATTGACCTTAGTAGTATTTTATTTCCTTTTATAGTTGTTATATTTCTTTCTTTTTCCAGTAGTCTGCTAATTTAGGAAAGTTTCTAATTTAGGAAAGTTTCTATTTTTAGTAAGTTTCTATTTTTAGTAAGTTAGTAGGTTAGCTTAGTTTACTGCTTTTTGCTATGAAAAACAAAAGAAAAAAGAGAGAAAATTACAAAAATACAAAAAAGAGAATATCAGAAAAGGAGTTAAGTCTTAGATACATAGGTTCAAAGTGACGAAAATTAGCACCGTCGTTACAGACTCTAAGTGTTTAGGCTTTCACACATAATGCAACTAAATCCTAAGTGTTATACTTTATTTAGTTTGATGTGTTGGTAGGCATAATACATATAGGGAATCACAAGGCTAATAAAATATTCTAGAAAAAGTCAAGCGTGTCACTAACCTAGATGTATGACCAATCGGTCTTAATTTTTATGTACAAGACATACAAACATTGAGTCTAAATGAGGTATGCAAACTTTCTGGGGATGTATGGCAACATCAAATACATCTAAAATGGAAAGAATAGAAATATCATATGTAACTGAGAGTCGAAAACATGCAACTCTGTTGTACGTAAGTACAGACCTGTTGTCTCTGTTTAGATTCGGGTTAGCAGACATGTCGCTTTGTTGTACGTCAGTACAGACCTGTCACCGCTATCTGCTAACTTTAAAGTTAAACCTTAAGTCGAACTAAGACACTTTGTTGTATGAGAATACAGACCTGTGTCCGATGTTTGTCTTTTAAAGAAAGTTTGCAAATACCAACAAGTTAGAATTTTGTCTGTGTGCCTTGATCATAAAAGTATGTCTATGTCTGAGTCACGTAAGATAATTTCCTGATAAATAAAAAGGCCAAGGGATATTCCGAAATGTAGAGTGTTTAACAGGGTAAAATACCAACAATCGGCTAAATGGGTATGTCACGACAAACAATCAAAGGAATTCAAAAAATTCCTAAGTGTGAAAGTTTAAGTACTGAAAGTTAGTATCGGACATCGCTATCTGATTGAACCTTTCTTAGACTATACTCACCAAAAATATGTTGTTTGGTATTTAGCTTAGCTTGTAAATTTATTTTTATAACTTAAGTCTAGATTAAATTTTTTAGTCAAAATTTTATTTTATTTTATTTTATTTTTACCTTAGTTTATTTTATTTTATTTTTTACTTAGGTAAAAGGTCAAAAGTTACTGAGGGTGCATTCAAAGTTGGATAAAATATACAATGCGTGAAATATCTGAGCTTAGGGTAAAAGATTTGGCATAGTTTATCTGGTTACACTACACAGTAGAAAATAGTTGGAAAAAGTTGAAATTATTTCAAAATTTCCGAAATTTTTCTAAGTGTTTGTAGCTTCGAATCTAAGACAGACTCGAATTTGAAGTTCTCGAATCTGTCAGTAGACTCGAATCTACACATAGACTCGAAGGTAGTTAGTATATAAAGGTCCACAGTGAAGGCATTTACTTCTCACTGTTCTCGAATCTGATTTCTCGAATCTGTCACTGGCGATCTCGAATCTATTCTCGAGTCTATCGTATTTCCACTAAACGACATTTCGTCGATTCTAAAGCTTTTGTGGTCGATTCTACTTTCAAATCTAGGTATAAGCAACATGATTGTACAAGATTTTGGTGGTTTCATACACAAATTTGGGCTTAAACATCACATTTTGATGTTTTATTGGTCAAAATAGGGTTATTCATAAATAACTAAGTTAGGACCTATAAAATATCAAATTAAAGGCATAAATCAGTGATTAGAACTTAGTTGAACTAAAGTATGTGATTTACCTAGTTCAAAATGGTTAAAATCTTGGATTTTTGTTGAAAAAAGGGATGTCGGCCTTTCGAATCTGATAATGGACATTCGAATCTGATCATGGGTTTCTCGAATCTATCAATAGATTCGAGATGACCAGATATTCGAATCTGTCCATCAGACTCGAATAGGGTATATTCGAATCTGTCCATTACATTCGAATATGGGCACTTCGAATCTGTTACTCTCGAATCTGTACTTCATTTATTTTGTTGAATTTAAATTTTATTAAACTTGTGGAAATTTAATTGTGTTAGATTTTGTATTTAATCAAATACAAGATAAAACAAATTTGAATTTAAACAAGTTTATTGATTTTTAATAATAATCTAACAATTTTATGTATTGTGCAGATATGGCGCTTCGTGCTTTTGTTCCCAAGCACAATATGGTACTGAATCCTGCCCATAACATCCCTGAGGCGCAGGGATTTCGAGAAGTTTTAGATTTTCTGGCGGAATCTAGAATAAGTTATGTGTTGTATGAAAACATTCCGATTGTGATATCCTATGTACGTCAATTTTACGATCACTTGCAGGTGGACTGCACTGTCACCCCGACAGTGTTAAGAACTAGAATTGCCGGACAACCTTTGGTTTTCTCCGCTGATATTTTGAGACAAGTGCTACAGTTGGGTTCCCTAGAACAAGAAGACGGGCCTACAGACTTTCCTTTAAGTATTAGGCAAGCAGCTTTTTTGAGAATGGGATACAGCTTGGACGTTACAAAATCTTCATATATGAAAAGCGGGTTGATAGGACAATGGCGTTTCTTGGTCCATGTGTTTATGATCTGTTTTGCGCCTAAGAAAGCTGGTTTTGATTATATAGTATCAAAAATCCAATCAGCAATGATCGCGATGGTATACAATAAGAAGTTTAGTTTCTCGCAGCTGATTTTCTCGGAATTTATCCATCAAATCACGGCTCCTGAGAGAGAAAGGTTCCTTTTGTATCCGAGGTTTGTAATGATGTTGATAAGGCACTTCTTGCCTGAGCTGCCACAATCTGATGATGCATTGACCGTCAATGTTATGGAGAAGCGTATCTATTCTGACTGTTCCTCACACCGAGGAAGGTTAGCAGTTCCGGAAGCACGTCCACTATTTGGTGCCATTCTGGATAGGGAATTTCAAGCCCCGAGTAATGCCAACTGGGCAGGGGTAGTTGATGTCCAACCACAGCAACAACAGCAACGTCCAGTACAACAGCCTCGTGTTCGTCCCCGAGATCCTAGGCGAAGACAAAGAGATACTGCAAGACAGACTCAAGAGTCTAGGCCTTCTACGAGTCAGCAACCAGAAATGCAGGAAGCCGGGCCGTCATCTGTCCCAAATGAATCTGATCAATTGTTCCAAACACTAAATGAAATTTGGGAGGCGGGTCCACATGCAAATGAAGATATAGCTGCTGCATTAGTGGGTGAATTGCTTGAGCCTCCAGAGGGAGAAGAAGATGTCTTCAGAGATGTTGACGAATATGTGCCAGAGCAGACTGGCAATGATGAGTCATCATCTGCTACAGAATCAGAAGAGATGGAGGAGATTGAAGTTGAAGCTCCAGAATCAGTGTCGACAGATCCTCATATTCAAATTGGAACCTATGGTTCAAGATTGATTATTAATGAAGGTGGTTCGAGAAGGCGAGAGGCCAGGGAATCTGAAGATTCGGATTTTGAAGAAGAAGATGATGCTCCACTACTGACGAGGCAAAGGGACAAACGTCATCGGTTCATGCAAGGGTCTTTCTCTGCATCCGCCAGTCAGTCAGAAGTTCCCCAAACCCAACCTCACACCACAGCTCCACCATCACCACCACCTCAACCTCATGAGCCATATATTCCACCACCATTCAACCCTTCTCCCATTCAGTCCATTCCATCCACATCTACCGCCTATGCTGAAAATCAGCGGTTTCTTCAACTCAAATCTCGAGTGGATTTCCAACATGTCCAAATCCTGAGCCTAACAAAGGCAATAGGTGAAATTCAGGCACATAAAGCAGATTTAGATAAAGAAAATGCTGAATTGAAGAAGACAGTTGAAACAATCCAAGAGGAGAATATTGAGCTAAAAACATTCGTCTACGACCAGGCCGCCGAGTTAAGATCGATGCGCTCCCTCATTGAGCAGTTAATGAAAAACCTTCAGGCTCAGGGGGAGACGTCGTGTCGTGATCAAGAAGTACAGAGGCGGAGGGACGATGATGAAGATGATAACCAAGGCAATGATCCCAGCTCTCAAAGACAGGATGAGCCAGTAGATTTTTCTACTGCTCAGGCTGCTCAATCTCAGGGGGAGCCAAGTCAAACAGAAGGTGAAAGAGGAGAGGCTAGTTCTTCAAGGACTTTAGACAGCGACATGATAGATGCGCTGAAAGATATTGAAGAAGAGCTAATGGAGTTTGATTTTGAAGATGAAATAGAAGAGTTGGAGGAAGGGGAATTCATTCCTGAGGAGATTGTTGACTGGAAATCTGACGACGAAGTGATAGAGGACGAGGACGATAATGTTGATGAAGTAATAATCAATTCACAACAAGTCACTGAATTTTATGAGAGCTCAAATCATAATGTGATTGATATTGATTACATCAAGGTAGCCTCAGTCGAGGATAAAGAACTTGAGGAGGCTGAAAAAGAGCCATCTAGAGCTGATCTAATAAATCTTTGGTTCAAGAAGGAAGAAAAGAAAGATCAGCTGAAGATGAAGAAGACGATGAGAATTCCAAGTGCCGGAAACTTCTCAGGAGGGATTATTAGCTGGTTCTTTGACAGAGAACTGCAGCTGTTTATTTTGAAGAGAAGAGATGGCCTTCAATACTTGAGGCGGACACTGAAAGCTTTTAATTCATTGCCCAAGATTGAAGTTAAAGAGTTAGCCTGGAAAGAACTGATCAATATTGGAAATGATCCCTACGCGAGCGTTATTGAAAGAATTATAAGGAAAGAAGGGCGATCAGGCAAATTTGAGAGGCTTAAGCCGAGAACAGGCAAGAGGGTCGAGGATGGATCAAGAATAGATCCTCATACTGGAAGGCCTTGGGCTAGAATGATCTATAAGCCAGTCAAATGCTTGAAAAGAGTGCCAATAAAGCCAATGCCACAAAATGTTTTGAGCAACATGAAGTGGTGGTACCTGGAGATTGATACTGCTGAAGCTATAATGGAGGATCAAGACGAGCAGGTAATTTTGAAGGTATACGACCCACTGCATTTGATAAACCTATCTAAGGACGACCTGAAGAAGCTTCATGATCAGCCTATTTTTTTTACAGAACCATGGAGATCTGAAGCCAGGAAGTTCCAAAAGGTAGTTAAAGTTTGTATAGATGCAGGGTTATATGCAGGTAGTAGTATCTATAGCTCTAGTACTTAAATTTGATGTAATGTAAATAATTAGAAGCTATCGTCAAGGGGGAGTCTGTTGGTACACCCTGTGTGACGATAGCAGTCTAAACGATCTGCGTTATGATTTAAGTAATATTCTGAATATTAACAAGTGTTATTGATATATATGTTTAATATGTGTTTGTCGGTTATTGATTGTGTGTTTGAACTTGATGTACATATTACAAGAAGTTCAAACATAAAAGTCAAAGAGTATGTCAAGCATAAGTTAAAACATAAGTTTCATCACGTAAGTGTTTAAGTGTATAGGCTAGATTCGAATAGGTTAAGGAAGGCATTCGAATCTGTGATAGATTCGAATGTATCCTTAGATTCGAATAGGTTAGATTCGAATCTGTCAGATGGACAGATTCGAATGAGGCCTTAGGCCAGATTCGAGGTTGGCCCACAACAGACTCGAATCAGGGTCTATAATTAGGGATAGACTCGAATGATTAGCAGACCTTTGGCAGAATTCGTGAGGAATTAAGCAATAGGCGATCTCGAGTTTATCAGCTAGGTGAGTCCCGTTTCGGAGAGAATTAGTACGTAGGATCGTTCGTGTGTCGTTCGTTCAGCGTCTAATAGTCTCCGTGTTTCCGTTGGTTGAGAGTTGTCCGTCTGACCGTCAACGAGGATTCCGCACTCGTTAACGGATCCGCGTCTAGATAGATCTTGCAGTGGTAGACCTTACAGCGCAGGCCTGCGCTACCCTGCGCACCACACAGTGCCCAACCTGTCCAGATACGTTCCAGCACACGCCAGCTAAACCCTAGCCGCATTCGGGCGCAAGGGGCGGGGGGCGCAGGCCTGCGCCTGGTGCGGCGCCAATATGCGTTTTTCAACCCTGTAAACCCTAATTTCGATTCCCTATAAATAGTAGAGGATGGGCAGCTTTGGAGAGGAGTCCCAACGTGTGTGCAAGTGTGCCGAAGCTCTGCCGGAGTGGATCTACGATACGAGAACGAAGACGGTGGTTCGCAAGCTATCCAATGGCTCAGATCCGTAATTGTGACGAGCATACGATGAGCGGCTGATCCCATTAGCCGTTTGCGGAGGATCTACGGCTAAGTTTACTTTTCTTTAATTTCTTATATTTTTATGTATTCGTATTGAGCTAGATCTATTATGTGTATGCAAATGATAAACATTTGGCTATGATTATGATTATGTGTTGCGATTGGTAAAAGCAAGATAGTTTATAGTAGTGTTATTATTCGTGCCGAGTCCATTAGTTTAGGGATTAAGACGACTATTAATGTTGCATACGCTATGCCGAGAGTTATTGCTTAAAACACATTTGATTAATTTAGTCGCACAATTGATTATGTCTATGTGATCATTGTATGAAATTATAGTGAGTAATACTTATGTCGTGGTGATTCCGTGAATGGTTATTCGTCTCTTGATTGTTTACCTTCTTCGTTAGTCACTTCGTTCTTAATTTTAGTTACAAACAATAGCAAATCATTATTCTAAACAACTCATTCAAATCCACAATTTCACAATTTAAATGCTTTCAATAAACCTATTCCTATAAGGCTAATAACCTAATCCTAATTACGACCACACTCCCTGTGGATTCGACCCTTACTTCTCTGAGCTAAATAGTGGATTTAAGGATTAAATCGGCGGGTCACAACGACAGCGCGTCACTTTTTCCAATCAAACCATTTACTCTATAAACAAACAAAATTTATATCATTTGAATCACACAAAATATTCAAGTATCACAAAATACATCAATACATAAAGATAAATTCAAGTAATAAAACATAGCCGTAGATCCTCCGTAAACGGTTATGGTGGTTTAGCCGCTCATCGTTCGTTCTTCACCACGAATGATTACCATTGTAAGTTCGGACGGTTGCATTCCACCTTCTTCGTACTTGGTTCGTGAATCAATTTCGGCAGCGGTTCGCCGCTCTTTTTAATATTTTCCGACCTCTCAAAATGATTGCAAACGACCTCTATTTATAAAGGAGATGGAAATTAAGGTTTTGAGCTCAAAAATGCGTCTGCAGGGCTTTTACACCGCACGAGCGTAGGCCTGCGCCCTGAACTGCACTAAGGGTACCGCCTGGGCTACGTCGGTCTGCGCTGGAAGTGCTCTCCAACTCCGAATAGTTTAGTTTTGCAGCATAGGTCTGCGCCCCCACCGGCTCGTTTCGCGCTGAATTTTCTCGAGCTTCTTCCATTTGACTTCTTAACCCTGAAACACAATTTGGGAGTAAAAGTATGGTAGTTAAGAAGCATATGTGCATAAAATAAGCCTTAAACGATACCGAAAACACATAAAATTATAGTTTTATCAGTTGTCAAAAACTAAAGGATATATTGCTAAACTTCAGTTTACGCGGCCGCGTAGGGTAGTTACGCGGTTGCGTAGGTCTTTGTCTACAAGGCCATGTAACATGCATATGATGGTGTAGAGCTTAGGTTACGCGCCCGCGTGGGTCTTGTTTACGCAGCCGCGTGGGTTGCTTAGGTTACGCTCCCGCGGGGGTATTTCTTACGCGACTGCGTCGGTTGCTTAGAATACGCGCCCGCATGGGTCGTGCATACGCAGCCACATGGGTTGTAGCCACACCGTCTTGTAGAAGATCCTAAACCACTGCATAAGGAGACAGTTACATCACTGCGTAAGAAATCTTACACGGTCGCGTGAGAACTCAAAAATTAATGTATTTTAAGTGTTTAATTAAGGACGGGTTAGTGATATTGTGGTTACTAATTTGTGTTTCCAGGGTCTCGTGTTGATAGGGTTTGGATACGGGCATGGAACCGAGACTTGAGGAGTGTTATTTCTGAGTCAGGTGAGTTTGCAAGTTTTTCTGAGATACATGTACGATTATTTATTATGTACTTGCATGAACTTTTACTGAGCTTTCCTTACTAGATTATTACGAGCTTTATTACAAGTTTTATAACGAGCTTCATTATCATGCATGTAATACTGAGTTTTATTGAGAATTGTGTTTTATTATATGTGATTTGGGACACATGAACTACCGAGTTATTAAACCGCGCGACTGGGCAGGTTTCGGGTCGCTCCCGATTCCCTTTTGAGTTCCTTACGATAGCTTTGTGCGGTCTGGGGATTTGCGTACGTGGATTATTCCACATGGGATTAGTACCTATTCTGAGCTATCTTGTGTGATCTCTATACTTCGTTCAGTAGAGAACGCTGAACGATTTACTATTGAGTTTACTCTTTTAGTTACCTAGTTTTCAATAATTGTACTACTAACACTTGCATTCTCACCAACATTAGCTGACCGGGTGTTTAAACTGTGTGTATCTCAGGTGATCAGAGCATTACTAGACTTGTTGGACCCAAGTAAGTTACACATCAGCCACTAAGGAGATTTTAGCACTACTACAAAATGAGTCTATTGCAACCTTTTAAAAGCAACTTTTATAAAATTAGTTGCATTTGATTCTAAAGCAACTTAGAAAAAAATTAAGGTTGCATTAGAAGATCTAATGCAACATTTAACTTAAAAGGTTACATATTTGATAGAATATGACAACATTTATAAGAAAGGTTGCATTTGTTATAGGTTACAGGTAACCTTTATTTTAAAAGGTTGCATATGTCTAAAGTAAATAAATTTTTATTAAAAAAAAAGCTACATGTAAAATGTGATTGTAATTTTTTTTTGTTTTTTCTTTAAAATAAAATATATATCAATTTTACATTGTCAACCTTTTAATTCTATTGATATTATTTATTGCTAATCTATTTAATATAAATATTAGTATAAATAATTTCATCATTAAAAAATTATAATTATTTTATTTAAGGATATATGTCAAAAATAGCAACAAGTTATTGTAGTTTTGTCGTTTATAGCCACATTATTTATTTTTTTTATCGTTAATAGCAACAACTTTTGTATTTTTTTTACCGATTATAACAATTGTTGACCTGGAAACCTGCTATAGCAAGTTACCATCAATTAATAGCAACAACTTTTATCTTTTTACCAATAATAGCAACAACGTTTTATGTTTTACCGATAACTGCAGCAACATTTATCTTTTTATCAAAAAATACTATAATCGATAAAAAAATACAAAAGTTATTGTTATTATTGATAAGAAATAAATAATGTGGCTATAAATGGTAAAACTACAAAAAGTTGTTGCTATTTTTGACATATAACCCTTTTATGTATATGTAAGTGTTATTCAAAAAAATTTATAAATTGAACTTAGTAACCTATTGAATTCTGTAATTTCATACTCAATTATTTAAAGAGTTCAGTAAATTTTTAAAAGAGATGAAAAGTAAAAAGACTAAGAAATTTAGATGTTATAAAAAAATGAAGTCAGATTCTCCCTCAACTCTTTTTACCCCAAAAATAAACCCCCTGATCGTGTGCCTTCTCGTCTCCCTCACACCTCCTTTCTTCTCCAGACGGTGATTTCTCAAAGTTTGTAGGAACCTTGAAACCCTCGTGAAGGGGACTTATCGATCATCTTTGTAATTAATGGGGAAAGTGATGGATACCGCCGACGACTTCATGTATACCGATCCTAATTCTACTCTGGGGAAGACATTCGCTGCTACTCCAAGACTTTTCATTACCGAAATGGTAATGAATAATTTCAAATCTTACGCTGGTGAACAACGCGTTGGCTACTTCCATAAGGTTAGGGTTTTCTTACTATACCCTTTTCCCTTTTCCCTCTGTATCTTGACACACAAAATTCAGTTAATTTCTTAGGGGTTTATTAGTTAATTGATCAACTAATATGGTTTGAAACTGTTGAATAGAGTTTTCACGCTGTAGTTGGTCCTAACGGCAGTGGGAAGAGCAATGTGATTGATGCTATGTTGTTTGTATCGGAAAGCGAGCAAAGCAGGTAATGATATTGGCTATTTTTCACCACTCTTAGCTAGTGCATTATCATTTATATGCATACGAGAGAATTCAGTGAGATTTATCAATTTTTAGTGAAATATGGAGGGAATAGTATGTCAACTAACTCAATTCCTTCCATAGAAGTTCCCATAACTTCGATTTTTGGTATCGACACTTAAATTCAGCAAGTTTTTAATTTCAAAATCGTTATAAATTCTAACTTCAAAGTCGTTCTAATTGTAATAATTTTTTGATAAAGAAGTACACGACATCAAGCATTAAACCTGAATATAAAAACTGCGCCACGTCATGGGGTGAAATTCTGCCCTTCTATGTCCTTTATTAGAAAGTGATCATTGATTTGGAAGTCAAATGCTGACATGTTTGAGACCAAGAGGAAAGCACCTATGGTCATCACGTGTTACTTTTCTGTTTATATTACCTAATTATATTTAGTTAGTTCAATGCGTTGTTAATATATGCTCTTAGCATCTCATGATTTCCTTATTACACAAAAATGGTGCAGATGCGTCTTAACAAAGTTTCGGATCTTATTAACAATCAACCAATCACCAAAATCTTAACAGTGCACGTGTATCTCTTTACTTTTAGGAAATTATTGATTTTGTATATACAAGTTTCCCTAGTAAACATAGTAGATGTGCTTTGAGCTAATGTTGGATGAAGGATTCATTTACTTTGGCTTTGTTGATTATAGGACGATGAAACATATGAACCTGTTCTTGGAAGTAACTTTGTAATACCCGTGAAGCTTTTCGAGATAACTCCTTCAAATACTACATTAATGGACGTGATAGTAAATTTACAGAGGTTATTAACATACTAAAAGGGAAAGAAATTGATTTGGATAATAATCGCTTTCTGATTCTTCAGGTTTGGGAGTCCATCAAGTGTATACTGCTTCTGTTATGTGCATATTATAAGTCTTGGATTACATTTGCTAAGTTTTCTCAGGGCGAGGTAGAACAAATTTCTCTTATGAAGCCAAAAGCCCAGGTCCCAATGATGAAGGCTTTCTTGAATAGTTGGAGGATATCATTGGAACTAAGAAATATATGGAAAAAATTGACGAGACACGTAAGCAGTAAGTTTTACTGGCAGAGTTGTCATCTTAAGCTGCTTCTTACCTGTTTTCGGTTGATATATTTGGCATCATATGTGAAATCATAGAACGCTTCCTACCTGTTTTCAGTTGATGTATTTTGCATCAGTTGATATGCCCCTTCGATCATTGTCATGATATATAACACAAATCGACCCATCATTCACATAAATGGGTTAAATGGCTTCTTTGCAAACTGTAGAATTGTTGTACGTGAGCAATTTCATATAAGATTACATTTAATATGGTCAATGATTATGTTTTATACCATCCTCATAGCGTTTTGAGCATCTATCTTGCATCTAAATTTAGAAAAATGATTACCCAAATAAGGAAGCTGCTAGCTTAACCCAAACGTTTGAGCATACACGTAAAAGGACCGAAGGACATGTATATGTTGATACATATGATGACATGGAAAATAAAATTGTAAGTTCTTATTTTTAGATCACATAGTAGGTCTTTTTATAGATATCAAGTAGCCATTTTTTTGACAATATTTTCTCATTAAAGAAACAAATGAAGAACTACAAACCTTTAGAAGATGGAAGTGCTTCAGTAGATCCTTTTTCAGTTGTGATGAACAAGGAGCATGATGGATATCGTAGACTTTATGGTAGAGGTGTGACGAACAAGTTGATTAAAAGTGTGGATGGTGGTAGTGCATCACTCAAAGGTGCTAGTCTTGAAATTGAAAAAAATGACTCGCTTGATTTGCGAAGAGATATAGAAGAGGATCATGAAAGAAAAAAGGCTGAATTAAAAGCTATGAAAGAAGGTATTGAGAACCAACGAGATAAACTAGTTGAAGATGCGATGAAGAAGCTTATGGAGAAAACGCATCTTCAAGTTCAAGATTTTCTAGCATGAGTTATCTTCTATGTTTTGTTCAAGGTATGATGTCATTTCGATCATGACAAGTATAACTATTTCATCAATTTGATTATTTTGGTTTGAGTTACTTACTTATTATTGTTTGTGTGTAACAGGTAACTTTGTTTTGGGATATATATATATATATATATATATATATATATATATATATATATATATATATATATATATATATATATATGTGTGTGTGTGTGTGTGTGTGTGTGTGTGTGTGTGTGTTTGTGTGAAGACCGGTGTTTTTTGGAGGATTTATATACTTTTTGTCATTATAATTAACGATTATTATATGGAATATTGTGTTTTTAGATTATTGTGTAATGGGTGAAGGATTTTGCTACCTTTTAATTATTATAATCGACATTTTTTGAATTGGTGATGCTTATTAATTATATTCGTGTACTAAAAGGTCGTACTTTTTATAACAAAATTCATAAATGTTTCATTTAAAAATAAAAATAAAAAGCTGCATTTGAATGTAAAAAGGGTTGTATTTGAGCATAAAAATGTTGCATTTGAGTATAAAAAGCTTGCATTTGAGTCTAAAAATAGTTGTATTTTTATGTGAAAATGTTGCATTTGAAAATAAAAAAGGTTGCATTTTAGTGTGAAAAAAGTTGCATTTGATTGTAAAAAGGTTGCAATTCTATTACACATGCAACTCTTTCAAAAACGATTTGCATATTCTATCAAAAAGGTAACTTTAAACCTAATGCAAAGGGACATAATGCAACTCTTGGTAAAAGGTTGTTTTAGGCATAATGCAACTTTTTACAGGCCTAATGCAACATTTTGTGAAGGTTGCATTAGACTCTTTTCGTTGTAGTGTAGCTACCTAACTAGAGGTAGCTAAGCTTTTGTGGATTATATATACTTCGGATAATGAGTCCTGTAAACAGGGGTTACCGTGACTTATCTTGTATATTAAAATTTAAAATTTCCCGGGGTTTCCAGTGATCATATTGGGATTTGTTAAGGACTATTATATTATATTATGTTTGACGTGTTATTTACGTGGTATTGTGGAGTAGATCGAGGGTGTTATAGTGTTTATGTATGTATATAAATTTATATATGTGTGTGTGTCTATATGTATATGATCAAATGAGAAACTAAATATATATTGTGAAGTGTGAGAAATACTATGATTCATTTTTACATATTTACATAAAGATATATTTAGCTTCTCAAGATAACCTATTATTATTATTATTATTATTATTATTATAATATATACATATATATATATATATATATATATATATATATATATATATATATATATATATATATATATATATATATATATATATATATATATATTTGTGTGTATGTGTGTTTTAACACCCTTAGAGTGAAGGGTATGGGAGCCTTTCCTAAACCACCTTTCCGTACACCTTAGCGCCATATCAGCTTTTCTCTCTCCACCTTTCTCCACATTTTTAACTTGGAAATACCCATCTTTCTAAACCTTTCCATCTTTCTTAATTTTTTTAAAATAAATTCATTTTAACTAACAAAACAATTAAAACTAAAATAATTAATTTCATAAATATTTAAAAACTATTACATAAACTAAACACTAAAAATTACCGAATTAAAATAAAAAAATGTAAGGTCTTGACACTGCAGATCTATCCTGACGCGACACACACCAACGAGTGGGGAATCTTCGTTAGCGGCTTGACAGTAAGATCACTAACACTAAACACGGAGACTACCACGGCGTTGTACGATCGACCAAGAACGAACCTACGTGATGATTCTCTCCGAAAACACACACTACAAGCTGATAAACTCGAGATCGCCTTTTGCTAATCACATACACGAAATCTGCAAAAGTCTACTAATCTTTCGAGTTAATCCCTAATTATAGAGACCCATTCGAGTTCGTCATGGGACAAACTCGAATCCAGGCCCAAGGCCCATTTGAATTTGTCTACATGACACATTCGAATTTACCTCCTATGCTAAATTCGAATTTCACATGTCAACTTCTATTTGAATATATGTTTTAACTTATGTTTTAATTAATCTTTGGACTTTATGTTTGAACTTCTTGTAATACATTACATCAAGTTCAAACATACAATCAATAAATATCAAACACACAAAATCACATATATCTAACACTAGTTAATACTCAATATCTTGTAATATGACCTAGACAAAATGCTAATACACTTAGACTGCTATCGTCACACAGGGTGTACCAACAGACTCCCCCTTGACGATAGCTTCTAACTATTTACATTTTGATTAAGTACCTGGACAATATATACTACTTCCTGCATATATGCCCGCATCCATACATACTTTAACTATCTTCTGGAACTTTCTGGCTTCAGATCCCCATCCTTCATGAAAGAAGATATGCTGATCATGTAGCTTCTTCAGATCGTCCTTCGATAGGTTTATTAAATGCACTGGATCATACACTCTCAAAATAACTTTGTCCTGTGTATCCTCCATGACTGCTTCGGCTGTATCATTATCGACATACCACCATTTCATGTTACTAAAAACATTCTGTGGCATCGATTTCATAGACACCCTTTTTAAGCACTTGACGGGTTTATAAACCATTCTGGCCCAAGGCCTTCCCGTATGTGGATCAATCCTTGTTTCATCTTCCACTCTCTTTCCCGTCCTTGGCTTGAGTCTTTCAAATTTTCCGGATCGGTCCTCCTTTCTGATAATCTTGGCTATAACCTCAGCATAAGGATCCTCACCGATATTGATTAACTCTTTCCACGCCAACTCCTTTACTTCTACCTTTGGCAATGTATTAAATACTTTAAGTGTCCGCCTCAGGTACTGCAGTCCATCTCTCCTCTTCAGAATGAATAGCTGCAGTTCTCTGTCAAAGAACCAGCTGATAATACCTCCGGAGAGACTTTCTGCCCCAGGAATTCTCATCTTTTTCTTCATCTTCGGCTTTTCTTTCTTTTCTTCTTTCTTGAACCATAGTTTCATTCAATCAGCCCTGGAAGGCTCTTTTTCTGCTTCTTCAAGTTCAGAGTCTTCGACCGAGGCTATCTTGATCTCATCTATATCAATCACATTGTGATTATCTCGCACATATAACTCCGTGATAGGCTGTGAATTGATAATCACTTCGTTGACATTATCGTCCTCGTCCTCTATCACTTCATCGTCAGATCTCCAATCAACTACATCCTCCGGTACGAATTCTCCTTCTTCCAACTCTTCTATCTCTTCTTCAAATTCAAAATCAAAATCCATAACTTCTTCCTCAATATCTCTCAAGGCATCGATCATTTCACTTTCATGAGTCTTTGAAGAACCAGCCTCACCTCCTTCTCTTCCTTCAACACCAGCCTGACTAGGCTCCCCCTGAACTTCAACATATAGAGCACCAGGAAAATCTACTGGCTCATTCTGTTCAGGTGCATTGGGATCATCGCCTTCATCATCTCCCCTTTGCTGCTCCTCCGGATCCTTACAGCTCGTCTCCCCCTGAGCCTTTAGATTTTTCAGTAATTGCTCAATAAGGGATCGCATCGATCGAATCTCTGCAGCTTGATCGACCACAAAAGTTTTAAGCTCAAGATTTTCTTCTTCCATCTTTCCAACAGATTTCTTTAACTCAGCATTCTCCTTGTCAACACTCGCATTATGTGCCTGTATTTCACCGATTGCTTTTGTTAACTGAAAGATTTGGACTTGCTGGAAGTTAACCTTTCCCCTGAGCTCAGTAAACCTTTGATTATCTGTGAAGGTCGATGAAGTGGATGGAGTTGATTGGATGGGGGTTGGGGTGATTGGAGAGGGAATGGATGCTTGAACAGGTTGTGGTGGTGGAATGGATGTGGGTTCTGGAATGGATGTGGGTTCTGCTGGCTGAGCAATAGGTATTTATGGCTCAGAAGCAGAGGCTGAAGAAGCTCCCTGCATGAAGCGATGCCTTTTGGCCCTATGCCTAGGCACCAAAGGTGTTATTTCTTCCTCTTCAAAATCGGAGTCATCGTCATCAGAAGTTCTCGATGCTCTTTTCTTCGCAGCCTCTTCGTTAATAACTAATAGCCGTGAACCATATGTCCTTATTCTGATAGCTGGATTGCCTGCCTCTTTCTCAATCTCAATCTCTTCAACTTCTTCAGACTCAGAATCAGAAGTTCACTCGGCTTCACCTGCTGCCTCAGGTTGATAATCATCGATCTGCTTAAAAATGTCAACTTCCCCTTCTGGAGATTCCAAGATATTTTCAATAAGCTCAGAGGTAATTGCCTCATTAGCATGCGGCCCAGCTGCCCAAATCTCTTCCAAAGTTTGAAGCCTCGGATCAGATACAGGTGGTACAGTTGAAGGACCAGCCTCTTCCGGCTCTTGCACTTGGCTTGTGGAAGGCCTAGCAGCCTGAGTTTGTCTCGCAGAAGGTCTTTGCCTCCTCCTTTGTTGCTGAGGCCTAGGATGTGGCGGTTGCTGTTGCTGCGGCTGCGGTGGCATTTAAACTCCCCCTGCCCAGTTGGCATCATCGGGGACTTGAAAATCTGGTTCGACCACCGCACCAAACAGTGGTGCCTCCACTGGCCTAGCTAATCTTCCTCTATGAGCTTGATAATCTGCAAAGATTCGTTTGTCAATTACCGCAACACTTTGAATTTCATTCAGCTATGGCAGGTTCGGTAGGAAATGTCTTATCAGCATCATTACGAATCTCGGATATAGCAGAAATCTTTCTCGGTCCGGAGTTGTTATTTGTTGAACAAACTCTGTAAAGAACATCTCTGAGTAGCTTAATCTTTGATTGTAAACCAGCGCTTTCATCCCTGACTGAATCTTCGATACGATGTAATCGAATCCTGCTTTCTTGGCAGCAAAACACACCATAAAGACGTGAGCTAGGTATCGCCTTTGCCCTATCAGCCCACTCTTCATAAAAGAGGACTTAGCCACGTCCAGGCTATATCCCATTCTTATAAATGCCGCTTGCCTGATTGCTAACGGGAAGTCAATCGGCCCACTTTCTTGCTCTTGAGAGCCTAGATGCAACACTCGACGCAGCACGTCAGCTGAAAACACTATAGGGTTTCCAGCAATCCTCGTCTCAATACTGTTGGAGTAACAGTACAGTCAACTTGTAAATGATCCCAAAACTGACGAACATACGGGATGACTATCTGAATATTATGCGACAAAGCATATGAAATCCTTGATCCAACCAAAAAATCCACCATTTGGCGGTATGCTTGAGCCTCTGGTATCTCATGGTCCGGAGAAATGACCATATTATGCTTAGGAACGAAAACTCTATCTGCCATGTCTGCACAATAGAAACATATAAAATATTAGAATTATTAAGATAGACATAAACATGTTTAAATTCAAATTTGTTTTATTTTGTACTTGTGTAAGTACCAAATCCAACACGTATGAATATCTACAAGTTTGATTTAAAGTTTAAACAAATAATTCGAATATAATGGTAAAGTCGAAGACACATTCGAAACTACCCTCAATTCGAATTTAATGGCATCTTCGAGTTTAGTGACAAAGTCGAAGCCTCTATCAAATTCGAATTCAAGATTAAATTCAAAGATGTCGGTACGGATAACAACAAAAATCCAAGATTTTAACCAATTTAGACTTAGAAAATTACATTCATTAGTCCTAATAGGTTCTAATCAAAGATATTTGTAATCAATTTGACATTTCACCGGTTCAAAGTTTGTTATTTTGAAATATAAACTTTCCATAATTTTGGCTCAAATGGAGTCTAAAACCACCTAAATCTTGTAGAATACGATTGATTATACCTAGATTTGTTAGTAGTGTCGAACACAAACGGACAGAAACTCGTCAAATAGTAGGAAATTCGAAAACGGGAAACTCGAAGACAAACTCGAAATCACTCGATCTCAGTAAACTCGAAGGACTCAAATTCGAAAGTAGGTGATAATGACTTGTCACTGTTGACCTATTTATATCAACCACCTTCGAGTTTGTGACACCTTTCGAATTTAATGGCAAACTCGAAGGCCTTGCCAAATTTGAATCATGTAACGAAAAAAACTATGCCAAATCTTTTACCCTAAGCACATGATTTTCACGCAATGTTTATTTTATTCACCTAGGAATGCTGTGACACCCTTGTCACAACAACCACCATTTACAAAACACCTAGGATTATTCATCAAACACAATAACATAATGATTGGATAACCTAGATTAAGTGCGGAAGCAATAAAATACATAAATAAGTAACGCAACAGTAACAAACACCCTACGGTGCTACAAGGTACCAAATCTAAGTCTACATACCCAATTCGATTATTACAACAACCAGAATATATTACAACACTGCCTCAAAGCATAATTACCGATTGAGTAGTAGAATTCTTCCAAAACTTCACACACGACCTAACTAGAAGGCCCAGCTGCAGATTTTCCCTTTCCTGTAAAAATAAAGCAACTGAGAGGTAAGCGAATGCTTAGTGAATACAAAGATTACGCATTTTATAAATTTTTATGAAGCCCCATGAGTAACACCGATGACAAACATCGTATACTCTCTTCGTACACCAAGTACGGAACCAGAGCCGCAACCCCTTCGAGCCCAAAGCTCGGCATAAAACATACCATCTGAGACAAACGTACGATCGGGGATGACATACTGCCTACCAGAACCTCGGAGGGATCAGCTCCAGGTCATATAGCGCAGTAACATCGGAGTAATTGATGCGACCCACCGGTCCATCACTAGATGCACAACAATTGAACAGACATGCAACAAGTATGAATGTGCATCTAAATCTACGCAAGTTAGTAGAATTACAAACAATAAATGAAGCAACAGGTCTCAGCAGGCAAAGCTAACATAAAACAGATATAAACATGCGAAATCTATTGTACTCACAGTGGGTGCGTTATTAAACTTTAATCAATTATTATTTTTCCTCGGGCTTTCAACCGGATCCACAAAGTACCCCACTGTGGGTTAAACAACACCACAAGGGACCTGTTACATTTTCATATGATAAACATATTATCATTACATGGTCTTTAACAAATTAGCATTACGTTGTGCAAATAAACGTATTACAACCTTCGGAACCGACATCCGAATCTCACGTTTAAATCACATCATTTGATAAGTTTTTATTCCCAATTAACTCTCCTTTATTTGCCTCACTATAGTACAAAAGTTATCCCAAAAGTGTGGTTATTAGTCCATAAATTCGGTTTCTTTTAAACCCATTCGAATTTCCCAAAAACTGCTAAGAACTCGCCGAGTAAGTACAAGGAACTCGCCGAGTTCCTGTTCAAATTTCAGATCCTTGATTAAAGTCAAACCCCATTCGAATTTATGGGTTAAATTCGAACCTAATCTCGAATTTAAGGGTTAAATTCGAATACATACTCGAATTTAGTACCAAAATCGAGTTTGTTCTTGCATTTCGACTTTGTTTTTGGCATTCTCGAATTTGTTCATCATTTACAGCTTAAATCATACTTTTCCAAGTCTAAAATCACGAATATGACATGTATTAAGCCTAGTTTCGATTCTATTACACATACACTATCATATTCTAGTTAAAACTCAAGCAAAACTAGCTCTAAATCACATAAAAATGATAAACTCGAATTCATGTTCTTCAAAACCGGATATAAAAGCTTAAAAGGGTCGATTCTTACCTCAATTCGTACGAAAACACGAATGCAACTGTATATTGTTGTAGTACTCCTCGAGATCTTTCCAATGACGTATAGAAATCGATAATCGGCCAGTCGGTTTGAGAGATAATCTAGAGAGAAGGTAGAGAGAATTTCTAGAGAGAGAGAGAGTCTAGAGATAGAGAGAGGTGGTGAAAAATGAAAGGCTTGGCCTTTTTATTCCCATTTTCATCATTTTGCACATTTCACCCCTCAACTTAACCGGTTCCATAAAATACTGATTTATTCTTAGTTTTATCATTACTAACTTTTATAATCATAATACTTCATAATAATAATTCAAAGTTCTAAATTTCTTAAATAACAACAAACTTTTAAATATCCCAAATACATAATCATTGTTCAAAATTGAAACTTAATTATAAAATATCCCTCTAAATAAATCTGAATTACTGTAATTGAATTCAAGGATGTTACAACATGGGCTCCACCACGCTCTAACTTCGTCCTCGAAGTTATTTGACTTCAAACAGCTGCGGATATTTCCTTAACATATCAGCTTTCGTCTCCCATGTATGATTGGCTCCCTTATGATGCTTCCAACGTACAAGCACCATTTCGATCTCTTTGCTTCTTAATTTCTTCACCTTAGTATCTAACACACACTCCGGCTCTTCAACATACCGGAGCCTTTCATCAACTTGCAGCTCAGAGTGGTCAGCCCAATCCTCATTCTCAGTAGTAAAGGATTTCCTAAGGTTCCCCACATGGAACACCGGGTGTATTCCTGACATTTCTTCAGGCAACCTTAAACGATAAGACTGGTTTCCAACTTTTTCGACAATCCTGAATGGTCCGACGAATCTCGGAGCCAACTTTCCTCTCTTTACGAAACGTGTAACACCTCCCATAGGTGATACTTTCAGATATGCCCAATCATTTATTTCAAAGTTGATCGGTTTGTGCCTCCTATCGTAGTAACTTTTCTGACGATCCTGGGCCGCCTTCATGTTCTGCCTAATCAACTGTATCTTCTCGTTTGTTTCTTGAAGCAAGGCCGGCCCAGCAATTGGTGTTTCACCAGTTTCTCTCCAACACGTAGGAGTCCTACATCTCCTTCCATACAATGCCTCAAATGGTGCTTTCTTGATCGTCGCGTGATAGCTGTTATTGTATGAAAACTCTATTAATGGCAAATGATCGTCCCAAATGCCACCGAGATCTAACACACACGATCTCATCATGTCTTCCAAGGTAAGGATTGTTCGTTCACTTTGGCCATCAGTTTGCGGACGATAGGCCGTACTCATAGCGATCCTTTTTCCCAACCCTTCTTGCAAAGCTGACCAGAAGTTCGAAGTAAATCGGCTATCTCGATCCGATACTATGGACTTCGGAACTCCATGCCTAGAAACGATCTCGTCCATATAAATCTGAGCCAACTTCTCCAGCGAATAATTTTCTCTAATCGGTATAAAGTGAGCCGACTTAGTCAATCTATCCACTATCACCCAAACTGCATCGTGTTGTCGCCTAGTTTTCGGTAATTTAGTAAGAAAGTCCATCGTAATATGTTCCCACTTCCATTCCGGAATGGGAAGCGGTTGCAAACTGCCGTATGGTTGCTGATGTTCGGCTTTCACCAGCCGACAAGTTCGACATCTTTCCACATACTGCCCTATGTCCTTTTTCAATCCCGGCCACCAGAAGTCTGCTTTCAGTTCGTTGTACATCTTTGTACTTCCAGGATGTACAGAAAACCTAGACTGGTGTGCTTCTTCGATGATTACCTCCCTAATACCCCCAAACTTCGGCACCCATATCCTCCCGTATATCCCTTTCAATCCAGACTCGCTCATTTCCATATTTTTAATCTGTGCCCTTATATCCTCAGCACCAATATTCTCATCATTCAAAGCTTCCTCCTGAGCGGCTTTTACATCGTCAATAATAGTGGAGGTTAACATCGTGGATGTCAGCATATAACAATAATCCTTAGAATATGCTTTGCGACTCAAAGCATCAGCTACCACATTAGCCTTTCCGGGATGGTACAGTATCTGACAATCGTAGTCTTTAATAAGCTCCATAGACCTACGTTGTCTCATATTAAGCTCCTTCTGACTAAAGATGTATTTTAAGCTCTTATGGTCCGTGTATAATTGACACTTAGTCCCGTAGAGATAGTGCCTCCACAACTTCAATGCAAATGTAACGGCGGTCAACTCCAAATCATGAGTCGAATAATTCTTCTCGTGTTGATTTAACTGTCTCGAGGCATAAGCAATTACTTTCCCGCGCTGCATCAGTACAGCACCTAATCCCAATCTCGAAGCGTCCGTGTATACTACAAAGTCCTCATTACCCTCTGGTAGGGCAAGTATCGGAGCTTCACTTAGCGTCTTTTTCAAAATATCAAACGCCTCTTGCTGCACGGTTTTGCAGACAAAAGGTGCATTCTTCTTTGTCAATGCAGTTAAAGGAACTGCAATCTTAGAAAAGTCCTTTATGAACCTCCGATAGTATCCTGGCAACCCCAGAAAACTTCTAACTTCAGTAGCTGAACACGGCGGTTCCCAGTTCCTTATCGCTTCTACCTTAGCCGGATCTACTGAAATCCCAGCCCCCGAAATCACATGTCCTAGAAACTGTATCTGTTGTAGCCAAAACTCACACTTGGAGAATTTGACATACAATTTCTCTTTCCTCAACAACTCTAACAATTCCTTTAGGTGATCAGCGTGTTCGGCCTCAGACTTAGAGTACACCAGAATGTCATCAATAAACACTATTACAGACTTATCTAACATCGGTCTGCACACTCTATTCATAAGATCCATAAAGACAGCCGGGGCATTGGTTAACCCGAAAGGCATAACCAAGAACTCATAATGCCATTAACGTGTCCTAAATGCTGTCTTAGGCACATCCTCTTCTCGTACCTTCAATTGATGGTACCCCGACCTCAAATCAATCTTGGAAAACACACTTGCCCCATGCAACTGATCAAATAAGTCATCTATCCTTGGCAGTGGATACTTGTTCTTAATTGTAAACTTATTCAGCTCCCGGTAGTCAATGCACATTCTGATCGTGCCATCCTTCTTCTTCACAAACAAAACAGGGGCTCCCCACGGTGATGAACTCAATCGAATGAAGCCCTTGTCCAACAACTCTTAAAGCTGTGTCATCATTTCTTTCATCTCGGTTGGGGCAAGACGATAAGGAGAACGAGCTACCGGTGCAGCTCCAGGGATCAAGTCAATTTTAAACTCCACTTGTCTCTCAGGTGGCACGCCAGACAAGTCTTCCGGAAACACATCCGGGAATTGTGAAACAACAGGCACATCGGCCAAAGTCCTCTTCTCAGCCTTAGCATCAATCGCATATGCTAAGTAAGCGTCACACCCCTTTGCAACAAGCTTTCGGGCTTTTGCAATGGTCAGTAAACACTGATCCCCACTTCTCCTATCCCCATAAATACATATCTCACGCCCCTCCGGAGTAGTTATCTTTATCATTCGATTCTTACACACTATTTGGGCTTCATTCTCAATCAACCAGTCCATCCCGACTATCACGTCAAACTCTCTGAACTCAATAGGAATCAGGTCCAAATTGAAGACTACATCCTCAATTACTAACGTGCAGTTACGGTATACGTGATCTACTTTGACTAGAGTATTACTAGCAGTTTCTATATCAAGTATAGCAGATAATCTAGACGGAGGCATGGAAAGTCTTTGTGCAAAAACAGTAGAAACAAACGAACGATTTGCACCTGAATCAAATAAAACTCTTGCTGGCATAGAATTTACGATAAACGTACTCGTAACCACTTCCGGGTTTTCCATCGCCTCCTCTGCCGTAATCTGGAAAGCACGAGCCGGTGCCCTTTGTGGCTGGTTCCGGCGGTTGACTGAACCACCACTTGAACCTCCAGAAGATCGTGTTGATGATGGAGCAGCAGCTGCTGGAGCATTCTTCCTACAGTTTCTACTATAGTGTCCCCACACCCCACACTTATAGCAAGTATCTCCTTTCCTTGGGCACTAACTTTGAAAATGGCCCAGCTCTCCACAGCAAAAGCAAGCACGTCCATTAGTACACTTTCCAAAGTGCTCCAGATGACACTTATTGCAATATTGTGGCTCGGTGTTGATAGAGTAGGCACGAGCACGACCAGAAGATCTAGATGGTTGGCGATAAGACTGCTGAGGTGAGTACTGTGAAGACCGGGAAGATCCAGAATATCCTCCCTCACGTTGGCGCTTCGGCGGTGACGGTTGTGTTGGGTTGGTGGAAGCAGCAAATGGAATAACCCGACATAATCAGAATTTGCTCTACATTTCTGGCAGCCTCAAGTAAACTAGCAAATGTAGGGTAACGGACGTTGCTCATGACCTCCTAATCTCAATATCCAGACCAGCCTCGAACCTGGTCACTTTCCTTTCTTCAGTATCCACTTGATGAGGCGCAAACAGACTCAGCCTCGTGAACTCCACAGCATACTGGGACACAGTCTTAGTCCCCTGCATCAACGACATGAACTTAGCCTCCAGTCTTCGGCGCTCATCAACTGGACAGTACTGCTGAGTGAATAAGTCCGTGAACTCAGCCCAAGTCATTACCGAAACCTTCTCCAATGTCAAAGCATTCACCATAGCATTCCACCACATAATCGCATCATTGGTGAACATAGCAGTAGCATACCGAACCATATCCTTCTCAGCACAGTCGCTGATTCGGAATGTCCGTTCGGTTGCCGTTATCCATTCAAGTGCGGCAACAGCGTCTCCTAGTCCATTAAACTCCACGGCCCCATTTCCTTTGAAATCCTTAAACCGACAACCTTTGGGGTTGTTTGATGACCCAGTATTGTCATCTTGTTCATCATTGTTGCCCCCTTCTTTTTCCTTCTTTTTCCTCTTATCCTCCCTTCTCTTAGCTTCGGCCTCATCTCGAGCCCGAAACTCATCTTGAATCATCTTGTTCTGCTCAGCCATCATGGCTAGGATCATCTCCCTTGTTTCTTCAGGTGTCATTCCTCCTCCATACATGTTCTGAAAATAATAAACATATAACTTGTTTAGTAACATGTCATTAATTTAAAGACACCATCCATTTGTCATGTATGATAGTCAATCTCCTATGTTTACTAGATCGTAACCTATCTTAGTTCAGATCATTACTTAGTATCACTATATGTCATTACTTAATCTTTGAGACCAAGACCTCACGGACACTTGAATCTCAAACTACTGCTATGATACCATCTCGTGTGACACCCTTGTCACAACAACCACCATTTACAAAACACCCAGGATTATTCATAAAACACAATAACATAATGATCTGATAACCTAGATTAAGTGCGGAAGCAATAAAATACATAAATAAGTAACGCAACAGTAACAAACACCCTACGGTGCTACAAGGTACCAAATCTAAGTCTACATACCCATTTCGATTATTACAACATCCAGAATATATTACAACACTGCCTCAAAGCATAATTACCGATTGAGTAGTAGAATTCTTCCAATAACTTCACACACGACCTAACTATAAGGCCCAACTGCAGATTTTCCCTTTCCTGTAAAAATAAAGCAACTGAGAGGTAAGCGAATGCTTAGTGAATACAAAGATTACGCATTTTATAAATTTTTATGAAGCCCCAAGAGTAACACCGATTACAAACATCGTATACTCTCTTCGTACACCAAGTACGGAACCAGAGCCGCAGCCCCTTCGAGCCCAAAGCTCGGCATAAAACATACCATCTGAGACAAACGTACGATCGGGGATGACATACTGCCTACCAGAACCTCGGAGGGATCAGCTCCAGGTCATATAGCGCAGTAACATCGGAGTAATTGATGCGACCCACCGGTCCATCACTAGATGCACAACAATCGAACGGACATGCAACAAGTATGAATGTGCATCTAAATCTACGCAAGTTAGTAGAATTCCAAACAATAAATGAAGCAACAGGTCTCAGCAGGCAAAGCTAACATAAAACAGATATAAACATGCGAAATCTAATGTACTCACAGTGGGTGCGTTATTAAACTTTAATCATTTATTATTTCTCCTCGGGCTTTCAACCGGATCCACAAAGTACCCCACTGTGGGTTAAACAACACCACAAGGGACCTGTTATATTTTCATATGATAAACATATTATCATTACATGGTCTTTAACAAATTAGCATTACTTTGTGCAAATAAAAGTATTACAACCTTCGAAACCGACATCCGAATCTCACGTTTAAATCACATCATTTGATAAGTTTTTATTCCCAATTAACTCTCCTTTATTTGCCTTACTATAGTACAAAAAATATCCCAAAAGTGTGGTTATTAGTCCATAAATTCAGTTTCTTTTAAACCCATTCGAATTTCCCAAAAACTGCTAAGAACTCGCCGAGTAAGTACAAGGAACTCGCCGAGTTCCTGTTCAAATTTCAGATCCTTAATTAAAGTCGAACCCCATTTGAATTTAGGGGTTAAATTCGAACCTAATCTCGAATTTAAGGGTCAAATTCGAATACATACTCGAATTTAGTACCAAAATCGAGTTTGTTCTTGCATTTCGACTTTGTTCTTGGCATTCTCGAATTTGTTCATCATTTACAGCTTAAGTCATACTTTTCCAAGTCTAAAATCACGAATATGACATATATTAAGCCTAGTTTCATTTCTATTACACATACACTATCATATTCTAGTTAAAACTCAAGCAAAACTAGCTCTAAATCACATAAAAATGATAAACTCGAATTCATGTTCTTCAAAACCGGATATAAAAGCTTAAAAGGGTCGATTCTTACATCAATTCGTATGAAACCACGAATGCTACTGTATATTGTTGTAGTACTCCTCGAGATCTTCCCAATGACGTATAGAACTCGATAATCGGCCGGTCGGTTTGAGAGATAATCTAGAGAGAAGGTAGAGAGAATTTCTAGAGAGAGAGTCTAGAGAGAGAGAGAGGTGGTGAAAAATGAAAGGCTTGGCCTTTTATTCCCATTTTTATCATTTTACACATTTCACCCCTCAACTTAACCGGTTCCATAAAATACTGATTTATTCTTAGTTTTATCATTACTAACTTTTATAATCATAATACTTCATAATAATAATTCAAAGTTCTAAATTTCTTAAATAACAACAAACTTTTAAATATCTCAAATACATAATCATTGTTCAAAATTGCAACTTAATTATAAAATATCCATCTAAATAAATCTGAATTACAGTAATTGAATTCGAGGATGTTACAAATGCACCCTCAGTAATTTTTGACCTTTTTCCTAAGGATAAAAATAAAGAGAAAAATAAAATAAATTAAAGTTAAAATTGTGAACAAGAATTTAAACTTAGACTAATCTATATTATTTCAAAAATTTACAACTTATACTAAGCACTTAACAGAATATTTTTGACGAGTATAGTCAAAGAAAGGTTCAATCAGATAGCGGTGTCAAATAAGCACTTTCAGTATTCAAACTTTCACACTTAGGAATTTTTTATTCCTTTGATTGTTTGTCGTGACATACATTTCTAGCCGATTGTTGGTATTATTTTCCCTTTAAACTTGTTACACTTCGGAATATCCCTTGGCCTTTTTATTTTTCAAGAAATTACCCTACGTGACTCACACTTAGATATACTTTTATGATCAAGACATACACACAAGGATTTTAACCTTTTGGTATTGCAAACTTTCTTTAAAAGGCAAACATCGGACACAGGTCTGTATTTACATACAACAAAGTGTCTTATTTTGTCTTAAGGTTTATTCTTAAAGCTAGCAAGACAGCGGTGACAGGTCTGTACCGACGTACAACAAAGCGACTTATCTTGCTAACTCGAGTCAAACTAGAGGCAACAGGTCTGTACTTACGTACAACAAAGTTACTTGCTTTGACTCTCAACTCAGTATATATTTTTCTGTTCTTTCCAATTTTAAGATGTATCTGATGTTGCTATACATCCCCAGAAAGTTTGCATACCTCGTTTAGAATCAAAGTCTGTATGTCTCTAACATAAAAATTAAGACCAATTGGTCATACATCTAAGTTAGTGACACGTTTGACTTTTTCTTGAATATTTGATTAGCCTTGAGACTCCCTATATGTATTATGCCTACCAACATATCAAACTTGATAATGTATAACACTTAGAATTTTCGGTGCATTATGTTTGAAAGCTAAACACTTAGAGATTGTAAAGACTGTGCTAATTTTCGTCACTTTGAACCTATGCATCTAAGACTTTAACTCTTTTTCTGATATTCTCTTTTTTTTTTTTTTTTTGAGATTTTTATGGTTTTCTTTCTTTCTTTCTTTCTTTTTTTTTTTGTTTTTCATAAGTAAAAGTAAGAAAATATAATATCCTACTAACTTACTATAAAAGGAAACTATCCTAAGTTACCACACTTACTATAAAAAGAAAGAAATACTACTGCTATAAAAAGAAATAAAACTCTACTAAGGTCAATTCACTCTGGATTACGCATTCCGTTTAGTTGAATCAAATACTCAAAACGTGACTTATCAAAAGCTTTGGTAAATAAATCAGCATTATTATCATCCGTTGCCATTTTTACCAGCTTGATTAAGTTCTTTTCAGCACAATCACGTATAAAATGATGTCTTATGTCTATGTGCTTGGTTTTATTATGTTTAACTGGATTATTAGTTATAGCAATTGTTGACTGGTTATCTATCCTAATAGGAGTATGAGTATAAGTCAAACCGTAATCCCGCAATTGTTGTTGTATCCACAGATTCTGTGAACAGCAACTACCAGCAGCAACATATTCGGCCTCGCACGTTGACACGGCTATCGAAGCCTGTTTCTTGCATTGCCAAGAAACAAGTCTCCCTCCTAGGAACTGACAACCTCCAGTTGTTGACTTGCGCGTCAAGCTGCATCCTCCGTAGTCAGAATCCGTGAACGGTTCTAATTCCAGATCGCTCTCCGCGTGATACCAAAGTCCCAGCTTCGGTTTCGACTTGAGGTATCGTAGAATCCGCTTCACAGCTTTCATGTGCATCTCTTTCGGATTAGCTTGAAACCTTGCACAAATACAAACAGCAAACATAATATCAGGTCTTGAAGCAGTTAAATACATAAGCGACCCAATCATGGCCCGATATAACGTCGGATCCACATTGGTATCACTTTCAGTACCCGGTCCGAGATTGTGATTCACTTGAATCGGTGTGCTGAAGTGAGCTGTCAGTTTTATCCCTTCCATCCCGAAGCGCTCTAATATGTCATAGACATACTTCGTCTGATGAATAAACATGCCTTCCTTCTTTTGGTCAACTTGCAAACCCAGAAAGAAGTTCAACTCACCCATTGCACTCATCTCGAATTTTGACTTCATCACCTTTTCAAAGTCCTTGCACATTTGCTCGTCTGATGATCCAAAGATGATATCATCGACGTACACTTGTACCAAGATGAAGTCTTCTCCTTTTCGCTTCACGAACAGCGTACTGTCTATCCTTCCTCTTTCAAACCCATTTTCTAACAGATGGTTGGACAGAGTCTCGTACCATGCCCTTGGTGCTTGATGCAATCCATACAGAGCCTTATCTAGTCGATATACTCTGTCCAGATATTTCGGATCTGTAAACACGGGCGACTATTCCATATACACCAGTTCCTTCACTTTCCCATAAAGGAAAGCACTCTTAACGTCTAGCTGATAAACCTTAAAGCCCTTGAAGGAAGCAAAAGCCAGAAACAAATGAATTGCTTCAAGCCTTGCTACTGGCGCGAACACTTCATTGTAATCGATTCCTTCCTCTTGGTTGAAACCATTTACCACCAGTCTTGCTTTGTTGCGAGTGACTATACCCCGATCATCTCTTTTGCACTTAAAAACCCATTTGGTTCCCATTGCTATTTCTCCTCGAGGTAATGGAACTAACTCCCACACTTCTAGTTTCCTAAATTGTGACAGTTCTTCCTGCATCACTTCAACCCAAGAGTTATCTTTCAGTGCCATCTGCACATTTTTCGGCTCTACTTGCGAGATGAAACAAGAATAGAGGCAGGTATGAGTGGCCTCGGAGTCATTTATCATCGACAACAACACTGTGTTATTATTTAAACTACTCCTAGTCCTCACACCCACATTAGGATTTCCTATGATACTCTCAATAGGATGATTCTTATTAATCCTAGATGTTTCTATCTCGTCAACTCTAAGATTATCTCCCAAATTAGATCCTATCTCTCCTAACGGGGGAACGACTTCAGACTCCATATTTTCTTCCTCGTGGACATTTTCCTCAGAGTTAGAAGTAGTTGTCTGATGTTCGTTTGTAGGCACTTCAGAATCAGTAACTTCTGGAGATCTATCTTCAGTTGATGTAGGCTCGGATGTTGGTTGAAAAGTAGTCTTCGGAAAGCTATGACCCTCATCATTCAGATTTAATGACGACATGTCCTTTTCGATAGTACTGTGTTTTTAAACTCTGTTCCGTTATCACTACGAAGTCGTTTAACCCTTGTTCCATATGAATTCTCCACTTGGTCTAAGAACCCGATGAGCTTAGTAGCCGTCTCGTCCTTTGTACCTAAAAAGAAAACCCAAGAAAAACGTGAGTAATCGTCAGTAATAACTAAACAGTACCAACTACCACCTATACTCCTTTTGTTGATTGGTCCGAAGAGGTCCATATGCAATAAATTGAATGTGGCAGCGATGGAGTTCTGAGTCTTGGACTTGTGTGCCTTCTTGTGTTGTTTTCCTTACTTGCACGGTAGACACTTATCCTCGAACTGAAAACTCTTCATTGGAACACCTTGCACCAGTCCATTTTTCGTAATGTAGTTCATCTTTCTCAGGTGCAAGTGTGCCATACGCCTGTTCCATAAAACTGACTCAGTCTCTGAAGCTTTAGATAGCAGACAAATTGGTCACATCGAAGATTCCGGCTTGTTCATGTCGAACATGTACAAGTAATTCTTCCTTGGAGCCCGCATCAGAATCCACTCTTCAGGTACTTTGAACCCCGGTTTTAGCACTAACGCCTCAGTATCAGTGAACAGTACTGAGTTCTTCTTATCACAGATTTGAGATACACTAATGAGATTGTGAACCAGTTTATCAACGTGATAAACTTGATCCAGTTTGATCGTCCCATTAGTGACCACTCCAGTACCAGTGATATTCCCTCCTTTATTACCAGTGAACGATACGAATCCCAGATTCCCTCCCTTGAAGTCTGCGAGTAGACTTCTTTCCCCTGTCATGTGCCTGGAGCACCCACTGTCGACAAATCATTTGTTGTTTAGACCTGTGGTTATCTCCTGCACATGAAAGAAAATAGGTTAGTTATCACGGGGAACCCAAGCCATAACTGACTTGGTAATACCATTCTCGTCCACATACTTAAACTCTTTCAAATACCCTTCTCTCCTTTCAGGTGACTTGGGTCTTTGAACTGGAGTTTGTTTTGGTGCCGAGTGATTTAAGTTCACTCTTTGCCTTTGTGTAGGCATTTCCTGTGGAGCTCTTGAATAATTACGATTATAATTCATTTCAGACTGATATCCCTGAGCTCTACCTGGTGTTTGATGTCTAACAGGAGTGTGTGACCTAACCGGAGTGTAAGCTCTTCTAGGTGTAGTACTCCTATATTGTTGTTGCGGTCCAGACCTAGATTGATTTATGACTCGATTTGGTGAATTAGTCCTAATCACTTCCTTTGGTCGACCTGACACAGGTATTTTGTTAGGCACAAAAAGGCCTCAGTCAAACCTGTTCTACATCTGAGGGGGAGATTTATAATCAAACCTGTTGATGCATTTGAAGGTTGAATTTAAGGCCTGTTATATGTCTTATTGAAACCTGAAAATGATTTGCAATATCAGTCTAAAGCTGTTCTATATGTTGCATGTGTTGCAACTAAGACAGTTTGTCCAAGCTGCTCTGTCTGCTGAACAGGCTGGACATAAACTGTCTACTCTGCTCTACACTGTTGAGCAGCTTGGGCAATTTTAAAGTGTTCTGTTCTTTGTGAACAGAACCTGTTCTTTGTGAACAGGCTAAACACTTTATGGAATATGTTTCCAAGTCATCATGTATTGTTTTTGACTACAAGATCAGTTTAAAAAGTCGAAGACAAAG
>JAANYP010006002.1:81519-103046 GCA_020465985.1 Centrapalus pauciflorus | reverse complement strand
CCACACAATTGATAAAAATAAAGTGGCCATTGCAGAGACAATAGTCACACAAAATACAAGTTTACCTCACTTAAAAGAGCATATGGTCACACTTTTTAACACCTACGGCCACATTTGACATAATTTTATGTGACCAAAACCCACAACTGGTTGCATTCAACCACACACAAATAAAAATAAAGTGGCCACTGCATGGACAATAGTGACACAAAATACAAGTTTACCTCACTTAAAAGAGCATATGGTCACAGTTTTTATCACCGACGGCCACATTTGGCATAATTGTATGTGACCAAAGCACACAACAAGACACTCGTTGTGTGACCAAAAGGTAGCAAGCAGCCACACACAAATAAAAAAAGGAGGTCGTTGCATTTGACAATAGTCACACAAAATACAAGTTTACCTGACTTAAAACAGCATATGGTCACACTTTTTAACACCTACGGCCACATTTGGCATAATTTTATGTGACCAAAGCCCACAACAATTCACTCGTTGTGTGACCAAAAGGTTGCAATCAGCCACACACAAATAAAAATAAAGTGGCCATTGAATGGACAATAGTCACACAAAACACAAGTTTACCTCACTTAAAAGAGCATATGGTCACACTTTTTAACACCTACGGCCACATTTGGCATAATTTTATGTGACCAAAGCCCACAACAATTCACTCGTTGTGTGACCAAAAGGTTGCAATCAGCCACACACTAGATAAAAATAAAGTGGCCATTGCATGGACAATAGTCACACAAAATACAAGTTTACCTCACTTAAAACAGCATATGGTCACACTTTTTAACACCTACGGCCACATTTGGCATAATTTTATGTGACCAAAGCCCACAACAAGACACTCGTTGTGTGACAAATGGTTGCAATCAGGCACACACACATAAAAATAAAGTGGCCAATGCATGGACAATAGTCACACAAAATACAAGTTTACCTCACTTAAAAGAGCATATGGTCACACTTTTTAACACCTACGGCCACATTTGGCATAATTTTATGTGACCAAAGCACACAACAATTCACTCGTTGTGTGACCAAAAGGTTGCAATCAGCCACACACAAATAAAAATAAAGTGGCCATTGAATGGACAATAGTCACACAAAACACAAGTTTACCTCACTTAAAAGAGCGTATGGTCACACTTTTTAACACCTACGACCACATTTAGCATAATTTTATGTGACCAAAGCCCACAACAATTCACTCGTTGTGTGACCAAAAGGTTGCAATCAGCCACACACTAGATAAAAATAAAGTGGCCATTGCATGGACAATAGTCACACAAAATACAACTTTACCTCACTTAAAAGAGCATATGGTCACACTTTTTAACACGTACGGCCACATTTGGCATAATTTTATGTGACCAAAGCACACAACAAGACACTCGTTGTGTGACCAAAAGGTTGCAATCAGTCACACACAAATAAAAATAAAGTGGCCATTGCATTGGCAATAGTTACACAAAATACTAGTTTTCCTCACTTAAAAGAGCATATGGTTACACTTTTTAACAACTACGGCCACATTTGGCATAATTTTATGTGACTAAAGCTCACAACATGACACTCGTTGTGTGAAAAAATGGTTGCAATCAGCCACACACTAGATAAAAATAAAGTGGCCATTGCATGGACAATAGTCACACAAAATACAGGTTTACCTGACTTAAAACAGCATATGGTCACACTTTTTAACACCTTCTTTGGCATAATTTTATGTGACCAAAGCACACAACAATTCACTCGTTGTGTGACCAAAAGGTTGCAATCAGCCACACACAAATAAAAATAAAGTGGCCATTGAATGGACAATAGTCACACAAAACACAAGTTTACCTCACTTAAAAGAGCGTATAGTCACACTTTTTAACACCTACGACCACATTTAGCGTAATTTTAAGTGACCAAAGCCCACAACAATTCACTCGTTGTGTGACCAAAAGGTTGCAAACAGCCACACACTAGATAAAAATAAAGTGGCCATTGCATGGACAATAGTCACACAAAATACAAGTTTACCTCACTTAAAACAGCATATGGTCACACTTTTTAACACCTACGGCCGCATTTGGCATAATTTTATATGACCAAAGCACACAACAATTCACTCGTTGTGTGACCAAAAGGTTGCAATCAGCCACACACAAATAAAAATAAAGTGGCCATTGAATGGACAATAGTCACACAAAACACAAGTTTACATCACTTAAAAGAGCGTATGGTCACACTTTTTAACACCTACGGCCACATTTGGCATAATTTTATGTGACCAAAGCCCACAACAATTCAATCGTTGTGTGACCAAAAGGTTGCAATCAGCCACACACTAGATAAAAATAAAGTGGCCATTACATGGACAATAGTCACACAAAATACAAGTTTACCTCACTTAAAAGAGCATATGGTCACACTTTTTAACACCACATTTGACATAATTTTATGTGACCAAAACCCACAACTGGTTGCAAACAACCACACACAAATAAAAATAAAGTGGCCAATGCATGGACAATAGTCACACAAAATACAAGTTTACCTCACTTAAAACAGCTTATGGTCACACTTTTTAACACCTACGGCCACATTTGGCATAATTTTATGTGACCAAAGCACACAACAAGACACTCGTTGTGTGACCAAAAGGTTGCAATCCGTCACACACATATAAAAATAAAGTGGACATTGCATTGGCAATAGTCACACAAAACACAAGTTTACCTCACTTAAAAGAGCGTATGGTCACACTTTTTAACAGCTACGGCCACATTTGGCATAATTTTATGTGACCAAAGCCAACAACAATTCACTCGTTGTGTGACCAAAAGGTTGCAATCAGCCACACAATTGATAAAAATAAAGTGGCCATTGAAGAGGGACAATAGTCACACAAAATACAAGTTTACCTCACTTAAAACGAGCATATGGTCACACTTTTTAACACTACTGCCACATTTGAATAATTTTATTGTGACCAAACCCCACAATGGTGGCATTCAAACCACACACAACTAAAAAATAAGTGGCCACTGCAGGACAATAGCCTGACACAAAAATACAATTTTACCTCCCTTAAAGAGCATTATGGTAACAGTTTTATCACCCGACGGCCCACATTTGGCCATAATTGTCTCGTGAACCAAAGCACACAACAGGACACTCGCTTGTGTGACCAAAGGTTAGCAAGCAGCCCACACAACTAAAATAAAGGGAGGTTTTGCATTGACAATAGTCACCACAAAATACAAGTTACCTACTTAAAAGAGCATATGGTCACACTATTTAACACCCACAGCCACATTTGGCATAATTTAATGTCACCAAGCCCACAACAAGACTCTCGTTGTGTGACCAAATCGTTGCAATCAACCATACACATATAAAAATAAAGTGGCCATTGCATGGACAATAGTCAGACAAAATACAAGTTAACCTCACTTAAAAGAGCATATGGTCACACTTTTTAACACCTACGGCCACATTTGACATAATTTTATGTGACCAAAGCCCACAACAAGACACTCGTTGTGTGACCAAATGGTTGCAATCACCCACACACACATAAAAAAAAGTGGCCATTGCATGGACAATAGTCACACAAAATACAAGCTTATCTCACTTAAAAGAGCATGTGGTCACACTTTTTAACACCTACGGCCACATTTGGCATAATTTTATGTGACCAAAGCCCACAACAAGACACTCGTTGTGTGACAAATGGTTGCAATCAGGCACACACACATAAAAATAAAGTGGCCAATGCATGGACAATAGTCACACAAAATACAGGTTTACCTGACTTAAAACAGCATATGGTCACACTTTTTAACACCTACGGCCACATTTGGCATAATTTTATATGACCAAAGCACACAACAATTCACTCGTTGTGTGACCAAAAGGTTGCAATCAGCCACACACAAATAAAAATAAAGTGGCCATTGCATGGACAATAGTCACACAAAATACAAGTTTACCTCACTTAAAACAGCATATGGTCACACTTTTTAACACCTACGGCCGCATTTGGCATAATTTTATATGACCAAAGCACACAACAATTCACTCGTTGTGTGACCAAAAGGTTGCAATCAGCCACACACCAGATAAAAATAAAGTGGTCATTGCATGGACAATAGTCACACAAAATACAAGTTTACCTCACTTAAAAGAGCATATGGTCACACTTTTTAACACCTACGGCCACATTTGACATAATTTGTGACCAAAACCCACAACTGGTTGCAATCAACCACACACAAATAAAAATAAAGTGGCCAATGCATGGACAATAGTCACACAAAATACAAGTTTACGTCACTTAAAACAGCTTATGGTCACACTTCTTAACACCTACAGCCACATTTGGCATAATTTTATGTTACCAAAGCACACAACAAGACACTCGTTGTGTGACCAAAAGGTTGCAATCAGTCACACACAAATAAAAATAAAGTGGCCATTGCATTGGCAATAGTCACACAAATTACTAGTTTACCTCACTTAAAAGAGCATATGGTTACAATTTTTAAAATTTTATGTGACCAAAGCCCACAACAAGACACTCGTTGTGTGAAAAAATGATTGCAATCAGCACACACAAATAAAAATAAAGTGGCCACTGCATGGACAATAGTCACACAAAATACAAGTTTACCTCACTTAAAACAGCATATGGTCACATTTTTTATCACCGACGGCCACATTTGGCATAATTGTTTGTGACCAAAGCACACAACAAGACACTCGTTGTGTGACCAAAAGGTAGCAAGCAGCCACACACAAATAAAAAAAAAAGAGGTCGTTGCATTTGACAATAGTCAGACAAAATACAAGTTTACCTCACTAAAAGAGCATATGGTCACACTATTTAACACCCACAGCCACATTTGGCATAATTTAATGTCACCAAGCCCACAACAAGACTCTCGTTGTGTGACCAAATCGTTGCAATCAACCATACACATATAAAAATAAAGTGGCCATTGCATGGACAATAGTCAGACAAAATACAAGTTAACCTCACTTAAAAGAGCATATGGTCACACTTTTTAACACCTACGGCCACATTTGACATAATTTTATGTGACCAAAGCCCGCAACAAGACACTCGTTGTGTGACCAAATGGTTGCAATCACCCACACACACATAAAAAAAAGTGGCCATTGCATGGACAATAGTCACACAAAATACAAGCTTATCTCACTTAAAAGAGCATGTGGTCACACTTTTTAACACCTACGGCCACATTTGGCATAATTTTATGTGACCAAAGCCCACAACAAGACACTCGTTGTGTGACAAATGGTTGCAATCAGGCACACACACATAAAAATAAAGTGGCCAATGCATGGACAATAGTCACACAAAATACAGGTTTACCTGACTTAAAACAGCATATGGTCACACTTTTTAACACCTACGGCCACATTTGGCATAATTTTATACGACCAAAGCACACAACAATTCACTCGTTGTGTGACCAAAAGGTTGCAATCAGCCACACACTAATAAAAATAAAGTGGCCATTGAGAGGACAATAGTCACACAAAACACAAGTTTACCTCACTTAATAGAGCGTATGGTCACACTTTTTAACACCTACGGCCACATTTGGCATAATTTTATGTGACCAAAGCCCACAACAATTCACTCGTTGTGTGACCAAAAGGTTGCAATCAGCCACACACTAGATAAAAAATAAAGTGGCCATTGCATGGACAATAGTCACACAAAATACAAGTTTACCTCACTTAAAAGAGCATATGGTCACACTTTTTAACACCTACGGCCACATTTGACATAATTTTATGTGACCAAAACCCACAACTGGTTGCAATCAACCACACACAAATAAAAATAAAGTGGCCAATGCATGGACAATAGTCACACAAAATACAAGTTTACCTCACTTAAAACAGCTTATGGTCACAATTCTCAACACCTACGGCCACATTTGGCATAATTTTATGTGACCAAAGCACACAACAAGACACTCGTTGTGTGACCAAAAGGTTGCAATCAGTCACACACAAATAAAAATAAAGTGGCCATTGCATTGGCAATAGTCACACAAAATACTAGTTTACCTCACTTAAAAGAGCATATGGTTACACCTTTTAACACCTACGGCCACATTTGGCATAATTTTATGTGACCAAAGCGCACACAACAAGACACTCGTTGTGTGACCAAAAGGTAGCAAGCAGCCACACACAAATAAAAATAAAGAGGTCGTTGCATTTGACAATATTCACACAAAATACAAGTTTACCTCACTTAAAAGAGCATATGGTCACACTATTTAACACCCACAGCCACATTTGGCATAATTTAATGTCACCAATCCCACAACAAGACACTCGTTGTGTGACCAAATCGTTGCAATCAACCATACACATATAAAAATAAAGTGGCCATTGCATAGACAATAGTCACAGAAAATACAAGTTTACCTCACTTAAAAGAGCATGTGGTCACACTTTTTAACACCTACGGCCACATTTGGCATAATTTTATGACACCAAAGCCCACAACAAGACACTCGTTGCGTAACAAATGGTTGCAATCAGGCACACACACATAAAAATAAAGTGGCCAAGGCATGGACAATAGTCACACAAAATACAAGTTTACCTGACTTAAAACAGCATATGGTCACACTTTTTAACACCTACATCTACATTTGGCATAATTTTATGTGACCAAAGCCCACAACAAGACACTCGTTGTCTGACAAATGGTTGCAATCAGGCACACACACATAAAATAAAGTGGCCAATGCATGGACAATAGTCACACAAAATACAGGTTTACCTGACTTAAAACAACATATGTTCACACTTTTTAACACCTACGGCCACATTTGGCATAATTTTATATGACCAAAGCACACAACAATTCACTCGTTGTGTGACCAAAAGGTTTCAAACAGCCACACACAAATAAAAACTAAAGTGGCCATTGAATGGACAATAGTCACACAAAACACAAGTTTACCTCACTTAAAAGAGCGTATGGTCACCCTTTTTAACACCTACGGCCACATTTGGCATCATTTTATGTGACCAAAGCCCACAACAATTCACTCGTTGTGTGACCAAAAGGTTCCAATCAGCCACACACTAGATAAAAATAAAGTGGCCATTGCATGGACAAGAGTCACACAAAATACAAGTTTACCTCACTTAAAAGAGCATATGGTCACACTTTTTAACACCTACGGCCACATTTGACATAAATTTATGTAACCAAAACCCACAACTGGTTGCAATCAACCACACACAAATAAAAATAAAGTGGCCAATGCATGGACAACAGTCACACAAAATACAAGCTTACCTCACTTAAAACCGCATATGGTCACATTTTTTATCACCGACGACCACATTTGGCATAATTGTATGTGACCAAAGCACACAACAAGACACTCGTTGTGTGACCAAAAGGTAGCGAGCAGCCACACACAAATAAAAATAAAGAGGTCGTTGCATTTGACAAAAGTCACACAAAATACAAGTTTACCTCACTTAAAAGAGCATATGGTCACACTATTTAACACCCACAACCACATTTGGCGTAATTTAATGTCACCAAGCCCACAACAAGACACTCGTTTTGTGACCAAATCGTTGCAATCAACCATACACATATAAAAATAAAGTGGCCATTGCATGGACAATAGTCAGACAAAATACAAGTTAACCTCACTTAAAAGAGCATATGGTCACACTTTTTAACACCTACGGCGACATTTGACATAATTTTATGTGACCAAAGCCCACAACAAGACACTCGTTGTGTGACCAAATGGTTGCAATAACCCACACACACATAAAAAAAAAGTGGCCATTGCACGGACAATAGTCACACAAAATACAAGTTTACCTCACTTAAAAGAGCATGTGGTCACACTTTTTAACACCTACGGCCACATTTGGCATAATTTTATGTGACCAAAGCCCACAACAAGACACTCGTTGTGTGACATATGGTTGCAATCAGGAACACACACATAAAAATAAAGTGGCCAATGCATGGACAATAGTCACACAAAATACAGGTTTACCTGACTTAAAACAGCATATGGTCACACTTTTTAACACCTACGGCCACATTTGGCATAATTTTATATGACCAAAGCACACAACAATTCACTCGTTGTGTGACCAAAAGGTTGCAATCAGCCACACACAAATAAAAATAAAGTGGCCATTGAATGGATAACAGTCACACAAACCACAAGTTTACCTCACTTAAAAGAGCGTATGGTCACACTTTTTAACACCTACGGCCACATTTGGCATAATTTTATGTGACCAAAGCCCACAACAATTCACTCGTTGTGTGACCAAAAGGTTGCAATCAGCCACACACTAGATGAAAATAAAGTGGCCATTTCATGGACAATAGTCACACAAAATACAAGTTTACCTCACTTAAAAGAGCATATGGTCACACTTTTTAACACCTACGGCCACATTTGACATAATTTTATGTGACCAAAACCCACAACTGGTTGCAATCAACCACACACAAATAAAAATAAAGTGGCCAATGCATGGACAATAGTCACACAAAATACAAGTTTACCTCACTTAAAACAGCTTATGGTCACACTTTTTAACACCTACGACCACATTTGGCATAATTTTATGTGAACAAAGCACACAACAAGACACTCGTTGTGTGACCAAAAGGTTGCAATCAGTCACACACTAATAAAAATAAAGTGGCCATTGCATTGGCAATAGTCACACAAAATACTAGTTTACCTCACTTAAAACAGCATATGGTCACATTTTTTATCACCGACGGCCACATTTGGCATAATTGTATGTGACCAAAGCACACAACACGACACTCATTGTGTGACCAAAAGGTAGCAAGCAGCCACACACAAATAAAAATAAAGAGGTCGTTGCATTTGACAATAGTCACACAAAATACAAGTTTACCTCACTTAAAAGAGCATATGGTCACACTATTTAACACCCACAGCCACATTTGGCATAAATTAATGTCACCAAGCCCACAACAAGACACTCGTTGGGTGACCAAATCGTTGCAATCAACCATACACAAATAGAATTAAAGTGGTCATTGCATGGACAATAGTCACACAAAATACAAGTTTACCTCACTTAAAACAGCATATGGTCACATTTTTTTTCACCAACGGCCACATTTGGCATAATTGTATGTGACCAAAGCACACAACAAGACACTCGTTGTGTGACCAAAAGGTTGCAAGCAGCCACACACAAATAAAAATAAAGAGGTCGTTGCATTTGACAATAGTCACACAAAATAGAAGTTTACCTCACTTAAAAGAGCATATGGTCACACTATTTAACACCCACAGCCACAATTAGCATAATTTAATGTCACCAAGCCCACAACAAGACACTCGTTGGGTGACCAAATCGTTGCAATCAACCATACACAAATAGAATTAAAGTGGTCATTGCATGGACAATAGTCACACAAAATACAAGTTTACCTCACTTAAAACAGCATATGGTCACATTTTTTTTCACCAACGGCCACATTTGGCATAATTGTATGTGACCAAAGCACCCAACAATTTCACTCGTTGTGGACAAAAGGTTGTAATCAGCCACACACCAAATAAAAAATAATGCCATTGAATGGACAATAGTCACACAAAAACACACTTTACCTCCTTAAAGAGCGTATGGTCACACTTTTTAACACCTACGACCACATTTGGCATAATTTTATGTGACCAAGCCCACAAAAAATCACTCGTCGTGCTACAAAGGTTGCAATCAGCCACACACTAAGATAAAAATAAAGTGCCATTGCATGGACAATAGTCACACAAAATACAAGTTTACCTCACTTAAAACAGCAGTATATGTCACACTTTTTAACACCTACGGCCACATTTGGCTTAATTTTATATGACCAAAGCCCACAAGAATTCACTCGTTGTGTGACTAAAAGGTTGCAATCAGCCACACACTAGATAAAAATAAAGTGGCCATTGCATGGACAATAGTCACACAAAATACAAGTTTACCTCACTTAAAAGAGCATATGGTCGCACTTTTTAACACCTACGGCCACATTTGACATAATTTTATGTGACCAAAACCCACAACTGGTTGCAAACAACCACACACAAATAAAAATAAAGTGGCCAATGCATGGACAATAGTCACACAAAATACAAGTTTACCTCACTTAAAACAGCTTATGGTCACACTTTTTAACACCTACGGCCACATTTGACATAATTTTACGTGACCAAAACCCACAACTGGTTGCAATCAACCACACACAAATAAAAATAAAGTGGCCAATGCATGGACAATAGTCACACAAAATACAAGTTTACCTCACTTATAACAGCATATGGTCACATTTTCTTATCACCGACGGCCACATTTGGCATAATTGTATGTGACCTTAGCACACAACCAGACCCTCGTTGTGTGACCAAAAGGTAGCAAGCAGCCACACACAAATAAAAATAAAGAGGTCGTTGCATTTGACAATAGTCACACAAAATACAAGTTTACCTCACTTAAAAGAGCATATGGTCACACTATTTAACACCCACAGCCACATTTGGCATAATTTAATGTCACCAAGCCCACCACAAGACACTCGTTGTGTGACCAAATCGAATGCAATCAACCATACACATATAAATATAAAGTGGCCATTGCATGGACAATAGTCAGACAAAATACAAGTTAACCTCACTTAAAAGAGAATATGGTCACACTTTTTAACACCTACGGCCACATTTGACATAATTATATGTGACCAAAGCCCACAACAAGACACTCGTTGTGTGACCAAATGGTTGCAATCACCCACACACACATAAAAAAAATTGCCATTGCATGGACAATAGTCACACAAAATACAAGTTTACCTCACTTAAAAGAGCATGTGGTCACACTTTTTAACACCTACGGCCACATTTGGAATAATTTTATGTGACCAAAGCCCACAACAAGACACTCACACACACATAAAAATAAAGTGGCCAATGCATGGACAATAGTCACACAAAATACAGGTTTACCTGACTCAAAACAGCATATGGTCACACTTTTTAACACCTACGACCACAATTGGCATAATTTTATATGACCAAAGCACCCAACAATTCACTCGTTGTGTGACCAAAAGGTTGTAATCAGCCACACACAAATAAAAATAAAGTGGCCAATGCATGGACAATAGTCACACAAAATACAAGTTTACCTCACTTAAAACAGCATATGGTCACATTTTTTATCACCGACGGCCACATTTGGCATAATTGTATGTGACCAAAGCACACAACAAGACACTCGTTGTGTGACCAAAAGGTAGCAAGCAGCCAAACACAAATAAAAATAAAGAGGTCGTTGCATTTGACAGTAATCACACAAAATACAAGTTTACCTCACTTAAAAGAGCATATGGCCACACTATTTAACACCCACAGCCACATTTGGCATAATTTAATGTCACCAAGACCATCACAAAACATTCGTTGTGTGACCAAATCGTTGCAATCAACCATACACATATAAAAATAAAGTGGCCATTGCATGGACAATAGTCAGACAAAATACAAGTTAACCTCACTTAAAAGAGCATATGGTCACACTTTTTAACACCTACGGCCACATTTGACATAATTATGTGTGACCAAAGCCCACAACAAGACACTCGTTGTGTGACCAAATGGTTGCAATCACCCACACACACATAAAAAAAAAGTGGCCATTGCATGGACAATAGTCACACAAAATACAAATTTACCTCACTTAAAAGAGCATGTGGTCACACTTTTTAACACCTACGGCCACATTTGGAATAATTTTATGTGACCAAAGCCCACAACAAGACACTCGTTGTGTGACAAATGGTTGCAATCAGGCACACACCCATAAAAATAAAGTGGCCAATGCATGGACAATAATCACACAAAATACAGGTTTACCTGACTTAAAACAGCATATGGTCACACTTTTTAACACCTACGGCCACATTTGGCATAATTTTATATGACCAAAGCACACAACAATTCACTCGTTGTGTGACCAAAAGGTTGCAATCAGCCACACACAAATAAAAATAAAGTGGCCATTGAATGGACAATAGTCACACAAAACACAAGTTTACCTCACTTAAAAGAGCATATGGTCACACTTTTTAACACCTACGGCCACATTTGGCATAATTTTATGTGACCAAAGCCCACAACAATTCACTCGTTGTGTGACCAAAAGGTTGCAATCAGCCACACACTAGATAAAAATAAAGTGGCCATTGCATGGACAATAGTAAAAAAACATACAAGTTTACTCACTTAAAAGAGCATATGGTCACACTTTTTAACATCTACGGCCACATTTGACATAATTTTATGTGACCAAAACCCACAACTGGTTGCAATCAACCACACACAAATAAAAATAAAGTGGCGAATGCATGGACAATAGTCACACAAAATACAAGTTTACCTCACTTAAAACAGCATATGGTCACATTTTTTATCAACGACGGCCACATTTGGCATAATTGTATGTGACCAAAGCACACAACAAGACACTCGTTGTGTGACCAAAAGGTAGCAAGCAGCCACACACAAATAAAAATAAAGAGGTCGTTGCATTTGACAATAGTCACACAAAATACAAGTTTACCTCACTTAAAAGAGCATATGGTCACACTATTTAACACCCACAGCCACATTTGGCATAATTTAATGTCATCAAGACCACCACAAGACACTCGTTGTGTGACCAAATCGTTGCAATCAACCATACACATATTAAAATAAAGTGGTCATTGCAAGGACAATAGTCAGACAAAATACAAGTTAACCTCACTTAAAAGAGCATATGGTCACACTTTTTAACACCTACGGCCACATTTGACGTAATTATATGTGACCAAAGCCCACAACAAGACACTCGTTGTGTGACCAAATGGTTGCAATCACCCACACACACATAAAAAAAAAGTGGCCATTGCATGGACAATAGTCACACAAAATACAAGTTTACCTCACTTAAAAGAGCATGTGGTCACACTTTTTAACACCTACGGCCACATTTGAAATAATTTTATGTGACCAAAGCCCACAACAAGACACTCGTTGTGTGACAAATGGTTGCAATCAGGCACACACACATAAAAATAAAGTGGCCAATGCATGGACAATAGTCACACAAAATACAGGTTTATCTGACTTAAAACAGCATATGGTCACACTTTTTAACACCTACGGCCACATTTGGCATAATTTTATATCACCAAAGCACACAACAATTCACTCGTTGTGTGACCAAAAGGTTGCAATCACCCACACACAAATAAAAATAAAGTGGCCATTGAATGGACAATACTCACACAAAACACAAATTTACCTCACTTAAAAGAGCGTATGGTCACACTTTTTAACACCTACGGCCACATTTGGCATAATTTTATGTGACCAAAGCCCACAACAATTCACTCGTTGTGTGACCAAAATGTTGCAATCAGCCACACACTAGATAAAAATAAAGTGGCCATTGCATGGACAATAGTCACACAAAATACAAGTTTACCTCACTTAAAAGAGCATGTGGTCACACTTTTTAACACCTACGACCACATTTGGAATAATTTTATGTGACCAAAGCCCACAACAAGACACTCGTTGTGTGACAAATGGTTGCAATCAGGCACACACACATAAAAATAAAGTGGCCAATGCATGGACAATAGTCACACAAAATACAGGTTTACCTGACTTAAAACAGCATATGGTCACACTTTTTAACACCTACGGCCACATTTGGCATAATTTTATATCACCAAAGCACACAACAATTCACTCGTTGTGTGACCAAAAGGTTGCAATCACCCACACACAAATAAAAATAAAGTGGCCATTGAATGGACAATACTCACACAAAACACAAGTTTACCTCACTTAAAAGAGCGTATGGTCACACTTTTTAACACCTACGGCCACATTTGGCATAATTTTATGTGACCAAAGCCCACAACAATTCACTCGTTGTGTTACCAAAATGTTGCAATCAGCCACACACAAATAAAAATAAAGTGGCCAACGCATGGACAATAGTCACACAAAATACAAGTTTACCTCACTTAAAACAGCTTATGGTCACACTTTTTAACACCTACGGCCACATTTGGCATAATTTTATGTGGCCAAAGCCCATAACAAGACACTCGGTGTGTGACCAAAAGGTTGCATTCAGCACACACAAATAAAACTAAGTGGCCACTGCATGGACAATAATCACACAAAATACAAGTTTACCTCACTTAAAACAGCATATGGTCACATCTTTTATCACTGACGGCCACATTTGGCATAATTGTATGTGACCAAAGCACACAACAAGACACTCATTGTGTGACCAAAAGATAGCAAGCAGCCACACACAAATAAAAATAAAGAGGTCGTTGCATTTGACAATAGTCACACAAAATACAAGTATACCTCACTTAAAAGAGCATATGGTCACACTATTTAACACCCCACAGCCACATTTGGGATAATTTAATGTCACCAAGCCCACAACAAGACACTCGTTGTGTGACCAAATCGTTGCAATCAACCATACACAAATAGAATTAAAGTGGTCATTGCATGGACAATAGTCACACAAAATACAAGTTTACCTCACTTAAAACAGCATATGGTCACATTTTTTTTCACCAACGGCCACATTTGGCATAATTGTATGTGACCAAAGCACACAACAAGACACTCGTTGTGTGACCAAAAGGTTGCAAGCAGCCACAGACAAATAAAAATAAAGAGGTCGTTGCATTTGACAATAGTCACACAAAATACAAGTTTACCTCACTTAAAAGAGCATATGGTCACACAATTTAACACCCACAGCCACATTTAGCATAATTTAATGTCACCAAGCCCACAACAAGACACTCGTTGTGTGACCAAATCGTTGCAATCAACCACACACACATAAAAATAAAGTGGCCATTGCATGGACAATAGTCACACAAAATACAAGTTTACCTCATTTTAAAGAGCATGTGGTCACACTTTTTAACAACTACGGCCAGATTTGGCATAACCTTATGTGGCCAAAGCCCACAACAACACACTCATTGTGTGACAAATGGTTGCAATCAGCCACACACACATAAAAATAAAGTGGCCAATGCATGGATAATAGTCACACAAAATACATGTTTACCTGACTTAAAACAGCATATGGTCACACTTTTTAACACCTACGGCCACATTTGGCATAATTTTATGTGACCAAAGCACACAACTATTCACTCGTTGTGTGACCAAAAGGTTGCAATCAGCCACACACAACAAAAAATAAGGTGGCCATTGAATGGACAATAGTCACACAAAATACAAGTTTACCTCACTTAAAAGAGCGTATGGTCACACTTTTTAACACCTACGACCACATTTGGCATAATTTTATGTGACTAAAGCCCACAACAAGACACTCATTGTGTGAAAAAATGGTTGCAATCAGCACACACAAATAAAAATAAAGTGGCCATTGCATGGACAATAGTCAGACAAAATACAAGTTAACCTCACTTAAAAGAACATATGGTCACACTTTTTAACACCTACGGCCACATTTGACATAATTTTATGTGACCAAAGCCCACAACAAGACACTCGTTGTGTGACCAAATGGTTGCAATCACCCACACACACATAAAAATAAAGTGGCCATTGCATGGACAATAGTCACACAAAATATAAGTTTACCTCACTTAAAAGAGCATGTGCTCTCACTTTTTAACACCTACGACCACATTTGGCATAATTTTATGTGACCAAAGCCCAAAACAAGACACTCGTTGTGTGACAAATGGTTGTAATCAGGCACACACACATAAATATAAAGTGGCCAATGCATGGACAATAGTCACACAAAATACAAGGTTACCTGACTTAAACAGCATATGGTCACACTTATTAACACCGACGGCCACATTTGGCATAATTTTATGTGACCAAAGCACACAACAATTCACTCGTTGTGTGTCCAAAAGGTTGCAATCAGCCACACACAAATAAAAGTAAAGTGGCCATTGAATAGACAATAGTCTCACAAAACACAAGTTTACCTCACTTAAAAGAGCGTATGGTCACACTTTTTAACACCTACAGCCACATTTGTCATAATTTTATGTGACAAAAGCCCACAACAAGACACTCGTTGTGTGAAAAAATGGTTGCAATCAGCACACACAAATAAAAATAAAGTGGCCATTGCATGGACAATAGTCAGAAAACATACAAGCTAACCTCACTTAAAAGAGCAAATGGTCACACTTTTTAACACCTACGGCCACATTTGACATAATTTATGTGACCAAAGCCCACAACAAGACACTCGTTGTGTGACCAAATGGTTGCAATCACCCACACACAAATAGAATTAAAGTGGTCATTGCATGGACAATAGTCACACAAAATACAAGTTTACCGCACTTAAAACAGCATATGGTCACATTTTTTATCACCAACGGCCACATTTGGCATAATTGTATGTGACCAAAGCACACAACAAGACACTCGTTGTGTGACCAAAAGGTTGCATGCAGCCACACACAAATAAAAATAAAGAGGTCGTTGCATTTGACAATAGTCACACAAAATACAAGTTTACCTCACTTAAAAGAGCATATGGTCCCACATTTTAACACCCACCGCCACATTTGGCATAATTTAATGTCACCAAAGCCCACAACAAGACACTCGTTGTGTGACCAAATGGTTGCAATCAACCACAGACACATGAAAATAAAGTGGCCATTGGATGGACAATAGTCTCACAAAATACAAGTTTACCTCACTTAAAAGAGCATATGGTAACACTTTTAACATCTACGGCTACATTTGGCATAATTTATGTGACCAAAGCCCACAACAAGACACTCGTTATGTGACAAATGGTTGCAATCCGCCAAACACACATAAAAATATAGTGGCCAATGCATGGACAATAGTCATACAAAATACAAGTTTACCTCACTTAAAACAGTATATGGTCACACTTTGTAACACCTACGGCCACATTTGGCATAATTTTATGTGACCAAAGCACACAACAATTCACTTGTTGTGTGACCAAAAGGTTGCAATCACCCACACACAAATAAAAACAAAGTGGCCATTGAATGGACAATAGTCACACAAAATACAAGTTTACCTCACTTAAAACAGCTTATGGTCACACTTTTTAAAACCTACAGCCACATTTGACATAATTTTATGTGACCAAAGCACACAACCAGACACTCGTTGTGTGACCAAAAGGTTGCAATCAGCCACACACAAATAAAAATAAAGTGGCCATTGCATTGGCAATAGTCACACAAAATAAAAGTTTACCTCGCTTAAAAGAGCATATGGTCACACTATTTAACACCCACAGCCACATTTGGCATAATTTAATGTCACTAAAGCCCACAACAAGACACTCGTTGTGTGACCAAATGGTTGCAATTAACCACACACACATAAAAATAAAGTGGCCGTTGGATGGACAATAGTCACACAAAATACAAGTTTACCTCATTTTAAAGAGCATGTGGTCACACTTTTTAACAACTACGGCCAGATTTGACATAATTTTATGTGGCCAAAGCCCACAACAAGACACTCGTTGTGTGACAAATGGTTGCAATCAGCCACACACACATAAAAATAAAGTGGCCAATGCATGGATAATAGTCACACAAAATACATGTTTACCTGACTTAAAACAGCATATGGTCACACTTTTTAGCACCTACGGCCACATTTGGCATAATTTTATGTGACCAAAGCACACAACAATTCACTCGTTGTGTGACCAAAAGGTTGCAATCAGCCACACACAAAAAAAAAAATAAAGTGGCCATTGAATGGTCAATAGTCACACAAAATACAAGTTTACCTCACTTAAAAGAGCGTATGGTCACACTTTTTAACACCTACGACCACATTTGGCATAATTTTATGTGACCAAAGCCCACAACAAGACACTCGTTGTGTGAAAAAATGGTTGCAATCAGCACACACAAATAAAAATAAAGTGGCCATTGCATGGACAATAGTCAGACAAAATACAAGTTAACCTCACTTAAAAGAGCATATGGTCACACTTTTTAACACCTACCGCCACATTTGACATAATTTTATGTGACCAAAGCCCACAACAAGACACTCGTTGTGTGACCAAATGGTTGCAATCACCCACACACACAAAAAAATAAAGTGGCCATTGCATGGACAATAGTCACACAAAATACAAGTTTACCTCACTTAAAAGAGCATGTGGTCTCACTTTTTAACACCTACGACCACATTTGGCATAATTTTATGTGACCAAAGCCCAAAACAAGACACTTGTTGTGTGACCAAAAGGTTGCAAGCAGCCACACACAAATGAAAATAAAGAGGTCGTTGCATTTGACAATAGTCACAGAAAATACAAGTTTACCTCACCTAAAAGAGCATATGGTCACACTATTTAACACCCACATCCACATTTGGCGTAATTTAATGTCACCAAAGCCCACAACAAGACACTCGTTGTGTGACCAAATGGTTGCAATCAACCACACACACATAAAAATAAAGTGGACGTTGGATGGACAATAGTCACACAAAATAAAAGTTTACCTCACTTAAAAGAGCATGTGGTCACACTTTTTAACATCTACGGCTACATTTGGCATAATTTATGTTACCAAAGCCCACATCAAGACACTCGTTGTGTGACAAATGGTTGGAATCAGCCAAACACACATAAAAAAAAAGTGGCCATTGCATGGACAATAGTCACACAAAATACAAGTTTACCTCACTTAAAAGAGCATGTGGTCACACTTTTTAACACCTACGGCCACATTTGGCATAATTTTATGTGACCAAAGCACACAACAATTCACTTGTTGTGTGACCAAAAGGTTGCAATCAGCCACACACAAATAAAAATAAAGTGGCCATTGAATGGACAATAGTCACACAAAATACAAGTTTACCTCACTTAAAACAGCTTATGGTCACACTTTTTAACAACTACGACCACATTTGACATAATTTTATGTGACCAAAGCACACAACAAGACACTCGTTGTGTGACCAAAAGGTTGCAATCAGCCACACACAAATAAAAATAAAGTGGCCATTGCATTGGCAATAGTCACAAAAAATAAAAGTTTACCTCACTTAAAAGAGCATATGGTCACACTTTTTAACACCTACGGCCACATTTGACATAATTTTATGTGACCAAAGCCCACAACAAGACACTCATTGTGTGAAAAAATGGTTGCAATCAGCCACACAAAAATAAAATTAAAGTGGTCATTGCATGGACAATATTCACACTAAATACAAGTTTACCTCACTTAAAACAGCATATGGTCACCTTTTTTTATCACCGACGGCCACATTTTGCATAACTGTATGTGTCCAAAGCACACAACAAGACACTCGTTGTGTGACCAAAAGGTTGCAAGCAGCCACACACAAATAAAAATAAAGAGGTCGTTGCATTTGACAATAGTCACACAAAATACAAGTTTACCTCACTTAAAACAGTATATGGTCACACTTTGTAACACCTACGGTCACATTTGGCATAATTTTATGTGACCAAAGCACACAACAATTCACTTGTTGTGTGACCAAAAGGTTGCAATCAGCCACACACAAATAAAAATAAAGTGGCCATTGAATGGACAATAGTCACACGAAATACAAGTTTACCTCTCTTAAAACAGCTTATGGTCACACTTTTTAACATCTACGGCCACATTTGACATAATTTTATGTGACTAAAGCACACAACAAGACACTCGTTGTGTGACCAAAAGGTTGCAATCAGCCACACACTAATAAAATCAAAGTGGCCATTGCATTGGCAATAATCACACAAAATAAAAGTTTCCCTCACTTAAAACAGCATATGGTCACATTTTTTATCACCAACGGCCACATTTGGCATAATTGTATGTGACCAAAGCACACAACAAGACACTCGTTGTGTGACCAAAAGGTTGCAAGCAGCCACACACAAATAAAAATAAAGAGGTCGTTGCATTTGACAATAGTCACACAAAATACAAGTTTACCTCACCTAAAAGAGCATATGGTCACACTATTTAACACCCACAGCCACATTTCGCATAATTTAATGTCACCAAAGCCCACAACAAGACACTCGTTGTGTGACCAAATGGTTGCAATCAACCACACACACATAAAAAATAAGTGGCCATTGGATGGACAATAGTCACACAAAATAAAAGTTTACCTCACTTAAAAGAGCATGTGGTCACCCATTTTAACATCTACGCTACATTTGGCATAATTTAGTCGACCAGAAGCCCACAATAAGACACTCGTTGTGGTTGACAATGGTTTCGGAATCAGCCAAACACACATAAAATAAACGTGGCCAACTGCATGGACAATCATCATACAAAATACAAGTTTTACCTTTAAAACAGTATGGTCACACTTTGTAACACCCTACGGCCACATTGCATAATTTTATGTGACCAAAGCACACAACAATTCACTTGTTTTGTGTGACCAAAATATTTCAAAAAAAGCTGTTGACAAATAAAATTTTATCCAAAAGCACACAACTGCACTCTGTTAGTTGACCAAAATGCAATCAGCCACAACAAATAAAAATAAAGGGCCATTGGCTATGGCAATAATCACACAAAATATAAAAGTTTTACCTCTTATCTTAAAAGAGCATATGGTCACACTTTTAACACCTACACCACATTTGGGTAATTTTATGAGACAAGAGCCCACAACAAGAACATCGGTTGTGTGAAAATGGTTTGCAATCAGGCCACACACAAATAAAAGCAAAGTGGTCATTGCATAAAGGACAACAGTCACACAAATACAAGTTTACCTCACTTAAAACAGCATATGTCACATTGTTTTTATCGACCGGACTCTATCACAACAAGACACTCATTGTGTGACCAAAACTTGCAGCAGCCACCACACAAATTAAAAATTAAAGAGTCGTTGCATTTGAACACATAGTCACTCAAAATACAAGTTACCTCAACTTAAGAAGAGCATATGGTCACACTATTTAAACCCCACATCCACATTTAGTGTCACCAAAAGCCCAGAGACAAAGGACACTCGGTGTGACCAAATCGTTGCAATCAACCACACACACATAAAAATAAAGTGGCCATTGAATGGACAATAGTCACACAAAATACAAGTTTACCTCACTTAAAAGAGCATGTGGTCAAACTTTTTAACACCTACGGCCACATTTGCATAATTTTACGTGACCAAAGCCCACGACAAGACACTCGTTGTGTGACAAATGGTTGCAATCAGCCACACACACATAAAAATAAAGAGGTCGTTGCATTTGACAATAGTCTCACAAAATACAAGTTTACCTCACCTAAAAGAGCATATGGTCACACTATTTAACACCCACAGCCACATTTCGCATAATTT
>JAANYP010006002.1:0-81456 GCA_020465985.1 Centrapalus pauciflorus | reverse complement strand
CTCACTAGTGTCATTTTCTTTTGATTCAACTACAGTAATCACTTCCTTTTGCTGATTATCAAGAATAGTTTTAGCTTCTCCTAGTATAGTGTCACTAGTAGACTACACAAACTTGACTTTCTTAATCTTAGAGGTAGTGGTAGATACCCTAGTTGAATTATCCTTTCCAGATTCAGTTACTTTTGCTACCTCTAATTCAACCGGTTCAGTGGTTTATCCTGAGGTTGAGGCACGTAGTTGTTGTTGAACGATGGAGGACTCTCTTAATAACCTAGTCCTACTGGCTTCTTAGACTGCCGTTGAGCTTCTAAGACCTTTCCTAGGTTTAGAGACGAGTTCCTAAACTTTTCAAGCTTGCTATTGGCATCAGCAACTTTAACTCTAGATTCGGCTAGCTCTACATCTTTAAGAGTGAGTTCTTTGGTCAAAGCTTCAACATTCTCATACATGAGTTCTATCCTGACACATTGTTCACTTAACTTGTCTTTTAGAACTATCACATCCTGAGCATCTGCTTTCAGCTTATTCCTCAAATATTCCTTAATATCTAGAAGACTAGTGTTATCTGATTTTAATGATTGAACCTGAGCAGTTAAGGAGTAATGTGTTTCTAGAACTAAATTTAATCTATCATTTAAAGTAGCACTTAAAACACATAAATCATGGAATGTAGAAAAGTTTAGAATTACTTTTTTGCGGTCCGATTCCACATTAGCCATTTGAGCTGCAAATTGTAGAATGGTCTGCTCCTCTGACTTTTCCACCAACAAAGGACTTGAATCTGTCTTCTGGGTTTCCTCTGTATCTTCTTCAGCTCTATCCTCCCCGGGCTCAGTTACTTCTGCCATAAAGGCTCTGGCATTCGACTCCGGATGAGTGCTCCAATCAAATGTTCCATCAAGTTGTCTGTTAGATGACACATTGGTTAACAGTCCAGCGATGGCTGCTTGGTTCCCAGAACCACTAGATTGATATCTCCCTTGGTTCTGATTCTGATAGTTTTCCACTTTTGGCCTTTGACACTCTCTTCAAAAGTGTCCTAATCCTTCGCAATTGTAGCACTTTACCTTTGACTTGTCAAACACAACCTTAATGTTGCTAACGTTAAGATTTCTTCCTATCCTCTTCATAAACCTCTTGACCCTTTAAGTCATCATGGCCAGTTGCCATTGTAAGTTCATCTCTCTCAAGTCATCAGGATCTACCTGATCGTAGTCTTCTCCCACAACGTTGGATCGTTTATTTTTCCTTGAACGCAGTTGCCGTATGGTGCGACAAACGAAGCTAGAAGATTTAGATGATCTTCAGCTGATTTTGCACTCATAGGCATCTTTTATATCCTTGAGAAGTAGACGCTGAATGATTTGGTTTTTCTTCCGGTTTGGAAAACTGTGATTGTCAAGTTCAGTTAGCAGATGATAGAATCTAGTGATTGTCTCATCTAGCGTCTCATTCTTCAGTGCTTTGAAGATGGCAAATTGCTGCTTCAGCATCTCAGTTCTTCCCTTACGTGCCATGGGATTTCCCTCACATCTCTTCTCTAGAGCATCCCAAAGCCCTTTAGAAGTCTTATAATTCCTCAATGTGTGTAGGATTTCTTGAGGTATCACCATTCTGATTTTTTAAAAAGCTCGGTTCTCAGCCTCATAAATTTTCTTGTCGTCATCTTTAATGTTCTGATACGTCAAGACTCTTTATCGGCCTTCAAGCTCTTGTATAGGAGGAACATATCCCTCATCAATGCGTATCCACATACGCATGTCGTTGAATCTTGCAAAGTCAACAAACCTATCCTTCCACCAATAATAATCTTCCAGTTTCATCAGCTTTGGCGGAGAATTTGCTTTGCCAACCTCATGGTCCATTTCTAGTAATTTTTGCAAACTCGTCATTCTTTCACAAACTTTTTGTTTTTGGACATAAACAATTTAAATTTATAAATTAATTTAAAATAAATCCTTCGAACTAATGTATGTTCGAATTAATTTAAATTTAAATTCGTTTTGTAAATTAAATTCGAATTGTTATAAGTTCGAACTCAACAAGTTTGAATGAGTGTAAGTTCGAGAAACCCTAGAATTCTGACAACTTGGAAACCTAGTTAAATTCAAATGAAGCCCTAAAATAAATTTGAGAGGACCGTATTCTGACAAGTTCGAAGAACCCTAATACCTCCTTAACCAAGGTAAGGAGGAGGAGCTGTGGTGTCCTGATCCTTAACCACCTCCCCAACTTTAGGAGTTGGGATATCTGCCTTAATTGGTTCAGTGAAAGTAACCTTCTTGGAACCTTCCTTCTTTTTAAGATCCGCCATATCTACATACACGACCTCAGTGTCGGTGTTTTCGTCTACTTCTTGTTCTTTTGGCATTTCGATCTTATTATGCACATTTCTACCACTTCTCAGGGTAGTCACCTTAGATACGTCATTCACTTCATACTTCTTCTCTTTACCTTGTGCATGCGAAGGGTTTAGAATAATGTTACTCAGAAGCTTTCCCACCTCTCGTCTTGTGAGCGATTCGGCTATCTGTCCCATTTGGCGACTCAGCATCTTGTTAAAAGCCGATTGTTGCTTCATGAATTCTGTGAACTCCGGAGATTGTGAAGAACTCGTATTCGTCTCCATGTGAAAGTGAGGTTGATCGCGTTGGTTTGGGTTGTAATATCGCTCTTCCTTAGCAGCAAAAGTTGAACCATATTGATATTCTCTTCGTGGTGGTGGTTCATACATTGGTTTATACTGATGATCGGTAGGCTGATCATTTTTGCATTGAAAATTAGGATGATTTCTCCATCAAGGATTGTAGGTTTCCGAAAATGGGTCATCCCTATCAAGATGAGCTCTAAGACCATATACTTCTTTAGCATATTCTTCAGTAGATTGCACTCGAGGACATGCTTCAGAATGATGAGATGGATCTCCGCATATTATGCAGTTAACTGATGCAGTGGGGTTTTGGCTTAAACCCTTTATCAGTTGTTCTATCTTCTTTCCGAATTCTGAATTTCACTTTTTACTTCAAGTTCGAGAAACCCTAGAATTCTGACAACTTCGAAACCCAGTTAAATTCAAATGAAGCCCTAAAATAAATTCGAGAGGAGCGTATTCTGACAAGTTCGAAGAACCCTAATACCTCCTTAAGATCAAGCGCCGCAAGTTCGAAAAACGGCCAAAAATTCAATTTTTTCAAGATTTCAGATATAACTAATATTATTATGATTAAAAACACTGATTTTGACTGAAAAAGTGAATGACCGTAAAATTTTCCCCGTTGCCTTTCTTGTGGAACTCTGGAAAACTTAGAAAACGGTGATATTGTAAGGTCTACAACTGCAAGATCTATCTAGACGCGGATCCGTGAACGAGTGCGGAATCCTCGTTGACGGTTAGACGGACAACTCTCAACCAACGGAAACACGGAGACTATTAGACGCTGAACGAACGACACACGAACGATCCTACGTACTAATTCTCTCCGAAACGGCACTCACCTAGCTGATAAACTCGAGATCGCCTCTTTCTTAATTCCTCACGAATTCTGCAAAAAGTCCTCTAATTATTCGAGTCTATCCCTAATTATAGACCCTGATTCGAGTCTGTTGTGGGCCATCCTCGAATCTGGCCCAAGGCCCATTCGAGTCTGTCCATATTGACAGTCTCGAATCTAGCCCTCTTTCGAATCTATGGTTACATTCGAATCTATCACAGATTCGAATGTCAACCCATATATAATTCGAATCTCGCCTTTTACATAAACAACTAAGTGTTGAACCTTACGTTATTACTTATGATTGAATTTATCTTTGTACTTTATGTTTGAACTTCTTGTAATACGTTACATCAAGTTCAAACATACAAACACTAATAAATATCAACCATATATAAACATATATATCACACACTTGCTAAAATCACAATGTAGGATCACTTAGACTGCTGTCGTCACACAGGATGTACCAACAGACTCCCCCTTGACGATAGCTTCTAATAATTCACACATTTGATTTAAGAACTTGGTTTATTTATTGATTCAAAACACTACCAGCATACAGACCTTTCTCGACGCATACCTTGACCACATTCTCATACTTACTAGCCTCAGTATCCATATGTGCGTCACTGGAAATTTTACAATTATACAAAATCTGCAGATCTTCTTTAGATAGGTTTACCAGGTGAAGCGGGTCATAGACTCTAAGAATAACTTTTTCTTCTAAGTATTCCATAACCGCTTCCCCAGTTTTCGTGTCAGCATACCACCACTTCAGATTCTTCAGAATATTTTGTGGCATTGGCTTGAGAGGAACCCTCCTAAGACATCTAGCCGGCTTGTAGTGAATCCTCATCCAAGGTCGGCCTGTAAGAGGATCTATACGTGACTTATCCTCGACTCTTCTTCCGACCCTTGGACTCAACCGTTCAAACTTCCTAGATCTCCCCTCCTTTCTTATTATTCTTTCAATTACATTCGCATAAGGATCATCACCAATATTTATCTGATCTTTCCATGCAAGCGCTGTGATTTCAATCTTTGGAAGGGTGTTGAATGCTTTCAATGTTCGCCTTATGTACTGAAGCCCGTCTTTTCTTTTAATTATAAAAAGTTGAAGATCTCTGTCAAAGAACCAACTTAAAATTCGCTCAGATAGCTTCCCTGTACCAGGCACTTTCATTGATCTCCTAATTGCTAACTCCTTCTCTTCGGCTCTGAACCATAGCTTCCTTTTTTCTTCGTTACTTAGCTCTCTTGCTGGTTCTTCAGTCGACGACTTAGGATTCAAGGCAGCATTCACTATGTCAACATCGACAATTCTATTTCCATCTATCATATAAGTGTCAGTGATAGGATTCTGCTGTACAACTATTTCGTCAGCTTCATCATCCTCATCAGCTACTACTTCATCTTCAGGTTGCCAATCTACTATCTCTTCCGGAATAAACTCTCCTTCTTCAAGCTCTTCATCTTCATAATCAAAACCTCCATCCAGTGGATCATCATCGAGATCCATGAGTGCTTCAATCATCTCACTGATCTCAAAGTCTGAAGGCTGTTTAGATGAACTAGCTTCACCCGTTTCTCCTTCGCCTTGACTAGGCTCCCCCTGAACTTGTATAACTTGAGCTGCAGGAAAATCTACAGACTCAATCTCTTTATTCGCACCGGGATCATTGCCTTCATTATCATCATCTTTTCGCTGTACTTCCTGATCTTTACAACTCGTCTCCCCCTGAGTTTGTAGATTTTTCATAAGTTGCTCTAGGAGGGACCGCATTGCTCGGATTTCAGACGATTGATCAACAACAAACGATTTAATCTCCGTGTTTTTGTCTCTAACACTTTCAACAAGCTTTCTCAGTTCTGCATTCTCCTTATCAAGATTAGAGTTATGTTCTTGGAGTTCACCGACTGCTTTTGTGAGAGTTATGACTTGAACGTTCTGAAAGTCGACACGACTCTTGAGTTGCATGATTCGTTGATTGTCGGTATAGGCTGCTGATGTAGAAGGGATGGACTGAATGGGAGCAGGATTGAATGGTTGGGGAATGTAGGGTTCATGTTGCTGAGGTGGCGGTGATGGTGGAGCTGTAACTTGGGGTTGGTTTTGGGTTTGAGGCTGAGGTTGTGCATCGGACTCTGATGAAGTCCCCTGCATAAACCTATGACGTTTGGCCCGTTGCCTTGTCACCAACTGAGCAGTCTCATCTTCTTCAAAATCTGACTCCTCCGATTCCCTGGCCTCTCGCCTCCTCGAACCACCTTCATTGACAATCAATCGCGAACCATAAGTTCCAATTTGAACTTCAGGAACTGCAGCTGCAGGAACTTCCTCTGAATCTGATTCAGATTCTGAAGATATAATTGTGTCATCTGCCCTTTCTGGTTCGTATTCGTCAACATCACGAAATATATCATCTTCATCTCCAGGCGGACTAAGCAGCTCACCCACTAATGCTGCTGCCACATCTTCATTTGCATTAGGACCAGAAGACCATATTTCCTCCAAGGTCTGAGCAATCTGCTCAGATTCGGGGACTGCACCTGAAGTCCCTGCTTCTTGTGCCTGTGTTTGTTCACTTGTTGAAGGCCTGGATGCCTGAATTTGACTAGCAGGTTGTTGCTGTTGGCGTCGTGGATCACGCGGCCTAGCACGCGGCTGTTGTTGGCGTTGCGGTTGCTGTTGCTGTTGCTGTTGCTGCGGTTGAATATCAACTACCCCTGCCCAGTTGGCATCACCTGGGGCTTGAAATTCCCTGTCTACAATTGCTCCTAATAATGGACGCGCCACCGGAACCGCTAACCTTCCTCGATGTGAGGAACAATCAGAAAAGATGCGCTTATCCATAATATTCACGCTCAGGGAATCATCTGATTGTGGCAAATTCGGCAAGAAGTGGCTTATCAACATCATCACAAATCTTGGATACAGAAGGAATCTTTCTCTGTCAGGAGCTGTAATCTGATGGATGAATTCCGAGAAAAACAACTGCGAGAAGCTGAACTTCCTATTATACACCATCGCAATCACCCCTGATTGGATCTTTGAGACGATGTAATCAAAACCAGCCTTCTTTGGCGCAAAACAAACCATGAACACGTGGACCAGAAATCGCCACTGCCCTATCAATCCACTTTTCATATAAGATGATTTCGTAACGTCCAGACTATAGCCCATTCTTAGAAACGCGGCTTGCCTAATACTCAATGGAAAGTCTATAGGCCCGTCTTCTTGTTCCTGTGAACCCAACTGTAGCACTTGGCGCAACATATCTGCTGAGAAGACTAGAGGTTGGCCAGCGATTCTGGTTCTGATAACTGTCGGGGTGACAGTACAGTCCACCTGTAAATGATCATAAAACTGGCGTACATATGAAATTACAATTGGAATGTTATGATACAAAGCATAGCTAATCCTAGACTCAGCTAGGAAATCTAAAACTTCGCGAAAACCCTGCGCCTCAGGGATATTATTATCTGGATTAAGGACCATATTATGCTTTCGGACAAAAGCGCGAACTGCCATATCTGCACAATAAATAAAACTGTTAGACTCATTAAAAATCAATAAACTTGTTTAAATTCAAAATTTGTTTTATTTTGTACTTGATTAAATACAAAATCTAACACAATTAAATTTTCACAAGTTTAATAAAATTTAAATTAAACAAAGTAAATAAAGTACAGATTCGAAAGTAACAGATTCGAAGTGTCCATATTCGAGTGTAATGGACAGATTCGAAGAGTCCCTTTTCGAGTCTAATGGACAGATTCGAGGATCATGGTCATCTCGAATCTAATGACAGATTCGAGAAACCCATGAACAGATTCGAGAGTCCTAGAACAGACTCGAAGCCTCGTCGTTTTTGTTTTCAACTAAAACCCAAGATTTTAACCATTTTGAACTTGGTAAATCCCATACATTAGTTCAACTAGGTTCTAATCACTGGTTTATGCTTTTAATTTGAGATCTTATAGGTCCTAACTTAGTTTATTTAGCAAAACCCTATTTTGACCTATAAAGCTTCAAAATTTGATGTTTTAGCTTAAAATTGTGTATAAAACTACACAAATCTTGTACAATCTGGTTGATTATACCTAGAAGTGTCTGTAGAATCGAACACAAAGTCTTCAAAGTCGACAAAATGTCATTTAGGAGAAAAACGGTAGACTCGAGAACTGATTCGAAATCGCCAATATAGATTCGAGAGTATAGATTCGACAACAGTAAGTATTAAATAACTTCACTGTTAACCTATTTATACCACCAACCCTCGAGTCTAAGCATAGATTCGAATCTACTGACAGATTCGAAGTACTCCTTATTCGAGTCTGTCTTAGATTCGAAACCTCCAACACTTAGAAAAATTTCGAAAATTTTGAAATAAGTTCAACTTTTCCAACTTTTTTCTACGGTATTGTGTAACCAGATAAACTATGCCAACTCTTTTACCCTAAGCAACAGATATTTCACGCAATGTTTATTTTATTCAACTTTGAATGCACCCTCAGTAACTTTTGACCTTTTACCTAAGTAAAAATTAAACTATACTAAAATAAAATAAAATAAAATAAAAATAAAATAGACTAAGGTAAAAATAAAATAAAATAAAATAAAATTTTGACTAAAAAATTTAATCTAGACTTAAGCTATAAAAAAAATTTACAAGCTAAGCTAAATACTAAACAACATATTTTTGATGAGTATAGACTAAGAGAGGTTCAATCAGATAGCGATGTCTGATACTAACTTTCAGTACTTAAACTTTCACACTTAGGAATTTGTGATTCCTTTGATTGTTTGTCGTGACACACTTATTTAGCCAATTGTTGGTATTTTTCCCCGTTAAACATTCTACATTTCGGAATATCCCTTGGCCTTTTTATTTATCAGGAAATTATCTTACATGACTCAGACATAGACATACTTTTATGATCAAGGCACACAGACAAAGATTCTAACTTGTTGGTATTTGCAAACTTTCTTTAAAAGACAAACATCGGACACAGGTCTGTATTCTCATACAACAAAGTGTCTTAGTTCGACTTAAGGTTTATTTTTAAAGTTAGCAGACAGCGGTGATAGGTCTGTACTGACGTACAACAAAGCGACATGTCTGCTAACACGAATCTAAACAGAGACAACAGGTCTGTACTTACGTACAACAGAGTTGCATGTTTTCGACTCTCAGTTTTACATGATATTTCTATTCTTTCCATTTTCAGATGTATTTGATGTTGCCATACATCCCCAGAAAGTTTGCATACCTCATTTAGACTCAATGTTTGTATGTCTTGTACATAAAAATTAAGACCGATTGGTCGTACATCTAAGTTAGTGACACGCTTGACTTTTTCTAGAATATTTTATTAGCCTTGAGATTCCCTATATGTATTATGCCTACCAACACATCAAACTAAATAAAGTATAACACTTAGGATTTAGTTGCATTATGTGTGAAAGCCTAAATACTTAGAGTCTGTAACGACGGTGCTAATTTTCGTCACTTTGAACCTATGAATCTAAGACTTAACTCCTTTTCTGATATTCTCTTTTTTTTGTATTTTTGTAATTTTCTTTTTTTTTTTTTTGTTTTTCATAAGAAAAAGCAGTAAAATAAGCTAACCTACTAACTTAAATAGAAACTCACTAAAATTAGAAACTTACTAAAATTAGAAACATACTAAAAATAGAAACTTTCCTAAATTAGCAGACTACTGTAAAGAAAGAAATACTACGACTCTAAAAGAAAATAAACTTCCTACTACTAAGGTCAAATTACTCTGGGTTACGCATTCCATTCAGTTGAATTAAATACTCAAACCGTGTCTTATCAAACGCTTTGGTAAATAAATTGGCATTATTATCTTCTGTTGCCACTTTTACCAGTTTGATTAAGTTCTTTTCAGCACAATCACGAATAAAATGATGCCTTATGTCTATGTGCTTTGTTTTATAGTGTTTAACTGGATTATTAGTTATAGCAATTGTAGATTGATTGTCTATCCTAATTGGAGTTTGAGTATAAGCCAAACAGTAATCCCGCAATTGTTGTTGTATCCACAGAACCTGTGAGCAGCAACTACCAGCAGCAACATACTCGGCCTCGCACGTTGAAATGGCTACCGATGTTTGTTTCTTGCATTGCCAGGATACCAATCTCCCTCCTAGGAACTGACAACCTCCAGTTGTAGATTTGCGCGTCAAGCTGCATCCTCCGTAGTCAGAATCCGTGAATGCTTCCAACTCTAGATCTCCCTCCGCGTGATACCAAAGTCCCAGCTTTGGTTTCGACTTGAGGTATCGTAGAATGCGCTTCACAGCTTTCATATGCATCGCCTTGTTGCGCGTGACTATACCCCGATCGTCTCTCTTGCACCTAAAAACCCATTTGGTTCCTATTGCAATCTCCCCTCGAGGTAACGGAACTAACTCCCACACTTCTAGTTTCCTAAATTGTGAAAGTTCTTCCTGCATCGCTACAACCCAAGAGTTGTCCTTATGTGCCATTTGCACATTTTTGGGCTCTACTTGCGATATGAAACACGAATATAGACATGTGTGATATGCCTCGGAGTCGTTTATCATCGACAACAACACAGTGTTGTTATTTACACTACTCCGAGTCCTCACACCCTCGTTAGGATTTCCTACGATGCTATCTATTGGATGGTTCTTGTTAATCCTAGAGGTCTCTATTTCATCAACCCTTAGATTATCTCCTAAGTTGGATCCTATTTCACCTAAAGGGGGAACAGGCTCAGCTTCTACATTTTCCTCCTCACGGACGTTTTCCTCAGAGTTAGAACTTGAAGCTTGAGTCTGATTCTCAGAGTTAGGTGTCTCTTGATCAGCAACTTCTGGAGATCCATCTACAGTCGCAGTAGGCTCGGATGTAGATTCGAACGTGGTCCTTGGAAAGATTTGGCCATCGTCGTTCAGATGCAATGTCGCCAAGTCCTTCTCGATTGTACCTGCATTATCATCCAGAGGAATGTTAAATGACTCAAATAACTTATCATAGTCAAATATCCATTCCGGACCAGTTTGGGGTTCATGTGTATAACTTGTGACTTCAATGTTATACACAATCCCCACAGTACCAGTTGTTTTGTTAAACACCCGTTTGTTTGGTGAGTTTGGCACATAACCTAGGAAGTATCCTTCGTCAGCCTTTTCACCAAACTTCGGTTGATGTTTTGTTCTTAAAAGTGTGCATGGTACTCCAAACGGTTCGAATCCAGTTAAGTTAGGTGGCCGTTTATTCAAAATTTCATAGCATGTTTTGTTCAATGATTTGACTGTAAGGACTCGGTTTAAAATGTGGCACGCGGTATTCACTGCCTCCCCCCAAAACATGGTAGGAAGCTTTGAATCCGAAAGCATAGTCCTTGCAGCCTCAATCAAAGTTCTATTTTTACGTTCGGCCACCCCATTCTGTTGAGGTTCATATGGTGCACTGAATTGATGCACTATGCCCTTTGATAGGCAATATACACCAATTACAGTATTTTTGAATTCAGTTCCATTATCACTACGAATATTTTTAACCCTAGTTCCGTATGAGTTCTCCACTTGGTCCAAGAACCCGATGAGCCTTGCAGCCGTCTCGTCCTTTGTACCTAAAAAGAAAACCCAAGAAAAACGTGAGTAATCGTCGGTGATAACTAAGCAGTACCAACTACCTCCAATACTCCTTTTGTTGATTGGGCCGAAAAGGTCCATGTGCAACAGATCGAATGTTGAGGCTATGGAATTCTGCTTCTTGGACTTGTGTGTCTTCTTGTGTTGTTTGCCCTTCATGCAAGGTAGACACTTATCCTCGAACTGAAAACTTTTCATGGGCACACCCTGCACCAGTCCATGCTTCGTTATGTAATTCATCTTCCTCAGGTGCAGGTGAGCCATGCGTCTGTGCCACATTACGGACTCCGTCTCTGAAGCTTTGGATAGTAGACAAATTGGCCCCATCGAAGTATCTGGCTTGTTCATATCCAGCATGTACAAGTCGTTCTTCCTTGGCGCCCGCATCAACACCCATTCTTCAGGAATTTTGAATCCAGGCTTTAGCACTAACGCCTCAGTGTCAGTGAATAACACCGAGTTCTTCTTATCACAGATTTGAGACACACTAATGAGATTATGAACCAGTTTATCGACATGATAAACTTGATCCAAAGTAATCGTCCCATTAGTGACTTCTCCAGTTCCAGTGATATTTCCACCCTTGTTACCCGCGAATGATACGAATCCCCTATTACCTCCCTTGAAGTCTGTGAGTAGACTTCTTTCCCCCGTCATGTGCCTGGAGCAACCACTGTCGACGAACCACTTGTTGTTTGGACCGGTAGTTATCTCCTGCACATGAAAGAAAAGAGGTTAGTTATCACGGGGAACCCAAGCCATGACTGACTTGGTAATACCATTCTCGTCCACATACGTGAACTCTTTCAAGTACCCATCTCGCCTTTCAGGTGACTTGGGCCTTTGAACTGAATTCTGTTGTGGTGCCGAGTGATTTAAATTCACTCTTTGCCTTGGTGTAGGCATTTGTTGTGTAGCTCTAGAATAATTCCTATTATATGCCATTTCTGACTGTGATCCTTGAGCTCTTACCGGTGCATACTGTCTAACTGGAGTAAGAGCCCTAACTGGAGTGTGTGACCTGCTAGGTGTGGTGCTCCTATAGACTTGTTGTGGTGCTGACCTAGATTGATTATTGACACGATTCGGTGAATTTGTCCTAATCACTTCCTTTGGTCCAACCTTAACCGGTGTGTTCTTCACAACTTGTTTGGGTGTGGCCTGCACAGTTTTCTCGGTAGGTTGAGAACTACTGCTGCTTGCCACACTGGATGAGGGCTTAACAGGTGTTGGGTTCACTGTCTTAGGCGTAACATCTGCTTTCCTAAGTGGACAGTGAGAAGCAACATGCCCTTTCTCGTGACATCTAAAGCAAGACATCTTATCCATGGACTTTTTGGTTGGTCCCTTAGATCTAGGTGTCTCACTAGTGTCTACTGCCTTTTGTACATCTACAGTGTCTGTCTCTTCGACCTGGTCAGCCCATGAAATTTTCTGTTTTCCTGCAGGTGTTTCACTGGAGGAAGACACAAATTTCACTTTCTTGACCTTGACGGTTGAGTCAACCACCTTAGGTGTATTATCAATTGTAGGCTCAGGTGTCGGTTCAGGTAGGTCCTCTAAAACTACTGACTTGTCAGTTTTCTCCTGAGGCTGAGGCACATAGTTCGAATTGAATGGTGGAGGAATTTCGTGAAAACCTAGACCTACAGGCTTCTTAGATTGTCTTTGGGCATCTAAAATTTTCCCTAGGTTTAGGCTCGAATTCCTAAACTTCTCCAGCTTGCTATTCGCCTCTGCTACCTTAACCTTTGTTTCAGCTAGCTCTATATCCTTGTCCTTAAGACTTTTGGTCAAGGCTTCTACGTGCTCATACATTAGCTCTATCCTAACACACTGCTCACTCAGTTTGTCTTTTAGAACTATTACGTCTTGAGCATCAGCCTTAAGCTTTTCTTTTAAGTCTTGCTTTATATCATTTAGGCTAGCGTTTTCTATTTTTAAGTTTTCATTTTGAGCAGAGATGGTTTTGTGTGATTCTAAGACTAGATTTAACCTATCATTAGAAGTAGCACACAAAGCACATAATTCTGAAAATAGAGAATAAGAAAGACTAACCTTAGAGTTATCAGATTCCACGTTGGCCATCTGAGCAGCAAACTCCAGCACGGTCTGATCATTCGCCTTCTCTACCCACATCGGACTGCTGTCCCGTGTGGTCTGCTCGTTTTCGTCACAACCATTCTCCGTAACTTCAGCCATGAAAGCTCTAGCATTGGACTCAGGATGTGAACTCCAGTCATAGGTACCATCTAGCTGTCTGTCAGAGGTGACATTCGATATTAGACCCGCTAGATTGGCTTGACCAGATGAGGAACTCGGAAGGTATCTTTGTTGGGACTGATTTTGGTACTGTCCTTGATGCTGACTCTGTCCTTGGTATGTCTCTACCTTCGGTCTTTGACACTCCCTTGCGAAGTGTCCTAGTCCTTGACAGTTATAGCATTTCACCTTGGACTTATCAAACCCGATCCCCTTGTTATTCATCTGCAAATTCCTTCCTGTTCTCTTAATGAATCTTTTAACCCTCTGGGTCACCATGGCCAGTTGCCATTTAAGATCCATTTCCTCTAAGTCATCAGGGTCGACCTGATCGTAATCTTCATCCCATAGAGCTGGGTCATTGATTTTCCCTTGAACACAATTTCCATAAGCTGCCACAAAGGAAGCAAGCAGATTCAAATGTTCTTCTGCGGACTTTGCGCTCATCGGCATCTTCGAATAGCTCTGACTTGTCGGTGCCTGATGGACTTGAGGTTGCGGTTCTTCCGATCTTCCTAACCCTAAGAACGCGCGATTTAGTGAGTCTTCGGACTCTGGTGGCGATGACGTTTCGCCTGTGAAAAACGCTGTAGCACTCTTCGGTTCAGCTGTCACTGATGATTTAGATGTCTTTCCAAAATACATAGCCGGATTCTGGACTTGCTCGTAATCAGTCTCAGCCTTAATCATCTCGAAGTGATATGCCCTCAACGTTCCCACAATGTCATCAAGTGATTGAGCATAATATTTGTCCTCATTCAGCTTAATCATTGCCACGTACATAGCCCATTTGGCTGGTAGGGCATCAAGAAGCTTGTTGTTCTTGTCAGTATCCGAATACTCAATTCCATGACTTTCAAGTTCCGTTATCAGATGATAGAATCTTGTGATAATATCATCCAACTGTTCATCCTTAATAGCCTTGAAAATCGCAAACTGTTGAGTCAACAGCTCTGTACGCTTTCTACGCACCCGAGGATTACCTTCACACCTTTTCTGGAGAGACTCCCAAAGTTCCTTCGACGTCCTTTGACTCCGAAATGTGTGTAAAATATCTTGAGGTAAAGCCATACGGATTATGGAGAAAGCTTTGTTCTCAGCTTCAAATAGTTTCTTGTCATCCTCTTTCATCATCTGATATGACAAGACCTTTTGACGGCCTTCAACTTCAGATACTGGTGGAATGTACCCTTCATCTATGCACACCCACATGCGCATATCGTTGAATCGTACAAAATCCGTAAATCTGTCCTTCCACCAGTAATAGTCCTCAACTTTCATCAGCTTTGGCGGTGCATTTGCCTTCCCAACTTCGTGATCCATCTCAAGGAATTTCTGAAGGTTTGACATCTTTTCTGAAACAAATTGAATTTGAACTTAATTAATTTAATTCGAAACTGATTTAGACTAACTTATTCGAATCTAGATAGATTCGAAACTAATTAATATTAAATCTGTTGAGATTAAATTCGATTAAGTCTTAAAATTCAATTAGATTCGAAATGAATGTCAGATTCGAACAACTCCTTAGATTCGATGGTCCTTAGAATCGAAAGCTTCAGTAGATTCGAATGTCTAGCAGATTCGAAGCACAGAATCGAAACAGTAACAAACTCGAAATAAACTCGAAACAACACAGACTCGAGATCCAATTCGAATGAAGTAACAGATTCGAAACAAAGTAGACTCGAAACACACTGAAATTGACTCGAAAGGAGCGTATTTAGGTTAGACTCGAGACTAAAGTGAAACCCTAATTACCCCTATAGATTCGAGCGCCGCAAACTCGAATAACGGCTAACACTTTGATTTTTTGACGTTTTACAGATTAAACCACTATTTTTCAAACGAAAAATAATGATTTCGATCAAAAACGTGAAAAACAACAAAGTGTTTCCCGAATATGAATTTGCTAAGCTCAGAAACACGTTTTTGAGAGCAAAACCGTCCAACTAGCGTCAAGAAACCTAGAATGTATCTGATGAACACGAAGAACACCAAGAACACTCCGTAGGCTCTGATACCACTTGTAAGGTCTACAACTGCAAGATCTATCTAGACGCGGATCCGTGATCGAGTGCGGAATCCTCGTTGACGGTTAGACGGACAACTCTCAACCAACGGAAACACGGAGACTATTAGACGCTGAACGAACGACACACGAACGATCCTACGTACTAATTCTCTCCGAAACGGCACTCACCTAGCTGATAAACTCGAGATCGCCTCTTGCTTAATTCCTCACGAATTCTGCCAAAAGTCTCCTAATATCTCGAGTCTATCCCTAATTATAGACCCTGATTCGAGTCTGTAGTGGGCCAACCTCGAATCTGGCCCAAGGCCCATTCGAGTCTGTCCATATTGACAGTCTCGAATCTAGCCTTCTTTCGAATCTATGGTTACATTCGAATCTATCACAGATTCGAATGTCATCCCATATATACTTCGAATCTAGCCTTTTACATAAACAATTAAGTGTTGAACCTTACGTAATACTTATGATTGAATTTATCTTTGTACTTTATGTTTGAACTTCTTGTAATACGTTACATCAAGTTCAAACATACAAACACTAGTAAATATCAACCATATATAAACATATATATCACACACTTGCTAAAATCACAATGTAGGATCACTTAGACTGCTGTCGTCACACAGGATGTACCAACAGATATTTCCGGTAAAAATGTCAAGAAACCAAAGAATGTTCGTCGAAACGCGAAGAACACAAAAAACACTCGTTTTGGCTCTGATACCACTTGTAAGGTCACCTGTAGCACCAATCTGATGTTGACGCGACACCTTCCAACGAGTGCGGAATCATCGTTAGCTGTTTAACAGATCGATCACACATGGAAACCAGAGACAAACACAATGATAGTCGTTACGACGAACGACCCGACACGTGCATTTCTCCAAAAAGACTCTCTGAAACCTGGCTTTGATACCACTTGTAAGGTCACCTGTAACACGGATCTGATCTAGACGCGACACCTTCCAACGAGTGCGGAATCCTCGTTAGCGGTTTAACGGATCGATCACACACAGAAACCGGAGACAAACACAATGATAGTCGTTACGACGAACGACCTGACACGTGTATTTCTCCGAAAAGACTCTCTGAAATCTCACAAGTTCTTACATGCACTGATACGAGCTCTGAATGCTAATTTCTGCAAAAGTCTTTTAATCAAATGGATTAACACTTAATTATAAGGATTAAGTTCGAACTTGACTTAAACAAGTTCATTTAGGTCCAAGCCCACGAACTTGTTCACTACTATTCGAACTTAGCTTCACTAAGTTCGAACCCTAGCCTTTGAACTTGTTCTAGAACTTATCTTTGAACTTATTCTATAACATATGGTTGAACTTATCTTTGAACATATCATGCAAATGTAGCATCATACACAAACAAGATCAAGCATATATATAGATTGTATTTGCAAAGCCTGATCTATTACAAAAGACTATCTATACCTAGACTGCTATCGTCACACAGGGTGCACTAACACATGCTCAGCAAGGAAAACTTTTGTGGTATCCTTGGCATTCATTAGTGATCCATGTTGCTTAAGCTCATCTACCGCATCTATCATGTAACATTCTGAATCGACTGAAGTAGCAGTGGAAGCATTGAACACATTTAATCGCAGCTTGCGATTCCCAAAGGCAATACCTACAGCCCCCGTTCTAAAAATGATTTGATCATTTATAGTGGCTAAGAACGGTCTACCAAAGATAATGGCTGGCTGATTTTCTCCAAAGGAACTCTCAGTATGTAAGACTAAAAAGTCGACCGGATAGTAAAAATCTTCTACTTTTACTATAACATCCGATAAGATACCCCTTCGATATTTTGTTGACCGATCTGCCAGTTGTAAAATTATATCTGTGGTCTGTAACTGGCCCAGATCATGTTTGTCGAACAAATTTCCAGGTAAAATGTGTACACTGGCTCCAAGGTCGAGTAATGCCTTTTTAATTTGCACATTGCAAATTGTCACTGGAATCAAATGTGATTCAGGATCTTTCAGATTTGGTGGCAAGGAATTAGAGATCACTGCACTCACTTGCTCAGTTAGATTGATCTGCTTGGGAAGCGAGACCTTGAACTGTCTTTTCTACGTGCAAAGATCTTTTAGAAATTTGGCATAAGAGGGTAATTTGTTTAATAGCCTTGACCAATGGGATATTGATCTTGACTTGATTGAATAACTCCAACAAATCCTCGGGTTGTGGACCTCTCTTGCCATACAGAGAAGATTTCGGATTTTCCAGAGCAGCAAGGTAAGGAGGAGGAGCTGTGGTGTCCTGATCCTTAACCACCTCCCCAACTTTAGGAGTTGGGATATCTGCCTTAATTTGTTCAGTGAAAGTAACCTTCTTGGAACCTTCCTTCTTTTTAAGATCCGCCATATCTACATACACGACCTCAGTGTCGGTGTTTTCGTCTACTTCTTGTTCTTTTGGCATTTCGATCTTATTATGCACCTTTCTACCACTTCTCAGGGTAGTCACCTTAGATACGTCATTCACTTCATACTTCTTCTCTTTACCTTGTGCATGCGAAGGGTTTAGAATAATGTTACTCAGAAGCTTTCCCACCTCTCGTCTTGTGAGCGATTCGGCTATCTGGCCCATTTGGCGACTCAGCATCTTGTTAAAAGCCGATTGTTGCTTCATGAATTCTGTGAACTCCGGAGATTGTGAAGAACTCGTATTCGTCTCCATGTGAAAGTGAGGTTGATCGCGTTGGTTTGGGTTGTAATATCGCTCTTCCTTAGCAGCAAAAGTTGAACCATATTGATATTCTCTTCGTGGTGGTGGTTCATACATTGGTTTATACTGATGATCGGTAGGCTGATCATTTTTCCATTGAAAATTAGGATGATTTCTCCATCAAGGATTGTAGGTTTCCGAAAATGGGTCATCCCTCTCAAGATGAGCTCTAAAACCATATACTTCTTTAGCATATTCTTCAGTAGATTGCACTCGAGGACATGCTTCAGAATGATGAGATGGATCTCCGCATATTATGCAGTTAACTGATGCAGTGGGGTTTTGGCTTAAACCCTTTATCAGTTGATCTATCTTCTTTCCGAATTCTGAAATTTCACTTTTTACTTCAAGTTCGAGAAACCCTAGAATTCTGACAACTTCGAAACTCAGTTAAATTCAAATGAAGCCCTAAAATAAATTCGAGAGGAGCGTATTCTGACAAGTTCGAAGAACCCTAATACCTCCTTAAGTTCGAGCGCCGCAAGTTCGAAAAACGGCCAAAAATTCAATTTTTTCAAGATTTCAGATATAACCAATATTATTATGATTAAAAACACTGATTTTGACTGAAAAAGTGAATGACCGTAAAATTTTCCCCGTTGCCTTTCTTGTGGAACTCTGGAAAACTTAGAAAACGGTGATATTTCCGGTAAAAACGTCAAGAAACCAAAGAATGTTCGTCGAAACGCGAAGAACACAAAAAACACTCGTTTTGGCTCTGATACCACTTGTAAGGTCACCTGTAGCACCAATCTGATGTTGACGCGACACCTTCCAACGAGTGCGGAATCATCGTTAGCTGTTTAACAGATCGATCACACATGGAAACCGGAGACAAACACAATGATAGTCGTTACGACGAACGACCCGACACGTGCATTTCTCCGAAAAGACTCTCTGAAACCTGGCTTTGATACCACTTGTAAGGTCACCGGTAACACGGATCTGATCTTGACGCGACACCTTCCAACGAGTGCGGAATCCTCGTTAGCGGTTTAACGGATCGATCACACACAGAAACCAGAGACAAACACAATGATAGTCGTTACGACGAACAACCTGACACGTGTATTTCTCCGAAAAGACTCTCTGAAATCTCACAAGTTCTTACGTGCACTGATACGAGCTCTGAATGCTAATTTCTGCAAAAGTCTTTTAATCAAATTTATTAACACTTAATTATAATGATTAAGTTCGAACTTGACTTAAACAAGTTCATTTAGGTCCAAGCCCACGAACTTGTCCACTACTATTCGAACTTAGCTTCACTAAGTTCGAACCCTAGCCTTTGAACTTGTTCTAGAACTTATCTTTGAACTTATTCTATAACATATCATTGAACTTATCTTTGAACATATCATGCAAATGTAGCATCATACACAAACAAGATCAAACATATATATAGATTGTATTTGCAAAGCCTGATCTATTACAAAAGACTATCTATACCTAGACTGTTATAGTCACACAGGGTGCACTAACACATGCTCAGGAAGGAAAACTTTTGTGGTATCCTTGGCATTCATTAGTGATCCATGTTGCTTAAGCTCATCTACCGCATCTATCATGTAACATTCTGAATCGACTGAAGTAGCAGTGGAAGCATTGAACACATTTAATCGCAGCTTGCGATTCCCAAAGGCAATACCTACAGCCCCCGTTCTAAAATTGATTTGATCATTTATAGTGGCTAAGAACGGTCTACCAAAGATAATGGCTGGCTAATTTTCTCCAAAGGAACTCTCAGTATGTAAGACTAAAAAGTCGACCGGATAGTAAAAATCTTCTACTTTTACTATAACATCCGATAAGATACCCCTTCGATATTTTGTTGACCGATCTGCCAGTTGTAAAATTATATCTGTGGTCTGTAACTGGCCCAGATCATGTTTGTCGAACAAATTTCCAGGTAAAATGTGTACACTGGCTCCAAGGTCGAGTAATGCCTTTTTAATTTGCACATTTCAAATTGTCACTGGAATCAAATGTGATTCAGGATCTTTCAGATTTGGTGGCAAGGAATTAGAGATCACTGCACTCACTTGCTCAGTTAGATTGATCTGCTTGGGAAGCGAGACCTTGAACTGTCTTTTCTACGTGCAAAGATCTTTTAGAAATTTGGCATAAGAGGGTAATTTGTTTAATAGCCTTGACCAATGGAATATTGATCTTGACTTGATTGAATAACTCCAACAAATCCTCGGGTTGTGGACCTCTCTTGCCATACAGAGAAGATTTCGGATTTTCCAGAGCAGCAAGGTAAGGAAGAGGAGATGTGGTGTCCTGATCCGTAACCACCTCCCCAACTTTAGGAGTTGGGATATCTGCCTTAATTGGTTCAGTGAAAGTAACCTTCTTGGAACCTTCCTTCTTTTTAAGATCCGCCATATCTACATACACGACCTCAGTGTCGGTGTTTCGTCTACTTCTTGTTCTTTTGGCATTTCGATCTTATTATGCACCTTTCTACCACTTCTCAGGGTAGTCACCTTAGATACGTCATTCACTTCATACTTCTTCTCTTTACCTTGTGCATGCGAAGGGTTTAGAATAATGTTACTCAGAAGCTTTCCCACCTCTCGTCTTGTGAGCGATTCGGCTATCTGGCCCATTTGGCGACTCAGCATCTTGTTAAAAGCCGATTGTTGCTTCATGAATTCTGTGAACTCCGGAGATTGTGAAGAACTCGTATTCGTCTCCATGTGAAAGTGAGGTTGATCGCGTTGGTTTGGGTTGTAATATCACTCTTCCTTAGCAGCAAAAGTAGAACCATATTGATATTCTCTTCGTGGTGGTGGTTCATACATTGGTTTATACTGATGATCGGTAGGCTGATCATTTTTCCATTGAAAATTAGGATGATTTCTCCATCAAGGATTGTAGGTTTCCGAAAATGGGTCATCCCTCTCAAGATGAGCTCTAAAACCATATACTTCTTTAGCATATTCTTCAGTAGATTGCACTCGAGGACATGCTTCAGAATGATGAGATGGATCTCCTCATATTATGCAGTTAACTGATGCAGTGGGGTTTTGGCTTAAACCCTTTATCAGTTGATCTATCTTCTTTCCGAATTCTGAAATTTCACTTTTTACTTCAAGTTTCCAGGCATTGTCTATGCCTATTACCTGAACTCCAATATTATTTTTAAAACCAGCTTGAACATTGAGACCTTTACTGAGTTGATTCAGTAATTCCCAAGCCTCATCATCTTCTTTAGCTAAGAAGGTGCCACCAGTAGCGGCGGTGATCATCTTCCGGCTTTCTTGACTCACACCATCAAAGAAAGTTTTGACGACCATCCATTTTGGAACTTCATGGTGTGGACTAGCTCTTAGCAGTTCATTCATCCGATCAAATGCCTCGTAAAATTATTCACCATGTTTTTGTTTAAAACCGGTGATCTCTTTTCGTTTCTTAGTGGTTTTAGTTATGGGGTAATACTCAATGAGAAATACGCGCTTCATTTGATCCCAGGTTGTGATGCTATTGGTGGGTAGCGACACAAACCAATTTTTGGCCATTTCTTTTAATGAAAAAGGGAATAAACGAAGTTTTAAACTATCGGTGGTTATACCACGAACATGATTAGCTTTACAAATAGCCGTGAACTCAGTTAGATGTCCGTAGGGTTCCTCACTTGGCATCCCTTGGAAGATCGAATGAATTTGAAATAATTGAAGACGAACTTCAGGTTCGTTCTCATTTTCAGGATAACGGATCGGAGACGGGTCGGGCACATCACCAGGGCGGTAATGTGACTCAACCGTATATCTCGCTTGTTCACCCATTCTAGCAACTATACGCTCAGGTTCTTCTGGTTCACGATTTCGTGGCGAAATCGGAGGACCTTCTAAATTAGGAATTTCTGAAGTGGGAATTTCTTCCTCTTGTTTGTTTGAATTCTCCGTGATTAATTCTTGTTGTTTTTGAATCCTGATAGTCTTTCTGTTAGATTTAGGTACTTTTTCGATTTCGGGTTCGAATCGTAGCGGCAATCGTTTGGCCGATCGACGTGTAAGCATACGCTATTAAAAACTTTTAAATTAAATTAGCTAATTAAACTAATTATATTTTTTGTGGTAAAGTAGAGGGCTACCCTTTTGAACTAATTATATTTTTTTGTGGTAAACTAATTATATCGTTTGGCCGATCGACGTGTAAGCATACGCTACCCTTTTGAATTTTTACTTTTTTATGCGATTTTTTAATAATAATAATAATTAACGACTAAATAAATTAAACTAAAACACTTAAAATTAGAATCTTAAAACTAAGGCCAAAAACTTAACTTTTAGCCATAACTAATGTTACCACTCCCCGGCGACGGTGCCAAAATCTGATGGGCCGTCGTTGTGACCCGCAGAAATAATCCTTAAATCTACTATTTAGCTCAGAAAAGTAAAGGTCGAATCCACAGAGAGTCCGTATGTAATTAGGGTTAATCGGCTAGCTTTGAAAATTTATTGAAAGCACTTTAATTGTGCATCCAGTGAATTGGATGATTTGTTTGGATTAATGACTTGTGATTAAATTGTGACTAAAATTAACGGCAAATAACTAACGAAGTAATTAACAATAAAATAAAGATAACCATTCATGGAATCACAACGACATAAATATTACCCACTCAAATTTCATGCAACAATCACATAGACATAATTAATTGCGCGGTTAAATTAATCATACACGTTTTAACCAATAACTCTCGGCATAGCGCATGCAATATCCATTACTTGTCTTAATCCCTAAGTTAATGAACTTGGCACAAATAACAATACCACTATGAATTATCTTGCTATTACCAATCAAAACATACAATCATAATCATAACCGAATGCTTATCATTTCAATACACATAGAGTATTTCAATCAATACAAATACATCAAAACATATATTGAAATTCAAGTAAAGTAACACTTAATCGTAGATCCTCCGCAAACGGATAAGGTGTTTAGCCGCTCATCGAATGCTCTTCAATGGTGTTGATCGGAGACATAGTTGTAAGCTTGCGAACCACCGTCTTGGTACTTGTATTGTGAATCCACTCCGGCAGGGCTTCGATACTCTTTTCAACAGTTTCAAGCCCCCCCCCCCCCCCAAAAAAAAACAATTGCAAACGTTCTGTATTTATAGAGGATGAATGGTTTAGGGTTTCGGGCTTAAAAACGGTCTAAAGGGTTTTTGCGCTGTAGGGGCGTAGCCCTAGCCCCCCCTGCGCCTGGGGTACGGCCAGATTGCGCTGGTACTGAGTTTGAACTTGAAATTTACTGTTTTGGGGCGTAGGGTGGGCGTAGCCCTACTCCCCCGACCTGGTCGGTTCGCGTTGAATTTTCTCGTGGTGCTTTAAAATGACTTCCGGACGTCAAACACAAATATGAGGTAAAAGTATGATATACAAAGTATATGTGCATATATGAGCCTTTAAAACTAATGTACCTTGAAATGGTTGAAGCAGCTAGGCATATCGAAATTGAGTCCTTAGAGTACGGCGACGAGCTTGGTGCTACACAATGTAATCTGACAGGTGCCTCTCCACAAAAGAAGCATTGATTCAGCAAGTTCTTCAACTTGGGAATATAAAAGTCTCAGCAGTCTCGATAGTTCAGCTCACCACAGAAAGCACAATTCTACTCAATCAATACTGAACAAAGCTTTTGCAAAAGGTGTAAGAAATCACACCTGGGGCAGTGCAATCCTGACGATGTTACTTGTTATGCGTGTGGAAAAATTGGCCACAGTGGTGAAGAATACCCTAGAGAGCTCTTGGATGTGTAAAATTCGGCAGCCGTGGTCATTTTTTGTATCAGTATCATTCAGGACGCAGAAGCTAAACACGGTCATCTACGGGAGGTTCAAACAATGAGAAACTCAGTTGCAACACCAACTGCCGGAACCCGCGCATTCCAAATTACAATAAAAGAGGCTAGGGAAACACCAGAAGTTTTTACAGGTATGTTCTTACTCAACTCTATTCCTGCCCGTGTATTAATTTATTCCAGTGCTAGTCGTTCCTTCATTTCGACTACTTTTGCTCAAAGACTATCCAAATCTCCCTCGAAGCTCTCTGTCGTGATTGATATTGAGATGACCAGTAACAATTATGTTATGGCTGGTTCTGTATACCGAAATTATACTCTGCTTGTCAACGACATCGTATTCAATCTTGATCTTATCGCAATTCCATTGAAAGAGTTTGACGTCATTGTCAGCATGGATTGGTTGATGCATAATGAAGCTACAATCCTCTGCGATCACCGAATAATCAGAATCAATTCCTCATATGTCCGTGTTTAGAAATAAAAGGCGACAAGCGTAAAGGTGCCCACTGCTTCGTTTCTCTTGAGAAAGCCTGCAAATATTTGACTAAAGGTCATGAGTATTATCTATGCTATGTCGTGTCTGAATCTGTCCCTGAGTAAGGCAAGAAATCTGCTTCTGATGTCCAAATCGTTTGTGCATTTCCAGACGTATTTTCTGAAGATATCTCTAGAGTGCCACCAGAACGCCATGTTGAGTTTAGTATCGACTTAGTTCCTGGTGTGGCTCCAATTGCCAAAGCTCCATACAGACTTGCTCCTGCAGAAATGCTGGAAATGTCAAAGCAATTGCAAGATCTATAAGAAAAAGGTTTTATAAGACCTATTTCGTCTTCTTAGGGTGCACCTGTCTTATTTGTTAAAAAGAAAGATGGAACTCTCCGTAGGTGCATCGACTACCGTGAGTGAACAAAGTCACAAATAAAAAAAAATATCCTCAACCCAAAATTGATTACATTTTTTATCAGTTACAGGGAGCAAGCTATTCTCCAAAATTGATATTCATTCTGGATATCATACACTGGAAGACAAGAATGAGGATATCTCAAAGACAGCTTTCCGAACAAGATATGGTCATTACGAATTCCCTGTAATTCTATTCATTCTAAACAACACACCAGCCACGTTCATGGACCTCATGAATCGCATTTGCAGACAAATGCTGGATAAGTCAGTTATTGTATTCATAGAAAATATTCTGATCTACTACAAAACAGAAGCTCATAATGCTGTTCATTTACGTGAATTGCTAGATTTGCTAAGAAAGAAAAGACTCTACGCAAAATTCTCAAAATGTGAATTATGGATTAGATATCTATAAATACTTATTAAGTGTTGAGCTATTTCCTGAATGTTCTTTGTCTCTATAAAAACTTGAAATTCTACGTTGTTATTGTTATAGATTCAATTTTTAGACATGTCAATATTCGGTGAAGGTATTTCTGTTGACCCATCTAAAGTTGAGTTTGTCCAAAAGTGGCAGGCACCTCCCAACGCCTAAGAAATTCAAAGTTTCCTTGGATTGGTTTGTTACTACTGACGATTCATAAAGGACTTCTAGAAATATTCTGTACCACTTATGATGCCAACACAAAAGAACACTCATTTCGTATGCTCTGAAAAACACAAAAGGCTTATGAAACATTGAAGCAAAATCTTGTCCAAGCGCCAATCCTAGCCTTACCAGAGGGCAATGATGACTTCGTTGTCTATAATGATGCATCTGGTACAGGTTTCAGGTTTATACTCATTCAAAAGTAAAAAGTCATTGCCTATGCTTCAAGGCAATTGAATGATTATGAGAAAAGTGCGCCAACTCATGATCCTGAGTTAGCTATCGTTAGCTTTGCACTGAAAATCTGGCGTCATTATCTTTATGGTACGAAGTTTCAGCTTTATACTGACCATAAAAGCCTGAAGTACCTCTTTACTCAAAAGGATCTGAACATGAACAAAAACGGTCCTTGAAGCTAATCAAGGACTATGATTGCATGATCCTCTATCATATTGGCAAAGTCAAAGTGGTCGCAGATGCTTTGAGTAGAAAGGTATATCCTGAAAAGTGTGCTATGCCCTGACTTCTATCGTATTTCTTCTATGATTATAGAAGACGTCAAATCTGCTCAACTTGAAGCACTGAAGGAAGAGAATCTCTGTTCTGAAAATCTTAAAGGGCAACTTCAGTTTCTATCTATGAACCATTTGGGACTCTATGTCTCAATGGAAGCCGAATATGGATTCCAAAGTATGGTTCTTTTCGCAATACTCTTTTATTAGAAGCCCACAAGTCCAAGTTATCCATTTTTCCTGGCAACTCAAAGATGTATGTTGGTACATCCTGTGTGACGATAGCAGTCTAAGTGATCCTACATTGTGATCTTAGCAAGTGTGTGATATATATGTTTATATATGGTTGATATTTATTAGTGTCTGTATGTTTGAACTTGATGTAACGTATTACAAGAAGTTCAAACATAAAGTACAAAGATAAATTCAATCATAAGTAATAACATAAGTTTCAACACTTAGTTGTTTATGTAAAAGGCTAGTTTCGAAGTATATATGGGTTGACATTCGAATCTGTGATAGATACGAATGTAACCATAGATTCGAATGAAGACCAGATTCGAGAGTGTCTTTGTGGACAGACTCGAATGGGCCTTGGGCCAGATTCGAGTTTGGCCCACATCAGACTCGAATCAGGGTCTATAATTAGGGATAGACTCGAGATATTATCATACTTTTAGCAGAATTCGTGAGGAATTAAGCTTAAAGCGATCTCGAGTTTATCAGCTAGGTGAGTGCAGTTTTGGAGAGAATTAGCTCGTAGGATCGTTCGTGTGTCGTTCGTTCAGCGTCTAATAGTCTCCGTGTTTCGTAGTTGAGAGTTGTCCGTCTACCCGTTAAAGAGGATTCCGCACTCGTTGACGGCTCCGCGTCTAGATAGATCTGTGTTAGCTAGACCTTACAATGTACTTCGATCATAAAGCAGATTATGGGTGGCCAGAAATGAAGAAAGACATCGGTAAATTCGTTGAAGGCTGCAGAATCTGTCAGACGGTTAAGGCAGAACACCAGAAATGACTGGAAGTGGGAGCGTATAACTGTGGACTTCGTCACAAAGTTGCCTAAAACCAAAAGACAACACGAATCCATCTGAGTTGTCATGGATCGTTTAACGAAGTCAGCTCATTTTATACCGATGATACAGACATATTCTCTCGATAGACTGGCGCAAATGTATATCACTGAAGTCATTTCTCATCATGGTGTGCCAAAGTTTGTTGTCTCTGATCGTGATAGTCGTTTTACTTCAAGATTCTGGAAAGATCTGCAAGATGCGATAGGTACTCGAATTGCCATGAGTACTGCATATCACCCTAATGCAGACGGTCAAAGTAAACGTACTATCCTAACTCTCAAAGATATGCTTCGTGCTTGCGTTCTTGATTTGGGTGGTAACTCGGATGACCATTTACCTTTTGTTGAGTTCTCAAATAACAACAGTCATCATTCCACGATAAAGATGGCTCCTTTTGAGGCTTTATATGGAAGAAAGTGCAAAACGCCCACCTGTTGGCGTGAAATGGGTGAAACACCATTAGCGGGTGCTGCCCTTCTACAGTTCACACACGAGAAGATTCAACTAGTAAGAAGGAATATTCTTGAAGCTCAAAGCAAGCAGAAGTCTTACTATGACAATTGTCATAGATCAATCAGTTTTGCGGTAAACGATTGGGTGATGTTGAAAGTATCCCCAATGAAGAATGTGGTGTGCTTCACAAAATAAAATAAGCTAGCTCTGAGATTTATTGCTCCGTTTAAAATTGTTGAAAAGATAGGGAATCGGTCCTATCTCTTGACTAGCCAACGGACTTAGCTGGGATACACCCTGTATTCATGTTAGTCATCTTCGAAAGAGCTTAGCAGATGAAAGAGAAGTACATAGACCACATGTTGATCTGCATATCGAAAAAAGATACGCGTCGTTGAAGAGAAAGAGTGTATTCTGGACTCGAAGACCAACAAGTTTCGTAATAAAGAGGTGCAGATGGTGCTCGTCCAGTGGAAACACCACAAGGGTTTGCATCAGTATTAGGAATGAAAAGCCGTTATGCAAGCCACTGATCCGAGTCTGTTCGAACATAACTAACTTCGCGGACGAAGTTGTGCATGGTGGAGCCTATTCTGTAACAACCTAGCTTTTAATTTTCTGTATTTGACTTTATAATGTAATTTTAAATACATTATTTGTTTTCTAATTTTATTTAAGTGAATAAAAAGTACATAATTAAGCTAAATATATGTAATTATGTGTATTGTGATGCTATGTTTAAAGTAAAGAAAGTAAAATAAGCTTATGGATTAAGTTTCAAAAGAAATGAAATCAATTGCTACTTTTGTGGTCAAAATGTAAAATTTGAAGGTTAATATAAATAGTCAAAATACATTGATCTTGTCATTTTTCACCAAACAAGCAACCAACTCTCTCTATTTCTCTCACAAGAACTCACGGCTCATCAAGAATCATCACAAAGAGTTCAAACAAAATTGAAATCAAGACATGAAATCAACCAAAACAACAAGATTATACAAGCATCAAGGTAAATTTTATGTCTACATTGTTCTTTGGGATCATATGAATGCTACGGTTGCTGGGAATTATATAAGTTTCAAAATGGCTACAAAACATTAAAAATCAAACTTAGTTTAGCATTACAAACTTGAAAATGATTGCATCCATGTGTATATTTTGTTATCAAGTGATCATATTTGCATCTTCAAGCCATAATTCCATGTTTGAAGCAAAGTTATGAAACTTAATTTGTTTTCTGCCAAGTTGTTCATCTTTCTGTTTTACTGACAATTTGATGTCCTAGAAGGCCAAATAGTCTTCGACCTTGGCAAATTCTCATTTTTGAGTGTTTATGAATCAATTGAATGCATACATTACCCATTAAACTGGATTATTTCTTGCTGAAAAATGAATAAAAATAGAAGGAAATGAGCAATGATGTGTGCATGTGTTTGTATGGGCATATCGCATTAAAAAGCGAAATCTGAGACTTGCCTTGGGTGTGAGTCTCGGACATGACCATTGTAGCACAACAACAACCTATTTCCTTTGTTGCATATGATAGACTAAATGTTTGTGTGGGTGTATGTATCAAGTTCCAGAGTCACCCTTTGTGGAGTAAGTCTCGGATTTGTGTGATCAAACAGCAGCCAAAACAATTAAATCCACAAGACTCTGATGTAATTGTTGTGTGTTGTGAGTTGCAAAAGTTCCTAGATTCACACGAAGTGTAAGTCTCGGATGTCACTAGGAATAAGATAGCAGCAGTAGCACCAATAAATATTCTAAGTATATACAAGTCTCTGATGTGCATGGGCAACAGCAACAAACATACAACAGTAGTACATACATTCATATATATGAAATTGATTAAGTGTATATGTTGTGATAAATTCACAGCAGCCCTTACACATACATATATCAACAATCTTGCATAAATTTAAGGTGTATGAACATAGGGTGAGACCACTAGGTTAAACATTAAAAAATATGCATATAATTGATGAATATAAGTGTATTAAGTTGATCAAATTGCTCATAGTTAGGAAAATAAATAGTCTTATGCACGGCTCCACAAATACACAATAGCGAATTCATTAGAAATGCATATAGGTTTATGTGCATGAAATAGATAAACATCTAATTGAAAGCAAATGGATGTTCATAACTTATATTGTATACATTAAATATCATGAACAAGTAAACAGGCATAATGTCACACTCTGCTACCCTGGTTGGCAGCGAGGCGTGACGAGTGCGGAAGTCTAACCATAATTATAACGAACGACCACTATATGGAAGTTTTTAGAAAATACATTGATTTCTCTTTAAAATAAGTAATATTTTACAAACCAGCCTAAAATGTGAATAGTTCGCAAAATACAGAGATTCGAATACAAGATTAAAAAATTATAATAATAATAATAAATTTCTGTTGGTTGATGAAAATATTGTGACTCCAAAATATGCAGAAGCCTCAGGTTGCTTCCAATGAATGCGCATGTCTTAATCACCTAAAAATACATGATAAAATACGTCAACAAAATGTTGGTGAGTTCATAGGTTTACGCGAAAAGACAAATTGTATGGACATTAACAGATGAGTTGAATTTATAAAAGCATAAATTCCATGTATGTATTACATAAACCATCATGCAACCGAAGCTTAATTAAATAAGTTTGTCATGTGCAGTATCCCCGACTGCAATATTGTGTGTTAAATATATATGCATTCCACTGTTAGCCGGTTAGACTAACCCGAATGGGGGACATGACTCCCGATAGACCTATCCGCAATATATCCGCGCTTACATGTAACTAACGGTTCATGATATGAGAGCTGAAGGATGCACACCAAACACATGTGTAATACATATAAAAAATAAACAGCTTTGATGTCCATATGAAAAATGTTGCATGTATTTCCACCCCAATTGATAGTGAAAATAGGGGCTATGAAGACTCACCATTGTTGATTTCGTTGATGTTCTGATCTGAGTCGAAAACGTGATTACAGTGCCGAAACTTGAGTACGTCCTATGATTTTTACGTGTACGTGTTAATATTGTTATTTATTCTTCATGAATGCAAATATGTTCGTGTTCTTGTATTTATCCAAAATCCGCCATTTATTTTAAATGGCAACTTGTTGTGTAAGTATTCGTATAAAATAAATATATTTTTAGAAATATATATAAAACCTATTTCTTGTAGAGAATAAAGTTATTTCTTTGGGTTTTTTTTAAATAATTTCGTTGACCATATATACATATATATATATATATATATATATATATATATATATATATATATATATATATATATATATATATATATATATATATGTATATATATGTCTGTGTGTGTGTGTATTTTTGCAAGGTTATAAAACCAGTAAGTTTGTGAAATTATTTGAAACATTCATACGTTCTATAAAAATTCATATATGTGTTTAAAGTCGGTATTTGTAAGAAAGATATTGTATGAAGATATTTGCATGATGGATTGGGTTCACATGAGAACCCCTCATTACCGTGAGAACGTGAGAAGCACTCTACAAATTATGCATCCACTGTATAAAATTGTGCATTTGATACTAAAATTAAATGTTTTCGATATATTTATGCATTTCATGTAAAAATTTACGCATCTCATGCTATAATTTATCCATTTTTTGTACGAATTGTGCATTTAAGAAAATGTGTGCATTTGATGTTCAAATTTTTGCATTTAGTTTATAATTTAATGAATGTAAGTTTTGAATGTAATTTTAGTGTTAAATTATGATATTTATTAATATGGGTTAAAGTCATACAAATGTATGTTAGTTTACTGAAATTACTCGAATGACTAATCTAGTTATTTTTTTATCTCATTGGTACTTGTACTTAAAATTTATCGTTGAGATGATATTTTTTATTACCGGTTCTACCAGTAAAGATATTATATTTGTGTTTTTAGAAGTATTAAAAGGATCTATATGTTTATGTGGATTTTCTAAATTATTTATATAGATCAAAATCCACGTAAGTATCATGTTATTAAAAATGTATCACGTTGTCATTTGAATCATAAAAAACTGTCATATCAGCATAGTTACTTGTTACACGTACCATATCGACAAGTTATTTGGAGTACAAGTACCATCCGATCATATAAAAAGGTTAATTGGTCATTTAGGTAAATTGAGAAAAGTATGTTGCATTTGTACAGATTTAACCCTACTAATATTTAAGACTAATAATGATTTTAAGTAAAACTTTTAATTTTAAAATTTGTGCATTTGATGTACAAATTTGTGCATTTTGGAGTGGTTCTCACGTTCTCACGGTAACAAGGGTTCTTACCGGAACCCAATCCATTGCATGATTATTATCATGCAAAAATAAAATAAGTTTTGCAAGGTAAAATAAAGAAATACTTACTGAGGGTTTTCTTGAAATGTAATGAAGACTTGGAAACTTTTAAGGATGCTTGATGGCTGTAAGGAAAAGGAAGAAGAACTTTGATTGTATTTTGTTTGTGTATTTTGAAATGAGGTCGATGATCTCCATTTATAGAGGTGAAATGGATAAATAAAAAAAATAAATGATAATAACAAATAAAATGTAGGTCATGATGAAAAGTAAATAGTGATTTTGGTTGAGTGTTGGTTAAAAAGAAACATGGACGATTTTAAAAGGTATTATGATGGTGTTTCATGCATGGTTTTTGTATTAGAATAATGAGAAGTCAAAAGTTAGTTGTCCTTTAAAAGACAACCGGCTTTTTGATGTGATAAGTGGTTGTGGTTTTTTTATTATTTTATACAAATTTGTACAAAAACATGCCAAGAGTATTTATTTTTATTTTTAAGATTTCCTTTTGAAATATCTGATTTTCCAGAATTAGAATATGTTTCTTGAATCCAAACTCATGAATCATGCTTGGTAGTAGTGTAATCCGAGTTTGCTGAAGCTTTGGCCGAGTTTTATGCATGCTTTGATCGAGTTTGACTCAAGGTTCATTCGAATTCAGTTTAAGTTTCATCCGAGTTTTATGAAGGTTTCAACCGAGTTTGATAATACTTCAACCGAGTTCGGCTCATCCAAACTCGGATCAGCTTCATCAGAGTTTCATCTACTTCGTTCGAGTTTGATCCTTCTCATTTCGAGTTTATTTCTTCTTTATTCGAGTTTGGCACTATATCATTCGAGTTTTAAATTATTTCAATTTTCACTAAGTGTTTTATTCGAGCTCGGGTCATCCGAATTTGGGTCATCCGAGTTTGAGTCATCCGAATTCGGGTCATCCGAATTTTGTTTAAGACTTATAAAAATTTAATTTTAACATTTTTCGTTAGTCGTAATCAAGTTTTACATAAATATCTGATCAAGTTAAATTAAAACTTACTTGATTTTTGAGCTTGTTGTTACAGTCTCCCTCTGTTATGTGAATTTCGTCCCAAAATTCAGTTTTGTGCTTGGCTTTGTTGGGGTATCTGTGAACAGGTGAGGGTACTTGGCTTGGAATTGATCTTTGCGTTCCCAGGTAAACTCCGGACCACGCTTAGATTCCCATCTAACCTTTATTATTGGTATCCTGTTGTGTTTTGGTTTCTTGAGTTCTAAGTCCATTATTTCTACAGGTTGCTCCACAAAGTGTAACTTATCATCCAATTGTAACTCATCCATCGGTATGACGAATGTTTCATCGGACGGACACTTCTTCAGGTTGGAGACATGAAAAGTTCTATGTACATTGCTGAGTTCTGGCGGCAGGTCAAGTTGGTAGGCTACCGTGCCAATTCTCTTGGAAATCTTAAACGCCCGATATAACGAGGATTGAGTTTTCCTCGTTTCCCAAAAAGGATTACGCCTTTCCAAGGCGAGACTTTGAGCATTACTTGGTCTCTCTCCTGGAATTTCAGGTTTTTTCTTCTAATATCCGCATAACTCTTCTGCCTATCCCAGGCTATCTTTAATCGGTTCCGAATCTGGATTATCTTTCCGGTAGTCTCATGATTGATTTCGGGACCGGTGCTCTGGCTATCTCCTACCTCAGCCCAACAAATCGGTGATTGACACTTTCTCCCATAAAGTGCCTCGAACGGAGCAGCGTTAATGCTCGAGTGATGTCTATTATTGTAGGAGACCTCGACTAACGAAGGGTGTTTGTCCCAACTCTTGCCGAAATCAATCACACACGCCCTTAACATATCCTCTAACGTCTGGATGGTCCTTTCACTTTGACCGTTGGTTTGCGGATGGTAAGCTGTACTCATATCTAAGCGCATACCCAACGCCTCTTTTATTGATTGTCAGAATCATGACGTGAACCGACTGTCTCTATCTGATATAATCGGTATGGGAACTCCATGCCTTGAGACAACTTCTTTAAGATAGATTTGAGTTAACTTATCCATCTTATCAGTCTCCTTGATTGGCAGGAAGTGTGCAGTCTTTGTGAGTCGATCCACAATCACCCAAATGGTGTCAAAACCACCAGATGTCTTCGGCAATTTAGTTATGAAGTCCATAGTTATTCTCTCCCACTTCCACTGCGGTGTCTCTGGTGTACCAGTAGCCCTGATGGTTTCTGAGGCTCGGCATTAACTTTCAAACACGTTAAACACTTGCTGACATACGTAGCGATGTCGACCTTCATGTTCAGCCACCAGTACAAGTCTTTTAAATCATGGTACTTCTTGTCAGATCTTCGATGAATAGCATATCTACTCTTATAACCTTCATCTATGACAAACTTTCTTAGTCCTTCGGTCTTCGGAAGCCAAATACGGTTCATGAAGTATTGGCATCCATTGGACTTGGTTTCAAGCTGCTTGTTCATGCCTCTTAGAGCTTCATCCAGTAGGTTTTCATCCTTGACTGCTTCTTTCTGTGCCTCGAGAATCTGAGAGTTTAGGTTTGACTGGATTGTCATGACCAAAGCTCGAACCCTCAAGGGATTAACCCGTTCCTTTTGGCTCAAGGCATCAGCTACAACGCTTGCCTTACCCGGGTGATAACGGATCTCGCTATCGTAATCACTTAGCAGTTCAACCAAGCACCGTTGCCTCATATTCAACTCCATTTGTTCCAGAATATGTTGAAGGCTCTTAAGATCCGTGAATACTGTGCACTTTGTCCCGTAAAGGTAGTGCCTCCATATTTTAAGAGCAAATACCACTGCTCCAAGTTCTAAGTCGTGAGTCGTATAGTTCACCACATGGACTTTGAGTTGACGTGATGCGTAAGCGATGACTTTATTGTTATGCATTAACACACACCCTAACCTGTTGTGTGAGGCATCGCAGTAAACCACAAAGTTTTCCGTTCCCTCACGCAGGGATAGAATAGGTGCACTAACAACCTTTGCTTCAACAGTTTGAATGTCGTCTCTGGTCTTCACCCCAGCTATACTTCACATCCTTCCGAGTTAATTTCGTTAGCGAGCCAGCTATCTTAGAGAAGCTTTCGATAAATCGTATATAATAATCGGCAAGGCCTAGAAACTGACGGATTTCCGTTAGAGTTCTAGGTGTTGCCCAGTTCTTAATAGCGTTGATTTTTGACGGGTCTACTTGAATTCCTTGGCTATTTATCACATGCCCTAGGAATTTGACTTCTCGTAGCCAAAATTCACATTTATAGAATTTGGCATACAACTGTTCTTTCTCTAGTAGTTCTAGAATCATCTTCAGATGCTGCTCGTGCTCGTCTTGGCTTCGGGAGTATATAAGGATATCGTCTATGAACACTATTACAAATTTATCCAAGTACGGTTTACACACTCGATTCATAAGGTCCATGAATACAGCTTGTGCGTTGGTTAAACCGAATGGCATCACCAGGAATTCATAATGTCCATAACGAGTTCTGAATGTTGTCTTGGGTATGTCTTCCTCCCGAACCTTAACTTGATGATATCCGGATCGCAGATCAATCTTAAGTAAAAACTAGATCCTTGGACTTGATAGAACAAATTATCGATTCTGGGGAGAGGGTATCGGTTTTTGATGGTTAACTTGTTTAACTCGCGATAATCTATGCCACATTCTAAAGGATCCATCCTTCTTTTTCACAAATAGGACCGGAGCTCCCCAAGGTGAGGAACTTGGTCGAATGAATCCTTTATTCATCAGTTCTTGTAGTTGATTGGATAGCTCTTGCATTTCTGAAGGGGCGAGTCGGTACGGTGCTCTTGAAACAGGTGTAGCTCCAGGCACCAAGTTGATCTGAAATTCCACTTGCCTAGCTGGCGGAAGCCCAGGAAAATCCTCTGGAAAGACTCTCGGGTAGTCACAAACCACCGGAATTTCTTCGAGTCGATTCTCTCTCGGCTCCTTTTCTACCAGTTGAACCAACACTGCATGGCAACCTTTCTGACGACATTTCAACGTTCTTAAGCCAGATATGACGTCCATCTGGCGGCTCTTTCTTCTCCCTAGACTGTTAGGACTTTCTTTTTCTTAAGTGGTATCCTTACGAGCTTCTTACCACATAAGATTTCGGCGTGGTTGTCTGATAGCCAATCCATACCAATAACTACGTCGAAGCTTCCGAGGTCGATAGGCATTAAGTTTATCTTAATGGGATGATCTGCTAATTTCAGTGTGCGATTCTTAATGATACTATTAGCTTTAATCAGTTTGCCATCGGCTAACTCTATAGTATACGAGTTGTCTAAAGGGGATTGAGTGACATTCAGTTGTTCTCTAAACTTAGAAGAAATAAAGCTCCTATCAGCCCCATTACCAAATGGTACATAAACATAAATGTCATTACGAAGAAATGTATGTGCCGCTACATTGTGGTCCTGACGAGCATCTCCAGCTCCCAACACAAAAGCTCTCCCTTGAGCTCCTTCACCGTTTTTCAATTTTGGGCACTCATTCCTATAATGTCTGACAGCTCCACACTCAAAACAACTCCACTGGCTGCTGACGTTGTTGTTGCTGTTATTGTTGCTGCTCTTATTGAATCTACAATCTTTGGTCAGAAGACCAAGACGCTTGCACTTCCCGCAAGGGGTTAGGCAGGGACCTATGTTATGGTGGTAGATGCATTGGTTGCAAAGGGGTTTGGTACCAGTGTAGCCTTTCCTTGGTTCGGCTCTGGCTAAAAAGGCTCTAATGGTTTCGGGCTTTTTGGACTGCGACCCCAAATTCCTCCCAGACTTGTCTTCCCACTTTCTCTTATTCTCTCCTGCTTTGGCCTCATTCCTTCTGTCCACTTGATTCATCAAATTATTCACCATTCGGATGGCGCCTTGGATCGTGGTGGGGTTTGAGGCGTTGACATTGCCTTGGATTTGAGGGGCGAGTCCCCAAATGTAGTGTTCAATCTTGTATTCGGGGGCCACCATTTGTGGTCATAGTAGGCTTAGTTCATGGAACCGGTTTTTATACCCCGCAACGTCTGCTCCTTTCATTGATAGATTCCAAAACTCGGACTCCAATTTCTGGAGCTCATTCCTCGGACACTATTCATCTGTCACCATTTGTTTTAACTCGGCCCAGGCGAGTTGATAGGCCACATCGATTCCCACAGACTGTGCGTAAGAATTCCACCATGTCAGTGCACTATCTTGAAGAGTATGGGTTGCGAACTTAACCATATCTCCTTCATTGCATCCGCTAACGCGGATGACCGACTCCAATTTTTCAAACCAACGAACTAGTCCGACAGCTCCCTTGGTTCCATTGAAATACCGGGGCATACAGCTCAAAAACCCCTTAATCCCGCAACCCTTGGGGTTGGTTTTTGTTCCTCCTGTAGTGTGGCTAGCTACTCCGTCACCGTTGGTAGAACTATTTCGATTGGTTTCGTAGGTGGCTACGGCGGCGGCCATTCTTTGTGCTACGAGTTGCTCGATTTCAGCAGCGTTCAAGGCTTTTCTGGTGGCATTATCTTAAAGTTTAAAAATAAACAGGGTATAAGAAATTGAGTCTTAAGGATTCGAAATTTTCTTAATGCATAGTTCTATAATCATCAAACACAGAGTCATACATAACTTGAAATTTTCATCAATAATACATAATTTCTTACATCGAGGCGGGTTACTACCCGAAAATTTTAAGTCCTGTGCTATTACATAATAATTCCTATCATTACAAAGATAAGGGGGTACTAGGTGTGGGAGTGATCAGGGGTCTCTCCGTGCTCTAAGGTATTGAGGCGTTGTGTTAGCGCCTCGTTGCGGGCCTCGCATTCGGCTAGCCGTTGCCGAAGATTCTCTAACCCGTCTTGTTGCATAGTGAAGGCGTGCTGGTTGGCCCAATATATGTTGGAGTTCCACATCTCCTTTCGCTCTATTCTAGCGGTAATCTCCCCGATGTCTTGGTGAAGTACTTGGATTTGGAGATCGTGGCGGCTGGCTCTGGCCACCAGTAGAGGTACTGTCTGGTCGGTGGGCTCCTGAGTAAGTGGTGGGGTCGGTGTAGAGAATGGTCCTCCGACCTCGAATTGGGAGGGGATTCCCTCCTCTTGCCTCCATTGGCGGAGGGTCTTGGGCATCCAGCCTCATCTGCGGGCGTATGCCCGTCGTTGCGTTGGTGGGCTTGGCTGAGGAGCCGAGATTGGGATAGACTCCCATCTCGACATCATCACCCTCTTTCGGGGTGTGAACAGCATACGCGGGCCGTTGGGGTGGGGACGATATGGTTTATACGATGGAATCTGGGGACGATATGGGATGTAGGAGGGAGCCACTAGTGCTAGCGGGCCGTCTCTGAATGGTTCTCCCCATCCGCTAGAGGATTCGTCGACCTCCATTGGCTCTTCCTCGTCTGACTCTTCCATACGTTCTTCGTCTTCCGAGGGGTCTTCCTCTTCGGACGGATGCTCCTCGGTGAAAATCTCCGGGTTGTATTGGCTGGCAGGGGTGTGTTCTTCCTCCGAGTCTGATAAAATGATAACCACGTGGCTCGACAATTTTCTGTCATCCAGTCCCATTTTTAGTTAATTACAAAAATATTTTTCTAAGAATCGGTAAGATCTTAAATGTAGCTATAGAATAGAATTCGAATGCAACCTAGTTCACTATAATTATGGCACTGTTACCAATTTGTCATACCCTGCTACCCTGGTTGGCAGCGAGGCGTGACGAGTGCGGAAGCGTCACCATAATCATAACGAACGACCACTATATGGACGTTTTTAGAAAATACATCGATTTATCTTTAAAATAAGTAATGTTTTACAAACCAGCATAAAATGTGAATAGTTCGCAAACTACAGAGATTCGAATACATGACTAAAAGATTTATAATAATGAAAATAAATCTCTATTTATTGATGAAAATATTGTGACTCCAAAATATGCTGAAGCCTCAGGTTACTTCCGATGAATGCGCATGTCTTAATTACCTGAAAATACATGCTAAAATACGTCAACAAATTGTTGGTGAGTTCATAGGTTTACGCGAAAAGACAGATTGTATGGACATTAACAGAGGAGTTGAATTTATATAAGCATAAATTCCATGCATGTATTACATAAACCATCATGCAACCGAAGCTCAATTAAATGAGTTTGCCCTGTGCAGTATCCCCGACTGTAATACCGTGTGTTAAATATATGTGCATTCCACTGTTAGCCGGTAAGACTAACCCGAACGGGGGACATGACTCCAGATAGATCTATTCACAATATATTTGCGCTTACAAATAATTGTAACTAACAATTCCTGATATGAGGGCTGAAGGATCCACACCAAACACATGTGTAATACATATAAGAAATAAATAGTTTTTATGTCAATATAAAAAATGTTACATGTATATCCACCCCAGTGGATAGTGAAAATAGGGGCTATGAAGACTCACCTTTGTTGATTTCGTTGATGTTTTGATCTAAGTTGAAAATGTGGTTACAGTGCCGAAACTTGAGTACGTCCTACGATTTTTACGTGTACGAGTTAATACTGTTATTTAATGTTTTCGTGAAAGCAAATATGTTCGTGTTTTTGTATTTATCCAAAATCCGCCATTTTTTTAAATGTCAACTCGTTGTGTAAGTATTCGTATAACATAAATATATTTTTAGAAATATAAATATAACCTATTTCATGTAGAAAATAAAGTTATTTCTTTGGCTTTTTTTTAAAAAAATTATTTCGTTGATCATATACATATATATATATATATATATATATATATATATATATATATATATATATATATATATATATATATATATATATATTTTTATAAATATATATATATATATATATATATATATATATATATATATATATATATATATATATATATATATATATATATATATATATATATATATATCTGTGTGTGTGTGTGTGTGGGTAAATATATTTTTGCAAGGTTATAAAACCAGTAAGTTCCTGAAATTTTTTGAAACATTCATATGTTCTATGAAAATTTATATGTGTTTAAAGTCGGTATTTGTAAAAAAAATATTGTATTAAGATATTTGCATGGTTATTATCATGCAAAAATAAAATATTGTATGAACACTTGGAAACTTTTAAGGATGCTTGATGGTTGTAAGGAAAAGGAAGAAGAACTTTGATAGTATTTTGTTTGTGTATTTTGAAATGAGGTCGATAGCCTCTATTTATAGAGGTGAAATGGACAAATAAATATAAATAAATGATAATAACAAATAAAATGAAGGTCATGATGAAAAGTAAAAAGTGATTTTGGTTGAGTGTTGGTTAAAAAGAAACACGGCCAACTTGTTAAAGGTGTTATGATGGTGTTTCATGCATGGTTTTTGTATTAAAATAATGAGAAGTCAAAAGCTAGTTGTCCTTTAAAGGACAACCGGCTTTTAGATGTGATAAGTGGTTGTGGTTTTCTTATTATTTTATTATTATTTTGTACAAAATTGTACAAAAATCCAAAAGTATTTACTTTTATTTTTTAGATTTCCTTTTGAAATGTCTGGTTTTCCATACTTAGAATAATTTTCTGGAATCCAAACTCGATTCATGCATGAATCGAGTTAGTAGTAGTGTAATTCGAGTTTGCTGGAAGCTTTGGCCGAGTTTTATGCAAGCTTTGATCGGGTTGGATCAAGCTTTGATCGAGTTTGACTCAAGGTTCATTCGAGTTCAGTTTAAGTTTCATCCGAGTTTTATGAAGGTTTCATCCGAGTTTGATAATACTTCAACCGAGTTTGGTTCATCCGAACTCGGATCAGCTTCATCCGAGTTTCATCTACTTCGTTCGAGTTTGTTCCTTTATTAATCGAGTTTGGTCCTTCTCATTTCAAGTTTATTGCTTCTTTATTTGAGTTTGGCGCTATATCATTTGAGTTTTAAATTATTTCAATTTTCACTAATTGTTTTATCCGAGCTCGGGTCATCCGAGTTCGGGTCATCTGAATTTTGTTTAAGACTTATAAAAATTTAATTTTTAACATTTTTCCTAAGTCTTAATCAAGTTTTACATAAATATCTGATTAAGTTAAATTAAAACTTACTTGATTTTTGAGCCAGTTGTTACACATAAGTAAATCCATAATCAATTTTATGAACATATATTCATCAAATAAGCTCACGGTATGTCATTGTAATGCTCATACAAGTTTTCAAGTGCAAGTAAACCTTAAAATGACTTAATAAATTCACACATGATCATGAAAAACATAAAAGCTTATAAAGCCATTAAAATCATGTCAAGACAGGTCCTAAGTACAACAATGATTCAACAAAGCCTAAAATAACATGATAAGCCATTAAATGTAAAGTCTTTAAAAGCTGATGTTCATGCCAATGTCAAATACTGGACAGGTTCATATAAATCTGAACAAAGTTATAAAGTCAAAGTCATTGAAAGGTGGGTTAATGTCAGTAAAGCCAAGTCAAGTCCAGAAAGCCAAAGCCTAAAGTTAAATCATGAGATAACTCAAGTGGTGGAATAATCCGCTTGCCAAAGTCAAAGCTCAACTACAAAGTCTAAATCAATAACTGTGAGTTATACATATTTTAGTTTTACATTTTCTGATTATGGTTGAGACATATTGTTATTTTAAGCTTATTTGACATTTATATATGCTCAGCTGGCTTGTGACTTGTGCACACCATGGATTGGTGATGCCATGTGGATCATGATAGCAATTTAATATATCATCCTGCACAAATGGCTTTATAGTTGAATTCAGTTATTATTATAAACTCATGTTGCTATCATCAACTTGCTTAGTTATGCTTATCATCATCGCTTGCATCATTGAACTATATGTCTTCAGCTCAGCTTATTTAGCATTACTGGTATATTGTCCTAGACCTTACCTATGTCACTTGATCATCTGAACTTCGTGGTTGCTTACTCCGATGTTGCCCCCACGTAGTCTACTTGTAGCAAGCCTAGTATTAAGTGGATGGCTTCCACTAAAATCGTGAGCGTGGCGTGGACATCATCCTGCTCTTAATTACTGTGTCTCACTTTGTGTGGCTATTGGCGGCAGTTAAGTCATTTCATGCTATACCCACATTCTGCCTTGCATTACAACATGTTTACTATAAACTCACTAAGCCAATGCTTAAAGTTGTTTTTGAATCTCTTTAAAGGAAAAGTCAAAGGAAAAGCACCAGTTGGACCTAGTTCTTTGGTCTGTCAACATCAAGTTGAAGTCTTTAGACCCTACTTAGACGACACATTTGGTACGACTGCAAGATATAAATGTAGTGGTTTGGGTAGTTATGCGTTGTTATATGATGATATGTACTAGACTAGCCTTGTACCTTTTATAAGTAAATTTTTAACTTTATGTGATCGTTTGAAAATTGTAATACACTTAATCCTAATGTTTGTACTGTATTATATTCTGCAATTAAATTACTCTGTGTTAGTTATGATTGATATAATGTAAGCTAATTTGGGACCTAGTCGCTAAGACTCCTCGATAAGGAGTGGTCTTCTCAGTAAGTATCTTTATTTTCCATTAGTCGAAACTAAATTATCGATTTTATGATATATCCCTCCTTGTGCACGAAAAGTATATATTCCAGATGTCATATTATTTATTGTATCATCCAAATTTACGACATGAAGGAAAAGTTCGTGTTGTACGCACGTATGTTGTTCCTGAGCATTTCACCCTCTTCAGATTGGGAGGTGAAGAGATTATACAACTCTTGGGGAATAGGTGAGTGTGCCAACTTTGTGTTTCCTTTCATGCAACCAAAGGTGTGGAATTCAAATTGCAAGCGTTTTGCTCCACAATGAACACATGAATTTTGTACCTTCAAGACATGATGTTCTTCACGGATACCATCGTAAACAAAGTCATATAAATCCTCATTATGGATCTCATCTGGAATTAATGTGTTGGCATTAACCTCGGTACAACATCCTACATCTATTTCATGAAGTGTATAAGTGTTATTCTTAAACATAAATCTTACAAAAGAAATATTTCTTTCTTTGAATGAAATATTATATAAAACATTGATGTAAATTAAACACCAACCTATTGAATTTTCACCGACTACTTCATCAAATAAAGGTAGTAGTATACCACATTGACTTTGATTGCCTATATTAGAATGGAAAACATGTTCATGATAATCTATGAAATTGGTCAGTATCGAAAATGATATTAAGTGTATGGTTTTTACCATCAAAATATTCATGTGTTAACTCTGAACATATTTGGCTTGAACCTTCTCCGCTTGAAATGTTCACTGATTCGGTGGTCTTTTTGGAGCTTCTATTCCTTGTTCATTGATAATACCTTTTATTTATGTTTTTCCTTTTTTGAGCAATGTTTAATATGCTTGTTTAGAATTTATATGCAGCAACAATTATAGGATAAATGGCGATTTAAATTTGTTAATTAATCAAAAACTGTATAGTTACTATTACTGCTGCATTTACATATTCACACGTGCATTTACATACCAGCCACGTTGCTGCATTTATATATTAGACAAACACACACGTATTTACATATCAAACAAATTGTTGTTAGACACACACACACACACACACACGTGAATGTATAGTTACTCTTTCATTGCAGCAACATGAAAGGATAAACGACGAGTGGAACAAAAGGCAACTGAAGCTAGAACAACAAAACATTTACATGCACAAGAGGCAGCTAAAGCTGGAATTTTTTTGCTGCATTTAGAAGATGGATTTAGAAGCTGGAAGGATCTAGAAGCTAGAAATTAAACCAAAGTTAGCAGACTTAATAGAAAAGGCAGCAGAATTCCAAGGATTTTTCTTTAATCGTTGTGCCTCTGCTGGAATTAGGTTTCAATTGCTCTTCCTCCCTAATAAACTTATATGAATTTGATGAGTTATCTGGTTTGTTGCTCTAAAAGTCCATCACTCTGCCTCTGCTAATCCAAAGACTAAACTGGAATGTTCTTGATTTTATTCAAAATTGAAGACATGGATTCATACATTTCTAGATCTGCTATGAAAAGGGTTTTTGTAAAAGTTGTTTATCGATGAAGAGTAAGAAGCGATATATTATCGGAATGGCAATACCAGACGTGCTACATGAAGACGAACGGCTCTAGCAGTCGTAGCAATGGCAATAGCATGGTATAATCAATTAATTAACTGAACCCCTTTTTATTTAATTTGATTTAATATTGCAAGAAATCATCATGATATTTATTGCTCGCTCAAGTGTTAGGTTTTATCGATGAAGAGTAACCCTCCCCTTCTCTTCCTCCCCAAATCATCATGATGTTTATTTAAACGTGTTATTGAAATCTAACATGCTTCCCTATATTCAATTGTCCTTTTATTGAAGATCCTCTCGTGACTTTTATGGTCAAATTTTGGATGAATCGATAGGGAGTTATTCAAATTAAATATCAATGCAACCATGAATATATTGAATAGTATATATAATAAGCACTTTTGACTTTACTAAATTGTAAACATCTCTCTCAGTTCTTGATCCAGTAGCCTTCAATCTCATCATCCTTTTCTGTTTGTATTTAGAGGGGAAAACAATTCATGGAAATCATTATCGATCATTTTTTGATGTTCTTTTTTGAATTTAGGTTCTGTTTGTTGAATTCATGAAGTTTAGGAATGCTATTGGATGAGATTTTTTTAATTCTCATTAAAAGTTTGTGTATTTTTATTTGGCTTAATAGTGACGGTAAACTGTTGAAGGGTTAAGAGTTTGGTACTTGAAAATGAAAACGTGGAATATAAACTAGAACCTGAAAGAAGTTCAAGCAAGAGACTAGAAAACAGTGCTAAACCATGTGAACCACCTAAACAAGATTACATTCATGTTCGAGCATGAAGAGGTGAAGCCGCTGATAGGCGTTTAGCTGAAAGGATAATTTGCTTCTAACCTTCTTAACTGTCAAATTCATTTTTTTCTATATATGGATTTCTTGTTTGGTAAGCAGTGCATACTTTCAAGCCTACATGCTACCTGTGCATACTTTAAGTCCTAAATCTTACATAAATCTATATGATTGTCGTAATACTTCTTGTTTACATTATTTTTTATGATAATAACGTATCTACATTTTACAAGCACATTTGTATTACTTATTATGGATTCTGATGACATTACATTAAATAAGTTCCACACTAAAATTTTAGTTGTTAAGAGAGATGGTTATAGTTAGAGGGGTTGTGTAATTAAAATGTTTGTAAAGAGGTTAAAGAACTGTAAGGAATTATGGATAAGCACAATGATGGTGGAAGAAAGAAGAAAATGTGTTATCTATGGTGAGCCAACTATTAGTCCAATCTATTGTAATCTTCTTTTAAATGATGGGCTTTCATCTTTTGATTCTGGCATGAAAACTACTTCATATTTGTATTGAAGTTTATTTCAATACTAAAATGTAATGCCTATATAATTGATCGTGAAAGTGTTAAGCTAGACTACATGGGAGCTACTTTTCAGTCAATATTCTTTGGTTAATTAATGTTGTATTTATATCTATACTACTATATAACACATTTAGCAACATGATCTTAGAAACAATTCATATTGCATAATGTACAACTAATTAAAGCACAATGGCTAAACTTTAAGAGGTAAAAACATTTTAAGCGTAATGTACAATCATTTGTTGCAGAAACTTCTTTAAAACACCTATCTATGAATCCTTGGAATTGTGAAAACTGGTGCCACTTTGGAAAATGGTGTATTGGGAAGAAAAACGACCTTCCCTCTCCTGTCACACGTACCTGCTACCTGTGCATACTTTCAGTCCTAAATCTTACATAAATGGTGTATAGTGTATAGAACTTTAATCTTTGATCTTTGGACTTTTATGAAGTCAAAAGGTTTTAGGTTTCTACGAATAATATGTGGCTTAATGAACAATGAAAGAACTAGAACAATATATTTACTCCATTTCAAGTTAAAAGAATATATGGGTAAATTCTTTTCAAACACACATCTATGAGCATATTTAAATTGTTGGGAGTAAGCTTTGTCTTTTGAATTGACTTTTACATGAAGAAAAGCACATTTAAAGATATTTTATGAAGTTGATATTCTAGCAACAGTTTCAATAACATCATATGTGGTTTTATGCGCACTTCATATTTCATAACAAACAAATGCATATGTTCATTATTCAAACCAAACAAATGCATATGTAATATTTTTTTTCTCCGTATTTGATTGTTTTGTTTTATATTTAGGTAGTGACAAACTCTACATCAGCTTCGTTCCTACGTGTTGTTGGAAGCAAGTTGATTCAAAAGTACCCCGGGGATGGCCCTAAGTTGGTCAGAGAACTCTTCAGAGTTGTTGATGATCTCTCCCCATCAATAGTTTTCATTGATGAAACTGATGATGTTGTACAAAGAGGTATGTTCATGGCGATTTTTCTCTTGGAAGCTTTGTTACGAGAGAGATGACTAATGAGGATTTATTGGGCATTTTAACTCTTTTATTATTATTATCATCATCATCATCATTCATCATTCATCATCATCATAAAAATTTTATGATGCCTACTCTGGTGCTGAACGTGAAATTCAGAGGACTATGTTGTAACTGTTGAATCAGTTGGATAGTTTTGACTCTAGAGGTGATGTTAAAGTGATGCTTGCAACTAATAAAATCGAAAGTCTTGATTCAGCGTTGCTTCTCCTTGGTCATATAGATAGGAAGATAGAGTTTCCACTTCTTGATACCGAAACAAGGAGATGGATATTTCAGGTATAATGTCATGGCTATTGCTATTTTTTCATGCTTTAAGCCTTGATTATCTATTGTCTTGATTATTATCCCTCATATGTGCATTCTATAAGATTTTTCTTTTTAGTTTTTGTCTATACATATATGTTCTAGATTTTCTTGAATGTGAGATTCAAGGTACCTTATTATGTTAGATGGATTTCAAGTTGAAAATCAATTTTCATTGTGTTAGTTATTAATCAAACATTGTTTCATCTCATTCTAATAATCACTTTTGTTTCCCCTTCTAATCGAAATTGGTGATCTTTATTTTTTTTAAAAGCTCTTAGAAATAGGAAACATAATATATCATCAATCCCTGCTCTTCTTGTGTGTAATCTGTTGCTCGACATCCAAGTAATATTAATATATCATTCTCTCCCACTTGATGTCTCTTTGTACATATATATATATATATATATATATATATATATATATATATATATAAATTAAATAGTGTCACACCCCGTTACCCCGGTTGGCAACGAAGCGTGACGTCGCGGAAGCGTAACCATAATCATATCGAACGACCGCTATATGGACGTTTTCAAAAAATACATTGATTTGACTTCAAATATACATATTGTTTTACATAACCAAAATACTGCGTAAGTAGTTCTTAAAATTATAAGTTTAAATACACAATTTAGTTTATCAAGAAAGATGCAGATAAATGTCCGAGTTTGAAAATGATGCGACTCCAAAATAAACGGAAGCCTTGGAATGCTTCCTATAAATGCGCATGGCTTAATCACCTGAAAATACATGCTAAAATACGTCAACAAATTGTTGGTGAGCTCATAGGTTTACGCGAAAAGACCAGTTGTATGTACATTATCAGATGAGTTGAATTAATAAAGTATAAATTCTGTGTATGTATTACATAAACCATCATGCAACTGAATCTTAATTAAATGAGTTTGCCCTGTGCAGTATTCCCATACGTAATACCGTATATTGAAAATATATGCATCCCGCCGTTAGCCGATTAAGTCTAACCAGAATGGGGGACATGACTCCCGATAGATCTATCCAGAATATATTCGCGCTTGCAAATAAATGCAATTAACGGTTCATGATTTGTGGGCTGATGGATCCACACATGTAATACATATAAGATATAACCAGTTTTGATGTCCATATGTAAACAGTGTATGTATTTCCACCCCAATAGATAGTGAAAATAGGGCTATGAGGACTCACCCCATGTTGATGGCAAAAATGAGCGTAAAAATGACGATTTACGTTGTTGATGGGTGATGACACCGGACGCGTTTAACCGAGTCCTAAATGATATAAGGGATTTAATGACTCCCATATATGATAATATGTATGTATAAATGTTGTTATGTTTTAAATCACCCAACATTACAAGTTTATAAATAAAACCCACTTAAAATGTCAACTTTATATATATATATATATATATATATATATATATATATATATAATTTTCCAGCTTTTTGAAGGTTTTTTGGCCTACTTTGAGGCTGTTTTTGACCAAGCTTCAAAACGATTTAGGCTATGGTTTTCTTAAACATTAAACTACTATATACAAAGAATTTTTAAAGTCAACAACGACCATTTTTCGAGGTGTTTAGGTTAGGGAAAAAGCTCGTTAAAAACCCTACGTTGGCCATTTTTGAGCTGTCAAATTTTCGGGTTCCCAAATAATATCTGGAGGTTCTAAACTCCATATTAAATTATGAAAACTTCCAGATCTTTAGTTAATGTTACTACATCCTGTGTGACGATAGCAGTCTAACTATAGATAACATTTTGTGTAAATCAATTATCTTGCTATTAAATATTAAGAAATGTTTGATATATGTTTGATATTAATTGTATATATGTTTGAACTTGGTGTAATGTATCACAATAAGTTCAAACATAAGTTCAAAGATAAGTTTAAACATAAGTTTGAAGGATAAGGTTCGAGTTTAGTTAAAGGGCAAGGTTCGAATTTAGTTAGAGGACAAGTTCGAAAAGGCCTTGGGCCAAGTTCGAACTGCACAGTATAATTAAGGGTTAATTCGATTAATTATTAGACTTTTGCAGAATTTCAGTGTGATTAAGCAAAAGGGCGATCTCGAACTTGCTAGCAATCAGAGAGTTTCGTGTGGAGAGAATCATCGTGTTGGGGCGTTCCGTTGTTCGTCTATCACCTTGTTAGTCTCCATGTTTCGTTTTACGTGGTCTATCCGTCAAGCCACTAATGAGGATTCCGCACTCGTTGGAAGGTGTCACGTCAAGATAGGATCCGTAGAGAGGCGACCTTACAGTTAAGACATAGATCTAACTTTTGAGACAAAATCAACTCATTTAGTTAAGTTATGAATTATGATTTTTCAAAGTCGACGCAGCATTTCTGCCGAAATTCCGTATTTCATAAACTTCAAACAACTTGTGATCCTTGTTGTTTATTCAAAAACTACTTGTACAAAAGGTTATAAAACACATTTATATAACTTGTTTTCATAATATTTACACTTACATGATGTGTTTGTATATTTATAAACACATTTGAAGAAAACAACTTAAAAACAAAACTAGAGATTTATAAACTTGTGTTTTTATGAAACTTGTTGTTGTTGGTGTGTGTGTGTGTATATATATATATACACACACACACACACATATATATATATATACATATATATATATATATATATATATATATACACTATGCAAGACTTATATAAACATAAATATAAGATGAAATAAGTTAGTATTTACTTACTTTGATGTATTTAGAGGGATGAAATCAAGTAGAAGTTGAAACTTGAATTGATGCACCAAGAACACTTGAAGACTTGAAGAACATTTTGAAAAGAATGATGTGTACACCATGTGTGTGTGTGTGGCCGGATTATAGAGGGAGAAGAAGAGAGATTTCTTTTGCAAGGTGTGAAAATAAATGGGAGTTTGATCTCCTATTTATAGAAGAGTTGAAAGAGTCTTGCAATTATGATAGGTATGGATTGTTGAGTGGAAATCTCAATAAAGATGGTGGTGGAGTATAGAAAGGGTGAAAGGGATGTGATGGAAAAGGTGAATGGGAGTCTTAATAAAATATTTGATGTCAATGTTAGGGTGTACTACCCTCCCTTAAGGGGGCCGGCCATGGGTTATAATTATTAGGTATTTTCTTTTTTTTTTCGTATAAAGTATTTAAAGATGTATTCTTGTATTTTCCTTTTTATTTAATTTCATAAATACTTATGAATACACTAGTTTAATGAATTGATTTAGTCTTGCAGAATTAATGTTAAGTAATTGTATTAGTGTATGATTAGTGTCACTAATCATAATTTATTTATGTACTTAGTTGAATTTATCCTTCATATCGTAAATCGATCGGATTAACTGATATCCCGATTCATCGCACCGATGAATTTGATTCTAATTGAGTTAAATTTCCTTATTAACATTGTTAATCACTTTGATTAATTACTAATGACCATGATTAGGTTATAATTGGCTGTTAAATACTGATTAGGTCATAGTTACTAACCTGGTTTAATGTCGGATGTTACAATCTCACCCTGTAAAGGGAATTTCGTCCCGAAATTTTATCTTGTTTCCTTAGAGGTCTTGTTACTTAGGATTAGATGAGGGTATCTTTGGTTAATCTGGCCTTTGCATGGCGAAGTGAATTCTGGGCCATGTCTAAATTCCATTTGACCTTGAGGATGGGTATACAACTGTGCCTCAATCCTTTGACCTTACGGTCCATGATTTCAACTGGTTCAATTATGAAGCGAAGTTTATCAGTTAGCTGGATCTCTTCCAAGGGGGTAACAAGTGTCTCCTCTAACAAACACTTCTTCAGATTCGATACATGGAAGGTATTGTGCATGCTGCTAAGCTTTGGTGGTAGCTATAAATGATAAGCTATTAGTCCAATTCTTTTTAAGACCATGCATCGTCCAATGTAACGACGATTCAGTTATCCTTGTTTTTCCCCAAATCGTATCACGCCCTTCCATGGCGAGACTTTCATCGGTACTCGTTCTCCTAATTAGACCTCAAGGGATTTTCTCCCTACATCTGCATAACTTTCTGACAATCGCAGGCAACTTTTAGTCAGTTCCGTATTTGTACTATCCTTTCGGTAGTTTCGTGAATGATCTTTGCGCCAGTGATTTGGCTATCTCCTACTTCTTCCCAATAAATCGGTGATCGACACTTTCGCCCGTAGAGGGACTCAAACGGAGCAGCTTTAATACTCGAGTGATAGCCAAATGCATGTCCAAGTTTGTATCCAAAGCTTGCCGTAATAATTCCCAAAAACCTATATGTAGATCTACTATCTGTATCTGAAATGATTATAATAGGCACTCCGTGTCCGGGGATGACTTCCTTGAGGTACGTTTGGACTAGCTTATTCATCCTGTTGTTCTCCTTGATTGGTAGGAATGCGCAGATTTTGTTAGGCGGTCGACTATTACTCAAATGGTTTCTAATGTTTGTCTTAAATTTGGAGCATGTTACGAATTTGTTGACATATGTGGCAATGTCATCCTTCATGTTAGGCCACCCGTATAGCTCCTTGAGGTCATGATACATTTTATCGGATCCGGGGTGAACGACATATCTTGATTTGTGTCCTTCATCCATAGCCAGCTTTTTTTTTCCACCAAAATAGGGTAATCAGACTCTATTCATGAAATATCGATTTTTATTAGTCCTTATCCTAAACTATTTATCCATTCCGTGCAGGGCTTCATTTTTTTTCATATTTTCCTTCTTAACGACTTCTATTTGAGCGTCATGAACTAAAGAAGGAAGGTTTGGTTGAATGATCCTAACTAGGGCTCGTACTCTTAACGGCTTAGCTTGTTTCTCTCGGCTCTGAGCATTTGCAACCACAGTAGTTTTCCTCAGGTGATAACGAATTTCACAGTTGCAATCACTTATTAGCTCCTTCCAATGGCACTACTTCAGATCTGACTCTTTCTGGTTCAAGATGTGTTGGAGGCTCTTATGGTCTGTGAGTGTAGTACACTTCTTACCGTACAACTAATGTCTCCAAGTCTTAAGGATAAAGACTACTGCTCCAAGATCTAGATCATGCGTTATGTAATCCACCTAGTGAACCCTAAGTTTTTATAAAGTATAAGCTATGACCCTATCTTTCTATATCAACCCATTGTGTGAAGCATCACAGTAATCTAAAAATTTATTGCTTCTCTTGGATAAAATAAGCGCGATGCACAGATTGTGCTTTAATAACTTACATGATGTCTCCTGATCCTCGCCCCAATCATACTTAATGTCTTTTCGGGTCAGTTTTGTTAGAGTTTTGGTGATCTTTGAGAAATTTTTAGTAATTGCCTATAAAAAGTGGCAAGTCTTAAGGACTGTCGTATCTCTATGGGGGTTCTAAGAGTTGACCAATTCCTGATAACCTCGATCTTTGCGAGGTCGACTTGGATCCCTTTAATATTGATCATGTGACCGAGAAATCTTACCTATCTTAGCCAAAAGTCAAACTTAAAAAGCTTGGCATATAAATGTTCTTTCTTCAACAACTCTAGAATCAGTCTTAAATGTTTGCTCGTGCTACTCCTTGTTTCGTGAGTAGATTAAAAATTCATTCATGAATACAACCACAAATTTGTCTAGATAAGGTTTGCACACCCGATGTGGTCCATGAGTACCATTGGGGCACTGGTTAATCCAAACGACATTAATAGGAATTTATGATGACCGAAACGAAATCTGAAGGCTGTCTTTGGAATATCTTTCTTGCGAACTCTAACCTGATGATAACTAGACCTTAGGTCGATCGTCGAATAGAAGCTTAATTCTTGGAGTTTGGTCAAACAAGTCATTGATCCTTGTGAGTGGGTATCGGTTCCTTTAGTTTTTTTAGCTTTTGTTAATCGATGCACATTCTGATGGTTCTATCCTTCTTCTTTATGAACAAAACTGGAGCTCCTCCAAAGCGAGGAACTTGGTTTGATAAACCCTTTATCTAAGAGCTCCTACAGTTGGTTAGACGATTCTTACACTATTGATGGGGCTAATCGGCATGGTCCTCGAGCCACTGGTACCACACCTGATACTAGGCCGATTTTTTGAATTTGACTTGCCTCGATGTTGGGTGTTCAGGTAAGTGTTCTGGAAAATCTTTGGGGTAACCATAAATAATAAGAATATTTTCGAGCTGCTTTTCCTTTGGCTCCCTCTTTGTCAACACTTCAGGGTCCTAATGCTAGGGATGATGCTTACTTTTGTATTTCTTGTTTTGCCTTGAACAGTAAGGACCTTCTTATTGACTAAAGGTATATGAACCGTGTTCTTGTTGCACACTATTTCGCACGATTTTTCGATAGTCAATCCATGCCTATGACCATGTAAACACTTCCCAGTTTGACGGGTATCAAGTCCGTTTCAAAGAGTCTGCCTACTAATTCTGAGGAGCATCCTCGACTTATATTATTTGTCTTAAGCGTCTCACTGTCATCAGCCTCAATAGCATAAGTGGCACTTAATGGTGTAAGAATGAAATTTATATGCTTACTGAACTTAGTGGATATGAAGCTCCTATCAGCACCAGTATCAAATAGTAGAAATGCATAAGTGGTATCTAATGGGTTAAGAGGATAAGTCTATGGGTTTGAAATCTCTTAGGCAGATTGTCATACTACATATCCTCATGCACATAGTTGAAGATAAAACTTAATTCTTCATTAAAATGCTTGATACCTAATCTTTGTACATGATATGTCGGGATTTCCTGATAAATTTTTAAGCCTTACATACCCTAAGACATATCAGATAGTAAAGCTTAGAGAAATACTATAAAATGGTAGAAAGGGTACTAAGTATGAGATTCCTCCGGGGTATCCTCGTACTCCAGAGCGTTAAGTCGTTTGGTTAGTTCTGCACTGCGGGCTTTGTGCTCTGCTAGGCGCTGTCACAATTCGTTGATTCCGTCTTGTTGAATCGCCTTGGTATTCTGGTTGGCCCAAAGTTTATTGGTGGTTTGTATTGTCTCCAGCTTAATTCTTGCAAAGATCTCACCGATCTCTTGGTGGATTTTGTTGAAATTGGCGGTCAAGTCAGGCGGCCTTTGCCACCAACAGAGACATCGTTTGTTACGTAGGTTTCTGGGTAAGTGTCGGCACTTGAGAGGAAGATGGTGTTCCGACTTCAAACTAGCTTTGGATCCCTTCCTCGTTTCCTCACTCTTGGAGAGTGAGAGGGATCCATCCCCACTGTCTTATGGTTGCCCGTCGTTACTGTGGCGGGCTTGGCTGATGGGCAGGTACCGGGATAGACTCCCGTTGTGCCAGTCACACCCTTTTCCTAGGGGTGAACTTCTTCAATGACCCATTGGGGTGGTCTCTGAATAGGGTGTAGGATGGAATATGCGGTGGTGATGGTGGAGCATTTTGTGTTGCAGGGCCACAGTTGCCCTCCTTGTGTTTTGACGGGTCCATTACATCGTCATTGATTTGGTCTGGGTGGGTTCCCGATCCAAAGTACACCTCAGTGTCACCTTGGCTTCCTTGTTCCATGGGTGAGATTTCATCCTCTGAGTCAAAGAGGATAATAACCGTATTGTTCGACATGTTATTGTCATCGGGGTCCATATATGTGTTCACAGTTCTTGAAGAAAGTTTAGTTTTTGTAACAGTTATAGTTTAGGTAATAATGCAACCTAGTTCACTATAACTATGGCTCTGATACCAATCTGTCACACCCCGTTACCCCGGTTGGCAACGAAGCGTGACGTCGCGGAAGTGTAACCATAATCATAACGAACGACCACTATAAGGACGTTTTCAAAAAAATACATTGATTTAACTTCAGACATACATATTGTTTTACATAACCAAAATACAGCGTATGTAGTTCTTAAAATACCAAGATTTAAATACACAATTTAGTTTATCAAGAAAGTTGCAAATAAATCTCCAAGTTTGAAAATGATGCGACTCCAAAATAAACGGAAGCCTTCCCATGCTTCCGATAAATGCGCATGCCTTAATCACCTGAAAATACATGCTAAAATACGTCAATAAATTGTTGGTGAGCTCATAGGTTTACGCGAAAAGACCAGTTGTATAGACATTATCAGATGACTAAAATTTATAAAGTATAAATTCCGTGTATGTGTATTACATAAACCTTCATGTAACCGAAGCTTAACTAAATGAGTTTGCCCTGTGCAGTACTCCCATACGTAATACCGTGTGTTGAATATATATGTATCCCGCCGTTAGCCGATTAAGTCTAACCCGAATGGGGGACATGACTCCCGATAGATCTATCCACAATATATTCGCGCTTGCAAATAAATGCAATTAACGGTTCATGATTTGTGGGCTAATGGATCCACCCATGTAATACATATAAGAAATAACCAATTTTGATGTCCATATGAAAACAGTGCATGTATTTCCACCCCAATAAATAGTGAAAATAGGGCTATGAGGACTCACCGCAAGTTGATGGCAAAAATGAGTGTAAAAACGACGATTTACGTTGTTGATGAGTGATGACAACTGTAACATCCCAAAATTTAAGATTATGTAATTTGCAATTTATTTGGACTTAATGGTTGTATTAATGGATTATTATGTTAATTTAAGTTAATTTTAACCATATTATCGGTTAAGTAAGAAAATACGAAGTTGAGGGGTATAATGTGCAAATAGGTTAAAATGTAAATAAAAGAAGGGAAATCCTTTCATTTTCAAACAATCACACTCTCTCACTACTCTCTCTCACCGATTCCTCTCTCTACTCTCTCTCTCTCTCTCTCTCTCTCTCTCTCTCTCGGCTTCACTCCAAGAACACAAGGAATCATCAAATTAAAGGTGCAAAAGTTGGAATCAACTTACAAATTAGGAACTACAGCAACTGCAAGCATTAAATCGAGGTAAAAATCGTTTAATACTACGAATTTATGAGATTTTGGGTTTGGTTTTGGTGAGAACCGAATCAAAAGATTTTGGTTCTGATTCTTGATGCATGTTATATATTCTTATTGTAATGTGTAAATCGAGCATGTATAATGTAGTGTACCAAATTTCAGAATCAGATTCAAAGTCTACGTATGAATTTGAGCTAAGTGTGTGTTTTTAGTGTGTGTTCTTCGATAATTATAGAAAAATGGATTCAAATGGGTTGTTTTGGTACATAAGTGTTATGATATAAGTTAAAATAGTGTATTTAAGTTCATATCTGCAATTGCAAAAATGATCCAAACATAATTTCTGGAAAATATTGGAAAATTTCTAAGTATGAACTCGGATGATGATCCATCCGAATTCAGATCACCCATTTCGGATCAACAGTAAGTTCGGACCAGTATAAGCAATTCGGACCCATGACCATTTCGGACCAACAGTAACTTCGGACCATACCCAATCCAGAACCGTCCCAATTCGGATCCCATACACAATTTCGGATCACACCCACTTCGGATCACCCACTTCGGACCATCCGGATTTCGGACTATCCGAATTCGGATGTGGTCCGAATTCAGATAGAATTTCATTTAAATTACAGAATATAATTTTAAGCAATTACTGACACAAAATCACTATTACACTTACTTTACAGATCATTGTGGTGTTGTTTAACACACATTGATTCAGAGACAAATCACACTATACCAATCACAGTGAGTAACAGATTGTCATTCTAACCTTTATTGTTTTTGCATTCATGTTTATATTTTCAATGGCATGTTCACATTGTTCATATACATCATTTGGCACTCACGAATAATCTGTTGTTATGATGCACACTCGTACTTGACATGTAACACACATGTAGCCAGCGTTCAATTGAAAGTGCATCTATTTACATCATGCTTGCACTGCATGATCATTACTTCACATTCTAATGCGACCTGGACTGGGGCTGACAGCAGGCCACTGTCGGGGACTGATCATCCCACTCGTTATCCCGTCAGGTTCGGCACATCCCCGATCAGCATTTGAACTGCCAACCCCATGCTAGCACTGCATGGTTTACACATACACTGAGGCTTACACTGCCTGTTTTCACATTCTTGGGGCTTACACTGCCCATGGTTAAGCATTGCTTCTAAAGAAATATTTGTTGTTTGCATAATCTATTATCTCACTAAGCTTTAGCTTACTGTTGACTCACCATGTTTCAGGCAAAGGCAAAGGAGTAGTTGGACCTTCTACTTAAGCAATTCGCTTCAATATCCCGGAGACCTTAGAAGCTATTAGTACTTGAATGTAGTAGCTTTGGGCTGGGATTTCTACATTCAAAACAATTATGGTGTTGTAATAGTTAGACTTAATCACGGTAGACATGTACTTTCAATGCTTTAGTGTGGATTTGCTTAATTCTGATTTAAGTATTCGATTTCAGTTACCATGATAATCTTTGGGTTGTTGTTGATCCTGGTGATTACATTTATAATATCAAAACAAGAGGGTGTCACAGGTTTTGGTATCAGAGAATTAGTTTGAGGTTTCAAGTGTCCGCGAGGACTTGGACTCAAACTTAGGTTATGATATTAGAATGGACTCCTAGGAAATGATCCGAACTAAGATAGGATTGACATGCACACCGGGACAAATAAAGGGTAACTGTAAATACTTAGGACTTACAAATAAATGTTCTAAATATAAGTTGTTATATTTCAGAACATGTCAGGAGACGATATGACTCCTCAACAGATGTTCCAGATGATGCAAGCTCTTATGGAACAGAACAATGAACTACAATCCAAAAGAATGGCTGAGCAGGCTCAGTCATTTGCTGACCAACTAAGGGCCAGAGATGAGGCCGAAGCGAAACGTAAGGCTGATAAACGAAAGAACAAGGAGCAACAACAAGACGACCAAGAGGAAAGACAAGACACTGGCTCTTCTAATAGATCAAGGGGTTGTAGGTTTAAGGACTTCAAAAGTAACGGGGCTGTTACTTTTGATGGGACTGGAGATGCCGTGACTGCATTGGAATGGATTACTACCACAGAGAGAACTTTTAGAATCAGTGACTGTGCTGACAAGGACATGGTCCGCTTTGCAACCGCTATGTTTGCAAGGGACGCTGCTATGTGGTGGGATGCAATGACACATGTGTTGATGATGGAGGTAGTGTCACACATGACTTGGAACGAATTCAAGGAAGTATTCTCTCAGCAATACTGTCCTACCGATGAAAAGCGCCGTCTAGAGGCGAAGTTTCTGAATTTGACCCAAGGAACAAAGACGGTTACGCAATATGCCGTTGAGTTCACCCGACTAAGTTTGTTTGCACCGCATCAAGTTGACACAGAGGAAAGGAAGATAGCCCGGTTTGAGGCCGGTCTAGACTATGAAATTCGTCGAACCATGAGTGGGGTTCGGTATACAACCTTTGCTGGTTTACTGGAGGCTGCTCGGAATGTTGAGCAGATCGTCTTATTATCTGGATACGTCATTGGGTCAGCCGCCCCAACACCGACTCAACCATCGCCGCCAAAAAGGCAGCGGGAGTCTGGATCCTCCCATTCTCTCCTCAATCCCATCAACAATCTTCATCACCCAAGAAAGGACGGGCCTTTTCGGCCAGTTCTGAAATGAGAGACTGCAGGCGATGCAGAAAAACGCACTCTGGGGAGTGCAAAACTCAAGACATGTACTGGTTCTGCTGTGGGCAGAAAGGCCATCACTGGGAGCATTGTCCTCGAAAAGACGATGCGTGCTACAACTGCCACAGACTTGGCCATTTTGCAAGGGATTGCCCGAAACCCCCACGAGATCAGAGTGTACAACAATCAACGGCAAGATCTTCTGTAGCTTCCACTGCTCGCAAGGATCAATCTCAAAGGGCTCCAACTAGGGCATTCCAAATCACAGATGAAGAAGCAAAGGATGACCCGGAGGTGGTCACTGGTACGGTCTATGTTAATTCCATTCCTGCACGTATACTGTTTGATTCCGGAGCCAATCGTTCGTTTGTCTCCACATCATTTGCTCGTCAATTCATATGCCTACTTCCAAACTACAATTTGTACTTGACATTGAAACTGCTAGCAACATGTTAGTTAAGGCAGACAAAGTATATAGGAATTGCACATTGTTGGTAGAAGATATAGTGTTCAACATAGATTTAATTCCCATGGAGTTCGGGGAATTTGATGTTATAGTAGGCATGGACTGGTTAGTTCACAATGAGGCCCAAATCGTTTGCAAGAAAAGGATGATTAAGATTACCACTCCCGAGGGCCGAGACATATGCATTTATGGTGACAGACACAAAGGCGACTTATGCCTAATTTCAATTGCAAAAGCCCGAAAGCACGTTGCCAAGGGTTGTTCAGCCTACTTAGCCTACGCTGTCAATGCAAAGGCTGAAGTTCAATCTCCTTCTACCGTTCCAGTTGTTTCTGAGTTTCCAGATGTCTTTCAAGAAGATATCTCGGGATTGCCACCTGATCGTCAAGTGGAATTCCGCATCGATCTCGTTCCTGGAGCTGCTCCAATAGCAAAGGCTCCTTATCGCTTAGCCCCTGCTGAAATGCAGGAAATGATGAAACAATTACAGGAGTTGCTTGATAAGGGTTTCATACGCCCAAGTTCTTCTCCGTGGGGCGCTCCTGTGTTGTTTGTCAAAAAGAAAGATGGCACATTGCGTATGTGCATCGATTACCGCGAACTCAATAAAGTCACAATCAAGAATAAGTACCCATTGCCCCGGATTGATGATCTCTTTGACCAGTTACAAGGCGCAAGCTACTTCTCGAAGATTGATCTTCGATCGGGTTATCACCAACTCAAAGTACATCCAGACGACATTCCAAAGACGGCTTTCAGAACTCGTTACGGACACTACGAGTTTCTGGTAATGCCATTCGGTCTTACAAATGCGCCGGCTGCTTTCATGGATCTCATGAACAGAGTCTGCCGGCCAATGCTCGACAAATCGGTCATCGTGTTCATCGATGACATTCTCATCTATTCAAAGACCGAAGAGGATCATGCAGCACATCTGCGAGAATTACTAGAGTTGCTACGCAAAGAGCGACTTTATGCCAAATTCTATAAGTGTGAATTCTGGTTGAGGCAGGTACGTCTCAACGTTCGAAAGAATTTCATGATCCTTATATTCAATCATAAACTCTTTGTTAACTTGTACTTACTCAATATTCAATTCAGATCCAATTCTTGGGGCACGTGATATCTGGTGCTGGGATTGCTGTTGATCCTGCGAAGATCGAAGCTATCCAGAACTGGGAATCACCCCGCAACGCCTCAGAAATTCGTAGTTTTCTGGGATTGGCTGGTTACTACCGCCGATTCATCAAGGACTTCTCCAAAATTGCCGTTCCGCTTACAAAGCTGACTCGCAAGAATACGACCTTCTTTTGGAACGATGAACAACAAGTGGCTTTTGATAGATTGAAAAGACTGCTAAGTGAAGCACCAGTATTAGCCCTGCCTGAAGGGAACGAAGACTTTCTAGTTTACACAGATGCATCAGGCATGGGTTTGGGTGCTGTTCTGATGCAAAGAGGAAATGTCATAGCATACGCTTCTAGACAACCAAACCACATGAGAAAGACTACTCTACTCATGACCTAGAACTGACTGCTGTGACTTTCGCTCTCAAACTTTGGAGGCACTACTTGTATGGGACCAAATGTCAGCTCTACACCGATCATAAAAGTTTGAAGTACATATTAAGTCAGAAGGACTTGAATATGAGGCAAAGAAGGTCAATGGAGCTGATCAAAGACTACGATTGTGAGATTCTCTACCACCCAGGGAAAGCCAACGTAGTGGCTGATGCCCTAAGCAGAAAAGCATATTGCAAGGCATACTGTTATGCCTTGACTTCTACAATCCTAACGTCGACAATCATAGATGATGTAAGGGCTGCTCAAATGCAGGCTCTAAAGGAGGAAAATGTTGAGAATGAAGATGTCAGAATTCAAATACCTTTGATGCAAGATGATGGAACAGGACTGAAGGGTGTTTACAGCAGAGTTTGGGTTCCTAAGTATGGGAACATGCGAGAAGTAATTCTTGCGGAAGTTCACCAGTCTAAGTTCTCAATTCACCCTGGAAGCACAAAGATGTACAACGACATGAAAGCCGACTTCTGGTGGCCAGGTTTGAAAAGAGACGTTGGGCAATTTGTAGAAAGGTGCAGAACTTGCAGATTAGTCAAAGTAGAGCACCAACAACCCTATGGTAGTATGCAACCTATTCCTATCCCAGAATGGAAGTGGGACCTTATTACTATGGATTTCGTAACAAAGCTGCCCAAAACTTGTCGTCAACATGATGCCATTTGGGTCATCGTTGACCGTTTGACAAAATCTGCGCACTTCATTCCCATCCGAGAAACATATTCACTGGACCGCCTTGCCCAGATCTACTTGAACGAAATCGTCATTAGGCATGGTGTGCCTAAGTCTATTGTCTCTGACCGAGATAGTAGATTTACTTCCAATTTCTGGGCTGCTCTACAAAACGGTCTTGGTACTCGTATCGCAATGAGTACTGCGTATAGACCCCAATCTGATGGTCAAAGTGAAAGAACTATCTTAACTCTAGAAGACATGCTCAGAGCCTGTGTCATGGATTTGGGTGGTAACTGGGACGATCACCTCCCATTGGTTGAATTCTCCTACAACAACAGTTACCATTCCACAATCAAGATGGCACTGTTCGAGTTCCTGTATGGCAGAAAGTGTTGGACTCCAACCTGTTGGAGGGAAACAGGAGAAACTCCAATAGCTGGTCCTGCCTTACTGCAAATGAAAAGATTCAACTCATTCGTCAGTATATGAAAACGGCACAAGATCGGCAAAAGAATTACTACGATCGCCATCATAAAGCGATAGAATTTCAAAAAGACGATTGGGTATACTTGAAAGTTTCTCCGATGAAAGGTGTCACAAGGTTTGTAAAGCGAGGAAAGCTATCACCTCGATCCATAGGACCCTTCAAAATACTAGAAAGAGTTGGTAATCAGTCCTATCACTTGGACTTGCCGGAAGAATTATCAGGTGTTCACCCGGTCTTCCATGTTGGTTACTTAAGAAAGAGTTTGGTGCCCGAGAGGGAACCATGGACTGACCATTCAGACATAAAGATTGGCGAACGGCTAAGGTTCGTTGATGAGCCGGAGTGCATTTTGGAAACAAAAGTTAAGAAACACCGCAATAAGGAAATCAAGATGGTGCTGGTCAAGTGGAAGCATCATTGGGGAGCTACTCATACTTAGGAATCGGAAGAAGACATGAAGACTAAGTACCCAAGTCTGTTTAGCGCAACATGACTTCGCGGACGAAGTATTGGCGTGGTGGAGCCCATGCTGTAACATCCCAAAATTTAAGATTATGTAATTTGCAATTTATTTGGACTTAATGGTTGTATTAATGGATTATTATGTTAATTTAAGTTAATTTAACCATATTATCGGTTAAGTAAGAAAATACGAAGTTGAGGGGTATAATGTGCATATACGTTAAAATGCAAATAAAAGAAGGGAAATCCTTTCATTTTCAAACAATCACACTCTCTCACTACTCTCTCTCTCTCTCACCGATTCCTCTCTCTACTCTCTCTCTCTCTCTCTCTCTCTCTCTCTCTCTCTCTCTCTCTCTCTCTCTCTCTCGGCTTCACTCCAAGAACACAAGGAATCATCAAATTAAAGGTGCAAAAGTTGGAATCAACTTACAAATTAGGAACTACAGCAACTGCAAGCATCAAATCGAGGTAAAAATCGTTTAATACTACGAATTTATGAGATTTTGGGTTAGGTTTTGGTGAGAACCGAATCAAAAGATTTTGGTTCTGATTCTTGATGCATGTTATATATTCTTATTGTAATCTGTAAATCGAGCATGTATAATGTAGTGTACCAAATTTCAGAATCAGATTCAAAGTCTAAGTATGAATTTGAGCTAAGTGTGTGTTTTTAGTGTGTGTTCTTCGATAATTATAGAAAAATGGATTCAAATGGGTTGTTTTGGTACATAAGTGTTATGATATAAGTTAAAATAGTGTATTTAAGTTCATATCTGGAATCTTAGATACAAAAACATGCAAAAATGATCCAAACATAATTTCTGGAAAATATTGAAAATTTTCTAAGTATGAACTCGGATGATGATCCATCCGAATTCGGATCACCCATTTTGGATCAACAGTAAGTTCGGACCAGTATAAGCGATTCGGACCCATGAACATTTCGGTCCAACAGTAACTTCGGACCATACCCAATCCGGAACCGTCCCAATTCGGATCCCATACACAATTTCGGATCACACCCACTTCAGATCACCCACTTCGGACCATCCGGATTTCGGACTATCCGAATTCGGATGTGGTCCGAATTCAGATAGAATTTCATTTAAATTACAGAATATAATTTTAAGCAAATACTGACACAAAATCACTATTACACTTATTTTACAGATCATTGTGGTGTTGTTTAACACACATTGATTCAGAGACAAATCACACAATACCAATCACAGTGAGTAACAGATTGTCATTCTAACATTTATTGTTTTTGCATTCGTGTTTATATTTTCAATGGCATGTTCACATTGTTCGTATACATCATTTGGAACTCATGAATAATTTGTTGTTATGATGCACACTCGTACTTGACATGTAACATACATGTAGCCAGCGTTCAATTGAAAGTGCATCTATTTACATCATGCTTGCACTGCATGATCATTACTTCACATTCTGATGCGACCTGGACTGGGGCTGACAGCAGGCCACTGTCGGGGACTGATCATCCCACTCGTTATCCCGTCAGGTTCGACACATCCCCGATCAGCATTTGAACTGCCAACCCCATGCTAGCACTGCATGGTTTACACATACACTGAGGCTTACACTGACTGTTTTCACATTCATGGGGCTTACACTGCCCATGGTTAAGCATTGCTTGTAAAGAAATATTTGTTGTTTGCATAATCTGTTATCTCACTAAGCTTTAGCTTACTGTTGACTCACCATGCTTTCAGGAAAAGGCAAAGGAGTAGTTGGACCTTCTACTTAAGCAATTCACTTCAATATCCCGGAGACCTTAGAAGCTATTGGTACTTGAATGTAGTAGCTTTGGGCTAAGATTTCTACTTTCAAAACAATTATGGTGTTGTAATAGTTAGACTTAATCACGGTAGACATGTACTTTTAATGCTTTAGTGTGGATTTGCTTAATTCTGATTTAAGTATTCAATTTCAATTACCATGATATTCTTTGGGTTGTTGTTGATCCTGGTGATTACATTTATAATATCAAAACAAGAGGGTGTCACAACACCGGACGCGTTTAACCGAGTTCTAAATAATATAAGGGATTTAATGACTCCCATATATGATAATATGGATGTATAAATGTTGTTATGTTTTAAATAACCCAACATTACAAGTTTATATGTAAAACCCACTTAAAACGTCAAGTTTATATGTATGTGTATATATATATAATTTTCCAGCTTTTTGAAGGTTTTTCGGCCTACATTTTTTTGCTGTTTTGACCAAGCTTCAAAATGATTTAGGCTTTGGTTTTCTTAAACATTAAACTTCTATATAAAAAGAATTTTTAAAGTCAAGAACGGGCATTTTTCGAGGTGTTTAGGTTAGGGAAAAAGCTCGTTAAAAACCCTACGTTGGCCATTTTTGAGCTTTCATACTTTCGGGTTCCCAAATAATCTCTGGAGGTTCTAAACTCCATATTAAATTATGAAAACCTCCAAATCTTTAGTTAAGACATAGATCTAACGTTTGAGACAATAATCAACTCATTTCGTTAAGTTATGAATTAGTTATGATTTTTCAAAGTCGACGCAACATTTATGCCGAAATTCTGTATTTCATAAACTTCAAACAACTTGTGATTCTTGTTGTTTATTCAAAAACTACTTGTATAAAAGGTTATAAAACACATTTATATAACTTGTTTTCATAATATTTACACTTACATGATGTGTTTATATATTTATAAACACATTTGAAGAAAACAACTTAAAAACAAAACTAGAGATTTATAAACTTTAGTTTTTATGAAACTTGTTGTTGGTGATTATATATATATATACATATATATATATATATATATATATATATATATATATATGTATATGTATATGTATATTATGCAAGACTTATATAAACATGAATATAAAATGAAATAAGTTAGTATTTACTTACTTTGATGTATTTAGAGGGATGAAATCAAGTAGAAGTTGAAACTTGAATTGACGCACCAAGAAGACTTGAAGAACATTTTGAAAAGAATGATGTGTGCACTGTGTGTGTGTGGCCGGATTATAGAGGGAGAAGAAGAGAGATTTCTTTTGCAAGGTGTGAAAATAAATGAGAGTTTGATCTCCTATTTATAGAAGAGTTGAAAGAGTCTTGCAATTATGATAGGTATGGATTGTTGAGTGTAAATCTCACTAAAGATGGTGGTGGAGTATAGAAAGGGGAAAGGGATGTGATGGAGAAGGTGAATGGGAGTCTTAATAAAATATTAGATGTTAATGGTAGGGTGTACTACCCTCCCATAAGGGGGCCGGCCATGGGTTATAATTATTAGGTATTTTCTTTTTTTTCGTATAAAGTATTTATTGATATATTCTTGTATTTTCCTTTTTATGTAATTTCATAAATACTTATGAATACACTAGTTTAATGAATTGATTTAAATGTTAAGTAATTGTATTAGTGTATGATTAGTGTCACTAATCATAAGTTATTTACGTACTTAGTTGAATCAATCCTTCATATCGTAAATCGATCGGATTAATTGATATCCTAATTCATCACACCGATGAATTTGATTCTAATTGAGTTGAATTTCCTTATGAACATTGTTAATCACTTTGATTAATTGCTAATGACCATTGATTAGGTTATAATTGGCTATTAAATACTGATTAGGTCATAGTTGCTAACCTGGTTTAATGCCAGATGTTACAAATAGTGTTTAACTTTATAATTTAATCTTTATTATTTAAATTTTCTAATGCCTGCTTATTTTTTGGATCCATGATTAGGTTGCTTATTTTTTAGCTAAAACTTGCTTAGTTTGCTAACGATGGACAGTTCTTAGGTAGCCTTTCCTTCTTTAATTCTAAATTTTTGCTAAAGCCTCCTTAAATTCTTGTATGAATCTATATTCACCATCAAGTTAATATTTGTCGTTGGAACTTGGTAGATGTAATTATAACATAGAAGTTGGTTGAGATGCTTTTTATATGATCTTATAATTTAGACATATGTCCATACGCAAAAGTAATCTACAAAAACGTTTGTAGTATGTGGTCGAGAGTTTTTGGTTTTTGGTTTTTATAGTTAATGATTTCTCATATCATAAGTGATTAAAATGGAGAATTATGATTGATTTTTTATCGTCATTTGAAATGAGTGGATGTTTTTTTTTTTTTTTTTTGTTGTATGAAGTTAAGTTTAATTAGTGGTAAAATAGCAATCATTTTCTCATTTTTGCTATAGTTTTCCTTGTACGAGAGGTCGAGAGCCATATTAGATGAAAGGAGGTTTTGGAATTCTCGCCCGGTTTGGTTTTAGTTTTCCTTTTATTCCATAGCAATTTAGATATCATCTACGTACTTCATTGATAAAAATAGAGTGTCAGATCTAGGACTAAAGCATCGGATTGACGGGAACTGTAATTTCTTCAAGAATGCATCCAAACTTTTGGTCCAGCTCTGCAGATCATTTCAACATATGAAGTGTAATTTTTTGGGCCAGGGGTGAGGAAAGTTCTAGTGAAGCAGTGGATCAAATTCATTTTATTAAATGTTTACGTGTTTTTGAAACCTTAATGTTATGCCTTGTACATTTCTTTATCTTATTGTGAAGGGTGTTACCAGCTTCAACCTTAACGACATGTACATAACTAATCTACATATAAGATATATGTTCATGTGTTTAACTTTTAATCAAATTTATTTGTTATGAATTTAAAAGATGGTCCTATTGACCTTGCCATGTTAAACGATAATTGTTTTACATTTTGAATCACATGTTGAAGATGTGGAAAATGTTACATGAATGATACAAGATTGGCTTGACGTCATTACCATGAAGAAATAATCACAGGTTGAAAAGTATGCAGTAAGTGATTCTTGATCACCTACTTTTTTTATTTCATGTACTACCTTCTTGACAAATCTCTTACTTTGAGTGTGGCTCACTTAATCTAACTTGGCCCTTTTTTTTATGTCATCTCATATGCAACTCTCTGAAAAAGGAACTAGAAATAATTAAATTAATAGGGTCTATACTAGCCACATAAATGCAAATTTCACATAACTTTTATTTGAGTTTTTGAATTACACACACTTCTATTTGGAATTACAAATATGGTAGCATGGGTTATTATGGGTGAAATTTTCAAAAATCAGTTTCTTTGGTTATTATTGTAAAATATACGATGTTTTAATGGAGATTTGGTTTCGGTCTGCAAGTAGTGGTTTTCTGCAACTGATTTTATAGGCATTTTTTTGTAGGAGTTTAAAGAGCTATGATAGCGTTTATGGCTAGGATTTGTCAGCTACTTCGCAGTTCCTTTTCCAATGGTATCAAACTCTTTAGTCTTTATAAGATTTGGCATACGAACAAGTTTGGTTGTGCATTGGGTGTATTCAATTGTCAAGGTTTTGTAATCTGCATAAGATTTGTGATAATTGACCATACTTGTTATGTTTGGTTTGGCAGCCATTGATTGAAGAATTCAACCACCCGATGCGTGTCGCATGGGTGTTTTATGTAAACGAACAACTCCACAAAATAGACTTCGATTTGCTTACAAGTAGAGGGCCCTGGACAGACACAGATAAATCATACATCTATACTACTATATAATACGTTTAGCCAATTGGTCTTAAAAACAACTCTTTATGCTTAATGTACAACTAACTAAAGCATAATGGCTAAATTTTAAGAGGTACTACTCAAAAAGCTTAATGTACATGTTTCTTCAGCCTAAAATTTGAATTTTCAACTTTGTTTGTCAATATATTGAATTTTAAACAACTGGAAACGCGAACTAGATTTTCAAGGCAACTCTTCCCCTTCCCTATGCACACTCAATGCACTCAACTCTGTGAATTACAGTTTCATATCAATCCAATAACAAAATCAAGAACAATAACAATTCATTAATCAAAACTACTAACCGAATGATTCAATAGCAGAGAAAGTCGATTACAATGATGAGAGAATAATTCCAATTCAGTAACTGCTTTCTTCCGTACAAAAAGTGAAAATGTCATAGATCTATTTTTCTATTGAAAGTCAAACCTTTATATACATATTTCACAACTATCAAAGAAATACAAAACAACCCCTAGACTTTGTTTCCATCAATTAAAATACAATCTAACATTCTCCCTCTTTGATGGAAAAAGCAAAGTCTTTAAATTGACAAACCCAGCTTTTGTTCAAATCTTCTAATGCTTTTACGATCCGAGAGCCTCCATTCAATCTTTGAGATGAACTCAACCATGAGTCTTCGGTCATTCACAGATAGAGCTCCTTTCTTCGTCTTTCTCTTTTCATCAGCTGCAAGCTTTCCTTTTAAACCACTCAAAACTTTGTTCAGAGTCCCATCTGAAAATTTGTTCAGCTCTACACTTCTCATAGCTCTTAGCTTCTTATCTCTATCTCTGTACATGACTGCTGGATTCTTTACCATTATAACTTGAAATTCTTTCAATTCTCCAGTAAATTTGATATCTCTGTGAGGAGCTGTCATGTTGATCTTCCTCATACCTCGTTCAACACCTATTTGAAGATCTTGCACTGACATCAATACCAATTTGGTATGCATGAAGTGAAAAAGTTTCTTAAGTGCAAATCTGCAGTGTTCATTTCTTTTGTTTCTGCACAACTCATCAAATAGATCTTTAATGTCGACCAGGTGCATATTGAACATATCTGCTTCTGTGAAAGTATAAGTGTTTCCATCAGCTCTAGTAACAGTGAACGTTGGATAGAAGATCTTAACAAATCTGTCCTTTTCAATTTTCACCAGATCAACTATCCTGAACTCACTCCTAACCTTCTCAACTTCTTGAGTCTTATTTCTTAGAAAGCTGGCATAGTTGACCAGATTTGGCATGTTCGGCTCTAAAACCGTAAATAACTTGTGAAAAGAACATGGTGCTTGTTTCTTGCAGAATATTCGTTTTTCAAGAATATCTTCGATGTATGGCATCTTGTTCCTTTTTCTGATAAATTCTGCTGACCTATTCTCTGGAAGCTCAAGTTTCTTTACTTTCTTCTTACTGATCTCATCTTTGTTCAACAGTGTAAGCATGTCTTGAATTTCCCTTTGAACGACTTGTTGTGCTTCAAATCTAAGTCTATGTTTTTTCTTCGACTAATCTGCAAGCACATATTCATTGAAGAATCTATCCATCACCTCAACCTCATTCAATTCAACCTTTTCTTGAACAACCACGTTTTCAACTGGAAACTCTTCAATTTCTTCCTTAACCTGAATAACCACCTCAGGCTTTTCAACCGTTGGAGTCGATTCAGTATCTTTCAAGATCTCCTGAACTAATCCACCCTCCTCTTCAATCCTTTCTACTCGAAAATCAACATCAGTTAACGTGATTACATCATCATCTTCAGAAACTTCAATGTACTCCTCTCTCTCTTCTTCTACATCTTGAATTCTCAACTCTTGATGCTTAACTTGAAAATCTTCATCAGAATCAATATATTCTTCAAAATTGTATATCAGACTGAATGTTCAAAGGAACTGGAACATCTTCATAAAGAATCAATCTCAGCTCACTTTGTTCTCCAGCCGATTCTTTTGTGCCCCCTGCCTCTTTCTCTTTAACTTCAAGGGTAGATTCAGGGGTATGTTATCATCAAAACCCCAGGGGTAGGTTCATCAAGCTTTCTCCTCTTCTCCCCCTCATGAGGAGCATCATCGGAGTCCTCATCATGCTCATCATGTTTCCTTTTGGATGAGGAAGCTTGTGCTTTACATGTTTCTTCTATGACTGCTACCCTCTCAAAAAGATTTCCCAAAGCTGTTATGACTGTACTTTCTAAACTTATCATCCTTTCCCGCATCTCATCAAACTGATCAAAAACAAACTATTTCAACTCTTCCTTCAACTCCTCCAGTGCTTGATTGGATTCAGTCTGCTTGATTAATTCTTCAGCCACTGCTGTACCTTTCAGAAACTTATGAATATTTGTCATCTGTGTCATCACTTCAGACAATTGAGCAGATACATGCGTATTCACTCCGGCAACAGCGGCATTCAAAGCTTGATTCAAGGATGTTTCAGTAACAAACGGGGATAGGTTCACCACAGGGTCGACTTCCAGTTGTCACAACAGTCGAACTTGTGAAAAGTACGTCTGTGTGGCCAGTACTCAGAGTTGGCAATGTAGTCGCTCTGACTGGACTTCCACCCTCTTCAAGCGATGGAGCAACAAATGCTTTCGTTGCTGAGGATGTTCCAGTGGGAACACGAAGTTCAACCACACTGACTTCAACAGATGAAGTTGACTCGAGTGTCCTAGGCTGTATAGGATCTATACTCAGTGATTGAATTGATGTCGTACACTCGGGCAGCTGTGTACTTGTTTCAATATCCATCAAGTCCAAATGACTCTCGGATAGACTATATGGTTCATCCCGGTGCGCAATTGAAACAATCTCCTGTTGAGAGGAGACTGAGTGGATGGTTGGGTGTGCAGTCGTCAGTGGGATACTGACTTCTTCAATGCTAACTCTGATAGGAGAGCTAACAGCAGATGTGGTTATACCCCGGCTTTCTAGGTTTAAGGTATCCGTCACACTCTCTTCAGCAATACCTACAAAATCTATCATCATACTTCCTCCCTCATGATGATCACCTCCATCAGCACCATCATCATCATCATCATTATCATCACCTTCACCTTCTTCTTCATGAATATCCGACAAAGTTCTCTCGGATCAGATTTCTCAGCCTCTTCCTCACCTCCCCTTACTACTGATACGGAAATATCAGTCTTAAATTTATAAACTCTAATCTGACGAAATCGACCGATAAACTCTCGAGCAAGTGTACCCGATCGTATAGCAATAAACTGGTAAGACCAGGATCGTCTCCACAGGGAACGGAAAATGCAATTTATACCAACTAAAATTATTCTAGCAAAAATAAAATGGACAAAATGCAAACGAGTAAAAGGGGGTTTTGTTTTTAGATTTTTTTTTTGGATACCGTTGACACGGCAAAATAAAAAATTACTTAAACTAAAATGACAATTAATAGTAACTAACGAAAATTTAAAACGACTATGAATTAACTAATTAAGAGAATAGAGTCAAATAACTAAAATGTATTTATCATTGAATCACTCCCCCTAGATTTGATTCGTTTTAAAAGTGCAATTGATTGATAGAGTTTTTTAAGAAATTTCGAGCTAACATAGACCATCAACCCTACTAATCCGATTATAACCTAATCTATTCAAAACACGCTAACTTTCGTTATTAGTGAATTGAACTCATACTTTTATCTGGGTTATTAGAGAAGCAGTTTCAACTATCATAATTTCAGAATAATTGGTTACCCTAACCGCATGCAACCGTCATAATTTCAGAACAAGCAAACGATAAGATAAAACTAATTACACGTGCAAGTCATAATTTCAGAACATGACACAATGTAATAGTAAACTACTCAATAATTATTAAAATAATAATTCAAGGTTCACGACTAGGCATAAACAAAACTCAATCAATAATAAAAACTAAACCTAAATCTAGGGTTTGTTCATCAACGACAAATACAATAAACTTAGCCCATAATTAAATTAATAACTAGCAATAATATATAATAGACAAGAAAATTAAGCATAACCTAAATTAAATACAAATGTGTTGTTGTTTGCTTTGCGACGCCATAGTAGAAGACAACATAAAAATAATGAATGTTGTTGATTCCAAGCATCGCCCACCACTAGAAGAAAAAAAAAACAATTCAAGTTCTATTTTTTTTTCTTGTCGTTGCACAGCAGAAAAAAAATAATAATCATAATAAAACTTAAAACTTGAATGTTGTTTGTTGAGAAAAGAAAGAAAAGAATTCAAGGATTGAGCTGTGTTTTTTTTTTCTCCTCTGCGCCTCCAATCACCACACAATTAATGTCTCACCTCCCAATCTTAATTTCTTCCTTCGCGCCTCCAATCACCACACAATTAATGTCTCTCCTCCCAATCTTAATTTCTTCCTTCCCCTCCTTTTTGACACCTCCGCCCCTTTTTTTTATAAAAAAAAATAAAATCCTTTTAAAACCCTAATTGACTAATAAAACGAAATACGGGCTTTGGCCCGTTGGGTATTCAACTTGCAGAAGCTCAAATCTTGAACTTTCTTTGGACCTGCTTGCATGCTCTCATATTTTTCACTTTAAGCCCACATAATCATCTTATTTTCTTGTATTGTACCCAATTAAACCTGCAAATAAAACAATGACAAGAAAATGAACTTTTAGCATCAAACCTTATAAGTTTAAACGCATAAAAAGAATGATATTGTTGAATAATTATATGAATAAATGAGACAATATCAAAACTTCCACACTTAAACTTTGCTTGTCCCCAAGCAAATCATCTCAAAAGAAACAATTTAAACAAGCAAACACAATTCAGACGCATATGAAGCTCAATCAGTTAAAAGGGATGCCTGCAAAAATAACTCAACTTCAACAAACATAAGATAACTTAGATTTATGCACATGTTTGTGTATCAATCCGCTCTAACTTTTCACTGACTCCAACAGAATTCAAAAATCACTTGACTAAACTCATCTGACCTACAAATCACTCATCCTTGCATGTTTTATTAAACTTTTCCCTTCAAACTTTTCTGACTCAAGGCTTATTGATGATTTCTCTTTTTTTTTTTGTGGATTCAAGAAACCTATGACTTTCGATGGATCCCATGTAACGAACTTTCTACTTGACCGATCCCAAACCAGATGGTTTTAGGTGATCAGGTGTAGAACACCCCTCGAAGTCTACTCGTTCGAGAACCAAAGGCCACTTTTAGTTACTTAATCACTTTTCTTTCTTTTTTTTTTTTTTAAATCAATCTCAACCTCTTTTGTCAGAATGCAGCTGTTTGTAATTTAAGATGGTATCTCAGGATACCGACTCACTGACAATAATCCCAGGGGTTAACATAACATGCAAGACTTTTTGCAATTTCCAGGCAATTAGAGCTCATAGTGATCAAGAACATAGTTAAAAACCAGCAAAAAGCCACAAACACTGCAACATGAAAGCTAAGCTAACCGATGATGTTAAAGACAAGCGCTTTTCACAGACACACTCTCACTTGCTTAACCATCACTATGCGAATGAAGTGTATGAACTTGCTAACATAAAAGAAATTTGAGTGCATAGAGATGATATACTAACAGGACAAACAATGGTTAAAGTATTTAACCCCCTTCCCACACTTAAAATTTTTGCATTGTCCCCAATGCAATCACAGATAAAGCACAGATATATGGAAAGAATAGGGAGAGTAAAGGATCAATACTCCCTTGGGGTTAGCAGCAATAACGTGAGACAGTGGCGGTAGACGTCAAATCACAGCAGCAAGCATTAATAACTGAAAAAGCACACATGACAAAGAAAAGCATAAAACCTGTAAAAAGAGAAGCAACACACATTAGACTAAACACACGAATAAAATAAAATAAAAATAAGATAATGCAAGACAAAAATAACTAAAATAAAACTTAAAGAAACAGAAATTCGGGTTGCCTCCCGAGAGCGCCTTATTTATTTTCGAGTCTTGAGCTCGACTCGCTCCTAAAACTACTTATTTGGGGAAGGTGTCCATGACCTCCTCTTGTTCGGGTCCTTCTGCCTCGTTGTATAACTTCAAACGATGACCATTAACGCGAAAAGAGCCACTCTCAGACTGGAGATCAACGAAACCAGATTGGGAAGCTTTAATGACTGTATAAGGACCAGTCCAGCGCGATTTCAGCTTACCTGGAGTGAGTTTCAGACGGGATTTGAATAATAGAACTTTGTCCCCTGGTCTGAACTCCTTGACAGTCTTCAGACGACTATCATGTATCACCTTCGATCTCTCCTTATATAATCGCGAGTTATCATAGGCTTGGAGCCTCAACTCGTCTAATTCGTTCAACTGGAGAAATCGGTGTTTTCCAGCCTCATGATAATCAAGATTTGCATTTTTCAAGGCCCAGAATGCCTTGTGCTCGATTTCAAGAGGGAGATGGCATGCTTTGCAATAAACCATTCGAAACGGCGTCGTGCCAGTAGGAGTTTTGTAGGCAGTACGGAATGCCCACAACGCGTCATCAAGCTTGTCGGACCACAGTTTGGGGTTGAATCCAATAGTGCGCTCGAGAATACGTTTAAGTCCTCTATTCGTGTTCTCGACTTGTCCACTCGTTTGCGGGTGATATGGCGTCGAGAATCTGTGATTCACTCCATAGCGTTTCAGGATTTTCTCCAACTGCTGATTACAGAAATGTGATCCGTGATCACTAATCAGCGCCTTAGGACAACCGAATCGAGAGAATAGGCTTTTAAGGAAATTCACAACTACTCGAGCATCATTGGTTGGGAGGGCTTTTGCCTCAGCCCATTTCGAAGGATAATCTACAGCCACGAGTATGTATTTGTTGTTACGGGATGTCGGGAAAGGACCCATGAAGTCGATGCCCCATACATCAAAGATCTCGCAAATCTGAATTCCTTGTTGGGGCATCTCATCCCTTTTCGAGATATTGCCTGCACGCTGACAAGCATCACAGGTCTTAACCATGGAATGAGCATCTTTGAAGAGAGTGGGCCAATAGAAACCACAGTCTAAGACCTTTTTCGCAGTGTAGTTTGGCCCAAAGTGTCCTCCGGTTGGTCCTTGGTGACATTCATTCAAAATTTGTCTGGCATCAGTACCAGACACGCAACGACGCATAACATAGTCGGCACCTAAACGGAAGAGATAGGGTGGATACCAATGATAGAACTTAGAATCACTCAAAAGCTTTCGCTTCTGCTGGTATGTCAACCCTTTTTCTATGATACCTGCTGCAAGGTAGTTTGCTATGCTAGCAAACCAAGGGTCATCGTCCTCACGGGACTCGATCATCTGTAAGAATTCATCAGGGAATGTGTCCTTGATGGTGGACTCATTAAGCTCCTCGAGATTTGGGTTCTCGAGTCGAGAAAGATGATCAGCAGCTAGGTTTTCTGCCCCCTTTTTGTCCCGGATCTCAATGTCGAATTCCTGTAAGAGTAGAATCCAACGAATTAGTCTCGGCTTTGCATCTTGCTTGGCATACAGATATTTAAGGGCAGAATGGTCAGTGTAGACTATGGTCTTTGAGAGTACCAAGTACTGACGAAACTTATCGAATGCAAAAACTACCGCTAGAAGCTCTTTTTCGGTGGTAGTGTAATGTCCCTGGGCCGCAGTCAGAGTGCGACTCGCATAGTAGATAGGCTGAAAGTGATTATTCTTTCTTTGGCCCAGGACAGCTCCAAGCGCGTAATCGCTAGCATCACACATGAGCTCGAATGGCGAGGACCAATCTGGTGGTATCATGATTGGCGCATGTGTCAGATGATGCTTCAGAAGATCATGTGCCTTCATACACTCGGATGAGAATACGAATGGCACGTCTTTCTCGAGAAGTTGGGTGAGAGGCCGGGCGATCTTTGAAAAATCTTTGATAAAGCGCCTATAGAACCCGGCATGACCCAAAAAGCTACGAACCGCTTTGACATTCGTGGGTGGAGGGAGTTTGGAAATTACGTCAACTTTGGATTTATCGACCTCCATTCCCACACTTGAGATTTTATGGCCGAGAACTATGCCTTCTCGAACCATAAAGTGGCATTTTTCCCAATTCAACACAAGGTGAGACTCCTCGCATCTAGTCAGGATACGCTCAAGGTTCAAGAGACATGAATCGAAGGAATTGCCGAATACTGAAAAGTCGTCCATGAAAACCTCCATGCAATCCTCGATCATGTCATGGAAGATGGCTGTCATACAACGCTGGAAAGTGGCAGGAGCGTTGCAGAGACCAAAAGGCATCCGCCTGTAAGCAAAAGTCCCGAAAGGACAGGTGAAGGTGGTCTTCTCCTGATCCTTTGGGTCGATAGGAATCTGAAAGTAGCCAGAGAAACCATCAAGGAAGCAGTAGAACTCGTTCCCTGCTAGTCTCTCTAACATCTGGTCAATTAAGGGAAGAGGAAAGTGGTCCTTTCGGGTAGCATCATTAAGTTTCCGATAATGTATGCATACCCTCCATCCAGTGACCACGCGAGTAGGGACGAGTTCGTCTTTCTCGTTTCGATCAACAGTGGTGCCTCCCTTTTTAGGAACCACCTGAACAGGGCTGACCCATGGGCTGTCAGAAATAGGGTATATAATCCCAGCATCGAGGAGTTTGATGACCTCCTTCTTGACTACTTCGGTCATATTAGGGTTCAGCCGCCTCTGTCTCTGCACACATGACTTATAGTTATCTTCCATGAGAATCTTGTGCGTGCAGTAGGAAGGAACGATCCCTGGAATGTCAGCAGTCTTCCAGGCGATTGCCCGCTTATGGGCTTTGAGAAGATGAATCAATCTGCCTTTCTCATCAGGGGAGAGAGCAGATGAAATGATGACAGGGAGAGAAGATTCTCCCTGTAAGAACGCATACTCAAGATGATCGGGAAGAGGTTTAAGCTCAAGAGTAGGTGGCTCTTCAAGAGATGTCTTAATACGGATCTTCTCGTTAACTGCGAGTGGCTCGACTTCTCCATCGGTCTCTTGGGCGTCAACAGCGTCTGCACATAGGAGATCTTCGAGATTTCGCATTACCACATCAGGATCAATTGTGCACGCCTCATTACTCATCAAGGTCAGAAGCTGATCCAGCTCAGAATCCAGACAATCGTCTATAACGTCAATAGAGAAACATGAATCATCGGCCGTGTGTGCGTGTGTCATTGCCTTATCGATGGAGAATGTGACTCTGTCATCAGCAATACCTAGATTGAGTTGTCTCTTAGATACGTGAACTATGGCGTCAGCAGTGTTAAGGAATGGTCGTCCTAGAATGAGTGGAATCTGGCTATCTTCTTTCATTTCTAGGATGACAAAGTCAGCTGGAAAGACAAACCTATCTACCTTAACTGGGACATTTTCCGCTATGCCTAAAGGATACTTAAAGCTACGGTCTGCAAGCTGAAGGCACATCCTGGTCTGCTTAAGTTCACCTAGATCTAGCTTAGAGTATAAGGTGAGTGGCATTAGATTAATGCTAGCACCTAGATCAGCTAATGCATTACATACAGTATCAGAACCAAGAAAGCAAGGGATAATGAAACTCCCTGGATCTCCAAGCTTAGGAGGCATGTCCTTCGTCTGTAGAATGGCTGAACACTGCTCACCGAGTGGCAATGTGGTCGCGTCCTCCAACTTCTTCCTATTCGACACTAGATCCTTCAGAAACTTCCCATAGTTAGGCATACCTGCAATGACATCAACAAGAGGTACGTTAATCCTAATTTGCTTCAATAAGTCAACAAACTTACCATACTGCTCTTTCATGCGTTCTTTCCGTAGACGATTAGGATAAGGAATTTTTGGTTGGTAATCCCTCAGAGGCGCTGGCTTTGGCTTTGATGACTTAGCGACCGGTGGTGGCGTCTCCTTCTCCACGGAATCAGCTATAGGTGTTTCCGTTTGGCTAGGTCTCTCCGTGTTATCCTCGTCATCTGAAGTCCAATCCTGCACAATAACAGAGTTGTCAGAATGTGATGTATCCATAACTCCGACTACCTTACCTGAGCGAGTGGTAATCGCCTTAACATGCTCATTGTGATTCTGATTCACGTTGGGGTTCTTTTGGGTATTGCTTGGTAGTGACCCACTTTGACGTCCTGATACGACCTCAGCTAATCTACCTAAGTCGCGCTCAATATTCTGGATCGATGCTTGCTGATTCCTTTGAACTTGCTCGTTATTCACTTGATTCTGTTGCACAGTCAGCATGAAACTCTTCAATATATCTTCTATGTTGCTGCTTGTTCCAGCTGTTGGCTGAGTGATCTGTACCGGAGGCTGAGGATTCGGGTTGGTGTTTCCCTGGTTAAAGCGATAGAACCCCGGTGGGTTCTGTCTTTGGAAATTTCCTCGGTTGTTATTTCCCTGGTAATTTGAATTATTCCCCTGGTAGTTATTTCCCGGCCTCTGGTTCATGAAGTTAACGCTCTGTGTCTGGATCATCGGCCGATCCTCGCAGTCTTTCGTCAGGTGAGATCCTCCACAAGTCTCACACCCTACCTGCATAGCGTGAATACTTTGGATCAACTTATCAACTTTACGCTCCAATGACTTTTGACTGTTAGCAAGCGATGCTACAGTATCACTACCCCCGTCATCCTCTATTGCAGCTATCGTCTTTCTGCCCGATTTCTTCTCGACACTCCATCCCTGCTTAACTAAAGATATGTCTTCTAAAAGCTTAAAGGCTTCCCTCGGAGTCTTATATTGAAAGATACTGCCGCATGCTGAGTCGATCCGCTCCTTAATCTCTTCATCCATACCCCTGTAGAACGTCTCGACCTGCTTTCTCTTATTAAGCTCGTGATTTGGACACTGGCGTAACATCTTCTTGAATCGTGTCCATGAATCAACAAAAGATTCCCCAACTTTTTGGGAAAAGTTTGAAATCTCATCTATCATTCTTTCTTCCTTAGCCGGAGGGAAGAAGTGGTTAATGAACAAGTTATTCATGTCTGCCCAGGTCGTGATAGAGTCTGGCTCTAAAGATTCTAACCACTCTTGAGCTTCCCCAATAAGGGTGAACGGGAAAACTCTAAGTCTCGCGGCATCGGAATTAGCTCTGAATAAGTCACAGATGGAGAGGAATGACTAAATGTGTCGGTTAGGATCATGCTTTAACCTCCCATCAAAATTCAATTCCCGAGCCATGCTGACGAACTGCCCTTTGATTTCGAATCTTTCTTCATTGGCAACAACAGGGACTCGGATAGCAGACTGTGGAGCTGGTGGTGCACTCTCGCGGGCTGTCCACATCGGGGTATCATCTTCATTAGCCATTGGTTCCTGCTCAGATTCAGACTCCAAGTGAGGATCTTCCGTGATTGCTGGTGGTTGACGTTGACGAAGTCGACGGTGGAATTCTCGTTCAGGCTCTTGAAACGGTTCTAAGAGTTGAGACGATGATCTACGGGTCATGCACTAACTAAACTGAGGAAAAGTAGAATTATAGAACTAATTAAATAAAATAAAATAAATCTACGAAAACTAAATAACCTATAAAGAAAATAAAATAAACTTAATGAGTAAAATAAAACTAAAAACTAAACTAAAAAAAAATTTAAAAATAAAATTAAGATTAAAAAGAAAATGCTAGAAGAATTCTAAGTAGTAAAATTGGAAACCGTTCCCGGGCAACGGCGCCAAAAACTTGATACGGAAATATCAGTCTTAAATTTATAAACTCTAATCTGAGGAAATCGACCGATAAACTCTCGAGCAAGTGTACCCGATCGTATAGCAATAAACTGGTAAGACCAGTATCGTCTCCACAGGGAACGGAAAATGCAATTTATACCAACTAAAATTATTCTAGCAAAAATAAAATGGACAAAATGCAAACGAGTAAAAGGGGGTTTTGTTTTTCGATTTTTTTTTTTTGGATACCGTTGACACGGCAAAATAAAAAATTACTTAAACTAAAATGACAATTAATAGTAACTAACGAAAATTTAAAACGACTATGAATTAACTAATTAAGAGAATAGAGTCAAATAACTAAAATGTATTTATCATTGAATCACTCCCCCTAGATTTGATTCGTTTTAAAAGTGCAATTGATTGATAGAGTTTTTGAAGAAATTTCAAGCTAACATAGACCATCAACCCTACTAATCCGATTATAACCTAATCTATTCAAAACACGCTAACTTTCGTTATTAGTGAATTGAACTCAAACTTTTATCTGGGTTATTAGAGAAGCAGTTTCAACTATCATAATTTCAGAATAAATGATTACCCTAACCGCATGCAACCGTCATAATTTCAGAACAAGCAAACGATAAGATAAAACTAATTACACGTCCAAGTCATAATTTCAGAACATGACACAATGTAATAGTAAACTACTCAATAATTATTAAAATAAATAATTCAAGGTTCACGACTAGGCATAAACAAAACTCAATCAATAATAAAAACTAAACCTAAATCTAGGGTTTGTTCATCAACGACAAATACAATAAACTTAGCCCATAATTAAATTAATAACTAGCAATAATATATAATAGACAAGAAAATTAAGCATAACCTAAATTAAACACAAATGTGTTGTTGTTTGCTTTGCGACGCCATAGTAGAAGACAACATAAAAATAATGAATGTTGTTGATTCCAAGCATCGCCCACCACCAGAAGAAAAAAAAAAACAATTCAAAGTTCTATTTTTTTTTCTTGTCGCTGCACAGCAGAAAAAAAATAATAATCATAATAAAACTTAAAACTTGAATGTTGTTTGTTGAGAAAAGAAAGAAAAGAATTCAAGGATTGAGCTGTGTTTTTTTTTTCTCCTCTGCGCCTCCAATCACCACACAATTAATGTCTCTCCTCCCAATCTTAATTTCTTCCTTCACGCCTCCAATCACCACACAATTAATGTCTCTCCTCCCAATCTTAATATCTCCCTTCCCCTCCTTTTTGACACCTCCGCCCCTTTTTTTTATAAAAAAATAAAATCCTTTTAAAACCCTAATTGACTAATAAAACGAAATACGGGCTTTGGCCCGTTGGGTATTCAACTTGCAGAAGCTCAAATCTTGAACTTTCTTTGGACCTGCTTGCATGCTCTCATATTTTTCACTTTAAGCCCACATAATCATCTTATTTTCTTGTATTGTACCCAATTAAACCTGCAAATAAAAAAATGACAAGAAAATGAACTTTTAGCATCAAACCTTATAAGTTTAAACGCATAAAAAGAATGATATTGTTGAATAATTATATGAATAAATGAGACAATATCAACTAAGTCACCTCCCACACTCACAGATTGGGCACCCTGAACTTCAGCCCCTTGCTGAGGTTCCCCTAGTCATAAGGCTCCTTGGGTAAGAGATCCCGGCTCCTGGGTCTCTATTGGAGCATGATCTATCCTATATAATCTCACATGCTCACTCTCTTGATCTGCATATTTTAACAATGACTCCGGGATCGGCATGATATTTGCATTTGGAGAATCCGGCACTTCGTGTAAACTCATCATCACATAATCTAGACATCGCTGTGAATTTGCTCGCTTTGAAATATTTTCATTTGCTCGAAGAATTCCTCGGATAAGAATTTGTATGAACCTCTGGAGCGGAACAAACTTACTTGCTCTATTTGTTGTTTTGGCAAGAATAATCTCCTTTAAGTTGTGGCACCCTTGCCACAACAACCACCAATTACAATACACCCAGGATTAATGACCAACATACAATAACATAATGATCTGATAACCTAAATTAAGTGCGGAAGCATTAAAAACATAAATATAGTAGTGCAAAAAGTGTTAAACACCCTACGGTGCTATAAGGTACCAAGTCTAAGTCTACACACCCATACATTTATTACAATCATCCAGAATATATTACAACATTGTCCAAATCACAATTACC
>JAANYP010006001.1:0-24166 GCA_020465985.1 Centrapalus pauciflorus | reverse complement strand
GTTTATATCACATGCACATTCAACGTCGAAATGATACTATATATCATATATACAACACTGCATGTACATTCAATATTAAAAGAGTAAAAAATGGTCAAAGTGGACAGTCAAACTTGATGGACTACTATTAATTCAATGTTAATTGCATAATTACCATCTTATCCCTAGTGTTATATTATAATTCAATGGTTTCATTTGGTTCTATAGTTCTGCACTAAATTAAGGTTCTGCAATGATTCCAAACCTATATACATATATATATATATATATATATATATATATATATATATATATATAATCACACAATCAATATCCATTTTCAAATGTACGTAATATAAATCCGAGTTCATAATTACATCATCCCTTTTGATCCGTAAAAATAAAGATGAGTATGTGATGAAATTTCATAGCATCATTGCTTTGAATTCATCAAAATTAAGCACTCCATCACCATTGAGATCAAATTGATCGATCATACCAACACACTCATCCACACTTGTCGACTCACCGAGTCGATTCAGCATCCGGTTTAAGCTCTTTGGAGTGATGCAGTCGGTGCCTTCCATTTCGTACATCCTGAAGGCCTTTCTCAAGTCCTCCAGTTTCTCCTCTTCCTTTTCGCTTTCCATCAAACTCACAAAATCTTCAAACGCTACCTGTCCGTTTCCGACCACTACCTCTACCTCTTCGATTAGAATTTCTTCGTTCCAGATCATTCCGACACAGCGTTGCAACTCCGACGAAAAGATCATGCCGTTGCCGTCTTCATCAAAGTGGTTGAATACGCGTTTGTAATCACTTGATTTGTTCATGATTTTGAATGCGATCTGGTGAGTGAGATCCTTTCTTAGGAGTTGGAGATAATTCTAAATCTGCAGAATCAGTGGATATTCCTGATTTCTGAGAATTCAATCAATCGAAGCATTAGTTATATAGTACTAACCTAACCGATTATACGCGTGGGCTGGCTGCCCTGCCATAAATTTTGAATTAATGTACGGAGTTGAATTTGATTCTGAAACGCAACAAAAACGTATCAGATGTGCAATTTTTCGATCGGTTTCTGTTAGTTAATCCACGCTTGCTTCTGATAGCAGGTAAGGAAAGCGCCTGGAAATTTTGAAAGTACGAACTTCTCCACGAAACTTCAAATCTTCGTTTATTTATTATGCCCTGACGCAACCTTCTTTTTCTTTTAATTTTTTTTGGGTATCTAGTGTTTTAAACCCATATTTTTAAGGAAAATTTACGCAAAAAGCCTATAGTTGGATTCTTTTTGCGATTAAAACTTCCAACTTGCTAAAATCTATTAAATTGAGTGTTTTTTCAAAAAAAAAAAAAAATAACTTGCAATCTGATAAACTGGTTGCAATCTGCTAGTCAACCCTTCGCCTCCAACAAACTTTCTCTCCAGCAAACTCACTTCTGTGTGTTTTATTATTTAAATCCACATTTTTCTTGTTGATTTTTTTGTTCAAATTTGTGGGGTTTTTTGTTGTAATTTACTTTTTTTGGCAAAATCTGTTGGTCATTAATGCTTGTCGACGGTAAGCTGTGACTTTCAACCGATAACATCCTATTTCCGTGAAATTTTATTTGTTGGGAGTTCTTTATGCAATGAAAAATGATTTTGGTTTTAATCAGAAATGGTCCAACTTAGAGGGTGTTTGGATTTGCGTTTGTAAAAGTGTTGTAGCGTTTTGGAAACTAATAATCAGAAAATAGTTGTAACCAAAAGTGCTGCCGGAAATGTAGTGTTTGATTTTGTTTCTACAGTTTGCCATCATAATTATCAAATAATCAGTTTTTAAAGTGTTTGGATTTGCATTTTCACTTCTAAAATGACCAAATAATCACCTATTAAGCAAATAAACTATATTTGTTAACTTATGAAAAAGTGTGGTAGGACTAACGCTAAACGCAAATAATCAATTATTAATGTATGCAATCCAAACACTTTAAATCAATTATTTGCGTTATTGTAACGTAATAAGCTAATAATTCTGTTTATAACGCAATACCAAACACCCTCTTAAAGTTTTTGGTACAAATACGATTTGGTCTTTTAAAGTTACTTATTCCTATTACAGTATTATTATATTTTACTACACATTAACTTTACGAGTTTACAACTTCTTAGAACGACTCCAATGATGAATTTTCACATAGGTTTTTAATTTTTCAAAACCTGATTTTACAACTTCTTTGCATTGGGAAAAAGTGGTATTTTGATGACATGGACAAGACCATCTCCAATGGGTTTTTGATAGAAAGTTCATTGTAAAGACGATTTTTAGAAAAAAAGGCTTTTAGAATTGTTGACATGGTTCGATCTTCCCAGCAAAACACGACGTGTTTGATTTCAAAGGGGTGGACGTGGACTTTTTGGAAAAAGGCATTCACGAGTTGAATCTTGTTTTATGCATTCCTTTATGATGAATTATGATTTACATGGTTTTCCGATACATACTGATTCACCAATGCACCCTAGTGATTCAAATTGTTCCAAATTCATATTGTCTCTGATAATCATGAATATTCAATGAGAAATCATGAATTTGTTTGTGTATACTATATTGATTATCTATCGAACTTATTAGATATCGTTTTTTGATTTGTTCTTGTTGCTGAAACAAAGGTTGAAGGCCATCCATTTCACAAGTTTAGTGAAATATAATAATATAATATATATAACTATAATAGTAAAAAATAATGATATCAAGTGACCAAATCAATAAAAATTATGAAAACCTTTTGTTGTTTTCAATATAAACAGGAGAATTTGCACCTACTTTAAATTTCCGAGGACATGCAAAAAGCGATAATAGATCTCGTCGTTAAAAAACCTTTCTTTACTCTTCAGTCTGCGGCCCCTGCTTCTTCAGGCGGAACTCCAGGTTGAGGAGTTACTCGAAATGCTGCCAAGATATCAGTATCCTTGGTTTCTTAAAACCTCGAGCTCAATGGCGTAGTTATGCGATACAAAAACCTACCTGCCATATAACAATTGTATGGGCTACCACCCAGGGCATCAAGCCATGAAGGGGCAACATTTTTTCAGTCCAATATGTTATATATTAGATCAATGCGTGTATTTTTTTAACTTTTCAGCCCAATAATTGACCAAAACCTTTTTAAAAATAGTATGTTGTATTTTTAAAAAGACATTTTTTTCTAGCTTGACCAAACCTATTTATAAAAAATACATTGCATTTTAAATTTTTAAGAAATACTTTTTTCTTCAATCTTTCCCAGGGCATTAGAATAGTCATGATCGGCCTTGGTTAGATGCATAAAACTTTACAGCTTGTATTAGCTTCAAGAATAAATAATGATTGTTTATTTACTATTGAGTATCGTTTAATATGAAAGGTTGTCTAGAGCAAAAGCCGAATAAATATTGTTATGTGTTTTGTTAAATAAACAGTGTAAATGGTATTAAATAACAACTTTAATCTTCTCTTTGGATTAAAAGTTTATTTATCTTTATGTTGAGTTAATAATGTGAATTTAAATTATTAAAAGGTATGATCGTTGCACATACAACCATAACAAGACTCATCTACCATGCATCACACTAGTTATTAAACAAATATATAATTAGCCTAACAAAATTTAATAGAATATTGTGTTATTAATATAATTCCTTGATCTGGTGACTTAACAACTTATGATATGATTTGAAAATAAGTTAAATAGGCTCACGTCCGCAGTGGCGGATCAAAAAAAAAAATACTTTAGGGGTCAAAATTTATCAAGTTGCGGCACTACGAGTGTTTATGAATCTATAAAAAAATTTTCACACTTCAAATGTTCGGATCGGTTCATATTTATTACATAATAAAAGAAATACGTAAATACTACAACTCATTAATCGTTACAAACTAAAATAAATTAGATTCTACAGTTGTCCCTTCCGATTTTTCATCTTTTGAAAACGGGTTATTTGTTATTACATGGATATTAGAGTCGAACTTAAAAAATCATAAGGGTCGAAAAATTTTCGATTATATATATAGCACGTAAAATAAAAAATTTATCGGAATCGTTTGACCCCACAAAATATATATGCATCCGCCCCTGCACGTACGTAATGATCAATTTAATAAGTTTTTAAATTGATTTTATGTTTGTGACTATTAAACTAACTGTTCTGTTAATGGTTAATTATTGATTCAATATATCTATTGATGGCGGTTCACATCATTATTATTAGATCCTGGCCATCCGATCAGCTTCACCAATTTTCACACCGTTGATATCCTTTCAATTAGACGTTTACGCCATTGTCCTTGAATTAACTGAATTTACATTTTATATGAATTAATAACAAATGGCAAATTGGTACATTTGCATTCCAAGTGTATCAACCGTCCAACACCAGTCATCCTTGGATTTCAGCAGCCACTAACCCCATATATTACACCTTTATACATTACTCACTAATGAAATTACTATTCATAAGTGGGTTTTGCTAAATTGTTCCTCTCACATCAACAAAGAAAAATAATTTATAAATGAGTTTTGCTAAAATATGCCAAAGATAGAAATCTAAGTATTAATTATATTTTATTGTGCTAAAATGCACTAGAGGAAGCTTTTGTTAAATACTATTTAGTGGTGGGGTTTGCTAAAGTGTGCTTACACATATTTTATTATTATTTATATGTAAATTAATGAGAATGTTTCATGTTCTTATATTTTTTGATTTAAAATTTAATATATTTAAATACTAATTAATTCTTAGACATTTTAAAAATAAGATTTATTTTGGTTATAATAATTTTTGGTTTATAATAATTTTAGTGTTTTATAATGTCTTATTTCGATATCTTTGTGATTACTTAAAAAATCAACTTTATTTTATATTCAGTTTAACATAATGTTTGATTAATTCTGTAATGTTTAGTTTATTAAATATTTTTTATATTAATAACATTATTATTTCAAATATTGACCACACCAATAAAAAATTTAGGAAAATATTTTGTTTTACTATATTATTAGTTTATCGTCATTTTCGTTTGTATATTATAACTTTTGTTTTATTGTAAAAACTACGATAGATGATAAACGCGTGTTTTATAGCTATGTCATGTGCATATATATATTATTTGGTTGGTGATTAGTTTTTTCTCCAACCTATTCAATTTATTTAATTTATTTTTTAATTTTAATTAGTATAATTTTTATAGATATTTTTTATCTTTTATGTTAAAATTTTATTATTAATTAATTTATAAATAAAGTATGATTTAATCGTTTAAACTGTATCTATTAAAGTATAAAAAATACGTAGTTATACATTTGTCGCAACGCGCGGACACCACACAACTTGTATTCTACAATTGCACTTAAAATCCCACTTGCTGCATAGGGGCGGCAATTTGGGCCCATTCAAGCAAACGTGTCAAACGAGTTGACGGCCAAAAGTCATAAATTTTACATAATTTTTAAATTTTTTTCAATGAATAATTTTTTAAATACACCGGTTTATAAATTTTTATTTTTTAAAAAAAAATTATGTTTTATTTTAGTTTTTACAATGGGTCCATTTAACTGTAGGGCCCGTTGGGTTAAGATTGTCACCCTACTGCTGCATTTTACCTACAAAAGCATCTTTCATGGCTACAGTTAGCCGTAATTTTTTTTGTGGTCGTTCAACTATTTTGAAAGGATGGACGCCAACAAGGAAAAACAAACATCAAATGTTGTTCCACAGGTAAATGTCATTTCTGTTTTTTTGACAACATCTCCATTTTCGTTGTAATGTATTATCATGTGTACCACATCTGCATATCAACAAAGCCCATCTCTGACAACAAGCGCAATGTTGGAACTTCATGATCACGAATTTCTCGATTTTACCACCGTATGCATCCCTCGTTAATTTAAATCGACTCGTTTTAATTACTTTAATAAGTATTTGATGTCATAAAAACATGAGAGCGATGAGGAATTTTCAACCCGCCCTATTGGCAACTAAACAGTCAATGTTAGTCTGTCATTTTTATATCATAATGGAAAGGGCAGATTTCAATAATTTGTACGACTTTGCAGGGACAAAGTGTCGTCTCAACAATTGACATCCCCTGCATGACAATGGACGAGGTATGTTTGCATTTTTAAAAAATAAATTCATTTAAATTAGAAACTGAGTTCTGTTAATGCACTTGGAAGCAGTTAAACTTAGAGATGCAGGCTTCGCTAATAGCAGCGGTGCGTTACATGGACAGACGTAAGAAACAAGGTCGTAACCGACAGAAACTTGCTCTACAAAACTCAACTGACATTGTTATAATTTCAAGTGATGATGAGATTGAAAGCGAGGAGGCAGCTCCATAAAGGATTGTGCCCTCAATTACGGATGACTTTTTCCATTAAAAATGTTTCCCATATATAAGTTTTTCAAACCTACTATACATACAACCAATGTAAAACACATTTTACAGATACAACTCATATTTTCAAAGGAAAAAAAACTTAGCACAACTAATTTTTATATACAATTAACTGTTTTGGGTTTAAACAATATTAATCTTGATTACGCCATGTGAAGTTATACGTAACAAAACAATATGAATAATTTTTTCGCTAGCAAATCCAATTAAAAAGAAAACAAAGATTAACCACGTACGTCAATGACACTGCATTTTTTTTAAAACTTTACGTTTTGCGTTAAAGATCAATTAGTTCGCATGAAACGTAAATACGTAGTTATCTGATCAAAAGAAATACATTTTATATATTCTTTAATATACTATATTAACTAGTTTATTACACGTGTACTACACGGGATATTTAAGTAACTAGATTTAAACATTAGTACTTGAGAATGAAAAGTTTTGATAAGAAGCTAAAAGTAAAAGAACCTCTAGTTAGTAAATTTTTTATAAATAAATTACTTTAATTTTATTGTTTAATTAATAAAAATTATAGGATACACATGTCATACCATCGTTAAGCCAAGTGACAATCTATTTAAGCGACATGTGACAAGTAGGGGTGTAAATGAGCCGAGCTACTCGAGCTCGACTCGTTAAAAGCTCGAAAAAAGCTCGAATTAAACGAGCCCGAGCCGAGCTCGAGCCTAAATTCAAGCTCGTTTAATAAACGAGCAGGAGCTCGAGCTTCACATATCGAGCTCGCGAGCCTAAACGAGCCTATAAAAAAAATAATTATAAATTAATAAATATATAATATATAGATTAAATAAATATAAATATATTAAAATAACAAATTATACATATTATTTAAAAAGATTATTTAAAGATTAATTAAAAAATTAAAATATATAATAAACGAGCTCGAGCCCGAGCGGGCTCGAGCTTGGAAATATATTCACGAGCCGAGCTCGAGCTTTACATACAAAGCTCGAAACGAGCCGAGCTCGAGCTCGAGCCTGGTAAATTTAAACAAGCCGAGTTCGAACTTAAACGGGCTCGGGCTCGGCTCGGCTCGTTTACACCCCTAGTGACAAGTAGTTACTCTTATAATAGAATAGTGATAGTGTCATTTTATATAGACTTTAATGTGTTTAAATGATATTATTTTATATACAAGTCTTGGTGTAATGCTACATTTAATCGTTTATTTATCAATTAAAGGATTAAAGCTTAAATAAAGTTAAAATGAGTAAATTGAGCAAAACATAAAGTCCAATCTGGATTAGGAAGTCATTTAGAAGCAGCTCGGAAAAATTCAGCTCGAGGGCGCAAGTAGGGTCGCAGGCCTACGCGTAAACGCTGCAAAAATAGTAAGTTTTGAAAATAGAGAGCAGTTCATGCGCAGGCTAACGTATACCCCAGCATACCCCCCAACGCAGGGGGCCTGTGCGCCGTGGAAACCCTGGAGTCGCTTTTGGACATCTAAAACCCTAAAAATCACGACCTCTATAAATATGGGGCGCTGGTTAGTCGAAAAGAGAAAGAAAAACAAGAAGAAGAAGAGGAAAGACTCAGATTCATCTCTCATGATGTAGTCGGCACGAGACCCAACGGCGAAGGGTTAGGTTTCGGTTCCTTCTATGCTCCACTGTTTCCTCCATCAATCCGACAACTACGAAACATGTTCCTGACAAGTTCAATGTTTCATACGAGTTGGTTGATGATCATACCATTACCGTTCAAGGGTTCATTTATTAGCTAAGTATTTATGTATTTCTGTTAATGTATTATTGTAACGAACGATATGTTTTATGTAGTTTTTTCTGTGTGATTATTATTTAAATATATTGTTCCATTCGTTTTTATCTATATTTTTATCGAAGCCGTGTTAGAGTCCGCATCGAGCTCATTAGGTTAGGAGTTAGACGGACTGTGAACATGACACGATTCGTGCCCAAAACACGGATTGCGATAATTTGATTGTAATAACTATGTCTACGTGGTTAGGTTACGAAGATAATGAAATGGAATCATAAATAATTAATTTATTAGCAACCGTAGATCGATTATCCATAATTCCACCCAAACCTTAAATCCGAAGTCGTTGGTGTTCTTACTTCGTTCTTTAAGTTTTCTTCCAAAGTTCCTTTCAGTCACTTCCTTCCACCAGTCAGTTTAATTAGTAGTTTTTATTATTTGTCAACAACCATCGTAAAATAATATTGATAACCACATGCTCCCTGAGGAGACGATCTCACTTACCCTAGCTATAAATTGAAGTGATTGGTGTTTTTAAAATTATCTTTGAACGCTTTTGTAAGGTCTACCTAACACAGATCTATCTAGACGCGGAACCGTCAACGAGTGCGGAATCCTCGTTAACAGGTAGACGGTAATAACACTCACCAGGAACACGGAGACTATCTACGAGCTGTACGAACTACACAAGAACGCACCTACCAGAAGATTCTCTCCGAAACAACACTAACACTGATGATAAACTCGAAATCGCTTTCTGCTTAATCACTCTCGAACTCTGCAAAAAGTCTGATAATATTTCGAGTCTATCCCTAATTATAGAGGCTAATTTGAGTCTGACAAGGGCCAAACTCGAATCTGGCCCAAGGCCCATTCGAGTTTGTCCTCACTGACACTCTCGAATCTGCCTATTGAGATACATTCGAATCTGCCTAAGTGACTTATTCGAATCTAACCTAGATTCGAATCCTAGTCCTTGGAGGTTTCGAATTTACCTTTTCACATAATTAACTTAGTACTGAAACTTATGTTTTTAACCTATGTTTGATTTTATCTTTGATCTCTATGTTTGAACTTCTTGTAATACGTTACATTAAGTTCAAACATACAATCAATAACTATCAAAAACACTTGCTAAACCACACTGTTGGATCACTTAGACTGCTATCGTCACACATGGTGTACCAACAGACTCCCCCTTGACGATAGCTTCTAACAATTCGAACATTTGATTAAGTACTTTGTTTATTATTTATTCAAACTGCTGCCAGCATACAAACCCTTTTCAACACACACTTTAACTACATTCTCATTCTTTCTAGCCTCACCATCCATATGTGTGTCACTTGAGATCTTATGAGCATGTAGAATTTGAAGATCATCTCTAGAAAGGTTTACCTAGTGAAGAGGATCATAGACTCTAAGAATCACCTTTTTTTCAAAATCTTCCATCACAGCTTCTCCCGTTTCACTCTCCACATACCACCAGTTCAAGTTTTTCATGACATTCTGTGGCATTGGCTTGAGCGGCACCTTTCTCAGACATCTTACGGGTCTGTACTGTATCTTCATCCATGGACGCCCAGTTAGAGGATCAATTCTAGAATGATCCATTACTCTCTTTCCGATCCTAGGATTAAGGCGTTCAAACTTCCTTAACCTTCCTTCTTTTCTTATGATTTTGGCAATTATATCTGCGTAAGGGTCGTTGCCGATATTGATTAGTTCTTTCCAAGCTAGCGCTTTTATTTCAATCTTCGGCAATGAGTTGAATACTTTCAGAGATCTTCTGAGGTACTGGAGCCCATCTTTTCTTTTGATTATGAATAGCTGCAGTTCCCGATCATAGAACCAGCTTAATATGCTTCCTGACAGCTTTCCAGTACCCGGCACCCTCATCTTCTTCTTCAGCTCTAACTCCTTCTGCTCTGTCCTGAACCATAGCTTTCTTTTTTCTTCATTGGTCAGCTCTCTGGCGTTCTTCTATTGATGAATCAACATTTAAAGCAGCATTAACTACTTCTATGTTCACAACATCATTTCCTTCTATTACATACGTATCAGTGATTAGATTTTGCTGAACGGTGATCTCATTAGCTTCATCATCTTCGTCAGCATAAACCTCATCATCGGACTTCCAATCCGTTATGTCTTCAGGAACAAATTCTCCCTCTTCTAGTTCCTCCATATCATCCTCAAAGTCAAAGCCTGAGACGTCCTCATGATAAATTAATGATATAATTGTAATCTCCAGGATCGACTAACAACCCAATGAGTATCATAATAATTGAAATTGAATACTTAAATTAGAATTAAGCAAATCCACACTAAAGCAATAGAATACATGTCTACAGTGATAAAAGTCTAACTATTACATCAACATAATTGTTTTAGAAGTAATGAATCCCAGCCCAAAGCTATTACATTCAAGTACCAATAGCTTCTATAGTCTCCGGGATATTGATTTGATATGCTTAAGTGGAAGGTCCAGCTACACTTTTGTCTTTGCCTGAAACAATGTGAGTCAACAGTAAGCTAAATGCTTAGTGAGATAACAGATTATGCATACAACAAATATTTCTTTACAAACAATGCTTAACCATGGGCAGTGTAAGCCCCATGTATGTGAAAACGGCAGTGAAAGCCTCAATGTGTGAGTAAACCATGCAGTGCTAGCATGGGGTGGCAGTTCAATATGCTGATCGGGGATGTGCCGAACCTGATGGGATACGAGTGGGATGATCAGTCCCCGACAGTGGCCTGCTGTCAGCCCCAGTCCAGGTCGCATCAGATTATGAAGTAATGATCATGCAGTGCAAGCATGATGTAAATAGATGCACTTTCAAATGAACGCAAGCTACATGTGTGTTACATGTCAAGTACGAGTGTGCATCATAACAACAAATCATTTCATGAGTGCCAAATGAAGTATATGAACAACGTGAACATGCCATTGAATGTATAAACATGAATGCAAAAACAATAAATGTTCGAATGACAATCTGTTACTCACAGTGATTGGTTTTGTGACTTGATCCTGAATCAATGTGTGTTTTGATAACACCACAATGATCTGTAATGTAAGTGTGATAGTGAACATGTGTCAGTAATTGCTTAAATATTGTATTCTGAAAATTAAGTGAAAATGGGTTCTGATTTCGGACCACATCCGAATTCGGATGGTCCGAATTGTGGTTGGTCCGAAATTGGTCCTTGGTCCGAATTTAGTATGATCCGAAATGGGTGATCCGGATTTGGTTGAGTCCGAAATGGTCATGTGTCCGAAGCAGGCTAGTATCCGAAACATTGTGGGTCCGAAGTGGGGAGAGGTCCGAAATGGGGGATTTGTTCGAATTAGGTTGGGGATCCGAATTCATTGTTGGTCCGAACTCGGATAGATCCGAATTGGGATGGACCCGAATTCGGATGGTCCGAACCGAGTTCATCAGTCCGAGTTCATACTTAGTAAATTTTCCAGATTTACGTTTTTGACCATTTTGTATGTTTCTGAGTCTAATATTGCAAATGTGAACTTATATACACTATATCAACTTATAACATGTCATATTGTACCAAAATAACCCATTTATGTCCATTTTCTACAAGTCTTCGAAGAACACACACACTAAAACACACACTTAATTCCAAAATCACACTTAGACTTCGAATCTGATTCTGAATTTTTGTATACAACAACATACATGCTCGAATTCAGATAATCTATCATAATATATGACATGCATTAACATTTGCATCTTGAATCTTAGAAATCGGTTCACATAAAAACCGACTCAAAAACTTCAAAATTCCGTAATATTGGGAGATTGTTACCTTGATTTGATACTTGCAGTTGCTATAGTTCCTTAATTGCTACTTGTTTCCAAATTTTGCACTTGAAATCGTTGATTCTTGTGTGTTTCTTGGAGTAAAGCCGAGAGGAAGAGAGTAAAGAGAGAGAGAGCCGGTTAGAGAGAGAGTAGAGTGAGAGTGGATTTGATGAAATGAAGGGTTTTTCATCCCTTTTATTTGTATTTTGACTTATTTGCATAACACACCCCTCAACTACGTATTTTCTCATTTAACTGATATAATGATCAAAATAACTTAAATTGATTTAATTTTCCATAAGTACAATAATTGAGTCTTAAAATTGTAAATTACATATATTTGAAAATTGGGATGTTACAGCATGGGCTCCACCATGCCTATACTTCGTCCGCGAAGTCATGCTGCGCTAAACAAACTTGGGTACTTAGTCTTCATGTCCTCTTCTAATTCCCAAGTATGATTAGCTCCCCGATGATGCTTCCACTTGACCAGCACCATCCTGATTTCCTTGTTGCGGAGTTTCTTGACTTTTGTTTCCAATATGCACTCCGGTTCATCAACGAACCTTAGCCGTTCGTCAATCTTAATGTCCGAATGATCAGTCCATGGTTCCCTCTCGGGCACCAGACTCTTTCTTAAGTATCCTACGTGGAAGACCGGGTGAACTCCTGATAATTCTTCCGGCAAGTCCAAATGATAGGACTGATTCCCAATTCTTTCTAGTATCTTGAAGGGTCCTATGAATCGAGGTGATAGCTTTCCTCGCTTTACGAATCTTGTAACTCCCTTCATCGGGGAAACCTTCAAGTAGACCCAATCATCTTTTTGAAATTCTATCGCTTTGTGTCGGCGATCATGATAGTTCTTTTGTCGATCTTGTGCCGTTTTCATGTACTGCCGTATGAGTTGGATCTTTTCATTGGTCTCTTGCAATAAGGCAGGACCAGCTATTGGAGTTTCTCATGTTTCCCTCCAACAAGTTGGAGTCCTACACTTTCTGCCATACAGGAACTCGAACGGTGCCATCTTGACAGTGGAATGGTAACTATTGTTGTAGGAGAATTCAACCAGTGGAAGGTGATCGTCCCAGTTACCACCCAAATCCATGACACACGCTCTGAGCATGTCTTCTAGAGTTAGGATTGTTCTTTCACTTTGCCCATCAGATTGAGGTCTATAGGCAGTACTCATTGCGATACGAGTACCAAGACCGTTTTGCAGAGCAGTCCAGAAATTAGAAGTGAATCTACTATCTCGGTCGGAGACAATAGACTTAGGCACACCATGCCTAATAACGATTTCGTTTACGTAGATCTGGGCAAGTCGATCCAGTGAGTAGGTTTCTCGGATTGGTATGAAGTGAGCAGATTTGGTTAATCGGTCAACAATGACCCAAATGGCGTCATGTTGACGACGAGTCTTAGGTAGCTTGGTTACGAAATCCATAGTAATATGGTCCCACTTCCATTCTGGGATAGGAAGAGGTTGCATACTACCATAGGGTTGTTGGTGCTCTGCTTTGACTAATCGACAAGTTCTGCACCTTTCTACAAATTGACCAACATCTCTTTTCAACCCTGGCCACCAGAAGTCGGCTTTCAAGTCGTTGTACATTTTTGTGCTGTCAGGATGAATTGAGAACTTGGATTGATGAGCTTCCGCAAGAATTACATCTCGCATGTTCCCGAACTTAGGAACCCAAACTCTGCCATAAATACCCTTTAGTCCAGTTCCATCATCTTGCATTAATGGCAACTGAATTCTGATATCTTCGTCTTTAACATTCCCTTCTTTTAGGGCCTGTAACTGAGCAGCCCTAACATCATCTATAATAGTTGAGGTCAAAATTGTAGAAGTCAAGGCATAGCAATATGCCTTGCAGTATGCTTTTCGACTTAGAGCATCGGCCACTACGTTGGCCTTCCCTGGATGATAGAGAATCTCACAGTCGTAATCTTTTATCAGCTCCATTGACCTTCTTTGCCTCATATTCAAGTCCTTCTGACTGAATATGTATTTCAAACTCTTGTGGTCGGTGAAGAGCTGACACTTGGTTCCATACAAGTAGTGTCTCCATAACTTGAGAGCGAAAGTCACAGCAGTCAGCTCTAGATCATGGGTAGAGTAATCTTTCTCATGTGGTTTGAGTTGTCTAGAAGCATAAGCTATGACGTTTCCTCTTTGCATTAGAACAACACCCAAACCCATGCCTGATGCATCTGTATAGACAACAAAGTCTTCGTTCCCTTCAGGCAGGGCTAACACCGGTGCTTCACTTAGCAATTTCTTCAATTCGTCAAAGGCTACTTGCTGTTCTTCTTTCCAAAAGAAAGTAGCATTCTTGCGAGTAAGCTTTTTTAGCGGAACGGCGATATTTGAGAAATCTTTGATGAATCGGCGGTAGTAACCAGCCAATCCCAGAAAACTACGAATTTCTGAGGCGTTGCGGGGTGATTCCCAGTTCTGGATAGCTTCGATCTTTGTAGGATCAATAGCAATCCCAGCACCAGATATCACGTGCCCCAAGAATTGGATCTGAATTGATTGTTTAAGAGGTACAAGTTAATAAAATAATTTATGATTGAGTATAAGGATCATGAAATTGTTTCGAATGTTGAGACGTACCTGCCTCAACCAAAATTCACACTTAGAGAATTTGGCATACAGTCGCTCTTTGCGTAACAACTCTAGTAATTCTCTCAGATGTGCAACATGATCCTCTTCGGTCTTTGAATATATGAGAATGTCATCGATGAACACGATGATCGATTTGTCGAGCATTGGCCGGCAGACTCTGTTCATGAGATCCATGAAAGCAGCCGGCGCATTTGTAAGACCGAATGGCATTACCAGAAACTCGTAGTGTCCGTAACGAGTTCTGAAAGCCGTCTTTGGAATGTCATCAGAATGTACTTTGAGTTGGTGATAACCCGAACGAAGATCAATCTTCGAGAAGTAACTTGCGCCTTGTAACTGGTCGAAGAGATCATCAATCCGGGGCAACGGGTATTTGTTCTTGATTGTGACTTTATTGAGTTCTCGGTAATCGATGCACATACGTAATGTGCCATCTTTCTTCTTGACGAACAGAACAGGAGCGCCCCAAGGAGATGAACTTGGGCGTATGAAACCCTTGTCGAGCAACTCCTGTAACTGCTTCATCATTTCCTGCATTTCTGCAGGAGCTAGACGGTACGGAGCTTTTGCTATTGGAGCAGCTCCAGGGATGAGATCAATGCGGAATTCCACTTGACGATCAGGTGGCAATCCCGAGATATCTTCTGGAAAGACATCTGGAAATTCAGAAACAACAGGAACGGTAGAAGGAGATTGAACTTCAGCCTTTGCATCGACAGCGTAGGCTAAGTAAGCTGAACAACCCTTGGCAACGTGCTTTCGGGCTTTTGCAATTGAAATAAGGCATAAGTCGCCTTTGTGTCTATCACCATAAATGCATATGTCTCGGCCCTCAGGGGTGGTGATCTTTATCATTCTTTTCTTGCAATCGATTTGGGCCTCATTGTGAACTAACCAGTCCATACCTACTATGATATCGAATTCCCCGAACTCCATAGGGATCAGATCTATATTGAATACTACGTCTTCTACCAATAATGTACAATTCCTATACACTTTGTCTGCTTTTACTAACATATTGCTAGCAGTCTCTATGTCAAGTACAAATTGCAGTTTGGAAGTTGGCATGTTAAATTGACGAGCAAATGTAGTGGAGACAAACGAACGATTTGCTCCAGAGTCAAACAGTATACGTGCAGGAATTGAATTTACATAAAACGTACCAGTGACCACCTCCGGGTCATCCTTTGCTTCTTCAGCTGTGATTTGGAACGCCCTTGTTGGAGCCCTTTGAGATTGATCCCTGCGAGCCGTGGAAGCTACAGAAGATCTTGCTGTTGATTGTGGAGCATTCTGATCTCGTGGGGGTTTCGGGCAGTCCCTTGAGAAATGGCCAAGTCTGTGGCAGTTGTAGCATGCATCATCTTTTCGTGGACAATGCTCCCAGTGATGGCCTTTCTGCCCACAGCAGAAACAATACATGTCCCGAGTCTTGCACTCCCCAGAGTGCGCTTTTCTGCATCGTCTGCAGTCTCTCATTTCTGAACTGGCCGAAAAGGCCCTTCCTTTCTTTGGTGATGAAGACTGTTGATGGGATTGAGGAGAGAATCGGGAGGATCCAGACTCCCGCTGCCTTTTTGGCGGCGACGGTTGAGTCGGTGGTGCGGCGGCTGACCCGATTACGTATCCAGATAATAAGACAATCTGCTCCACGTTTCGAGCAGCCTCGAGTAATCCAGCAAAAGTTGTATACCGAACCCCACTCATGGTTCGGCGTATCTCATAATCTAGTCCGGCCTCAAACCGGGCTATTTTTCTCTCTTCTGTGTCAACTTGATGCGGTGCGAACAGACTTAATCGGGTGAACTCAACGGCATATTGTGTAACCGTTTTCGTTCCCTGAGTTAAGTTCAGGAATTTTGCCTCGAGACGTCGCTTCTCGTCGGCTGGACAGTACTGTTGAGAAAACACTTCCTTAAACTCGCTCCATGACATGTGTGATACTACCTCCATCGTCAACACATGTGTCATTGCGTCCCACCACATAACAGCGTCCCTTGCAAACATAGCGGTTGCAAAGCGGACCATGTCTTTATCAGCGCAGTCGCTGATTCTGAAAGTTCTTTCTGTGGTGGTGATCCATTCCAATGCAGTCACAGCATCACCGGTTCCATCAAAAGTAACAGCCCCGTTACTTTTGAAGTCCTTAAACCTACAACCCCTTGATCGGTTAGAAGACCCAGTGTCTTGTCTTTCCTCTTGATCGTCCTGTTGTTGTTCCTTGTTCTTTCGCTTATCGGCCTTTCGTTTTGCCTCGGCCTCATCTCTGGCCCTTAACTGATCAGCAAATGACTGAGCCTGCTCAGCCATTCGTTTGGATTGTAATTCATTGTTTTGTTCCATAAGAGCTTGCATCATCTGGAACATTTGCTGAGGAGTCATATCGTCTCCTGACATGTTCTGAAATATAACAACTTATATTTAGAACATTTATTTGTAAGTCCTAAGTGTACAGTTACCCTTTGTGTTTCCCCGTGTGCATGTCAATCCTATCTTAGTTCAGATCATTACTTAGAAGTTCATTCTAATATCATAACCTAAGTTTGAGTCCAAGTCCTCGCGGACACTTGAAACCTCAAACTAATGCTCTGATACCGAACTGAGACGTCCTCATGATAAATTAATGATATAACTGTGATCTCCAGGATCGACTAACAACCCAATGAGTATCATAATAATTGAAATTGAATACTTAAATTAGAATTAAGCAAATCCACACTAAAGCAATAGAATACATGTCTACAATGATAAAAGTCTAACTATTACATCAACATAATTGTTTTAGAAGTAATGAATCCCAGCCCAAAGCTATTACATTCAAGTACCAATAGCTTCTATAGTCTCCGGGATATTGATTTGATATGCTTAAGTGGAAGGTCCAGCTACACTTTTGCCTTTGCCTGAAACAATGTGAGTCAACAGTAAGCTAAATGCTTAGTGAGATAACAGATTATGCATACAACAAATATTTCTTTACAAACAATGCTTAACCATGGGCAGTGTAAGCCCCATGTATGTGAAAACGGCAGTGAAAGCCTCAATGTGTGAGTAAACCATGCAGTGCTAGCATGGGGTGGCAGTTCAATATGCCGATCGGGGATGTGCCGAACCTGATGGGATACGAGTGGGATGATCAGTCCCCGACAGTGGCCTGCTGTCAGCCCCATTCCAGGTCGCATCAGATTATGAAGTAATGATCATGCAGTGCAAGCATGATGTAAATAGATGCACTTTCAAATGAACGCAAGCTACATGTGTGTTACATGTCAAGTACGAGTGTGCATCATAACAACAAATCATTTCATGAGTGCCAAATGAAGTATATGAACAATGTGAACATGTCATTGAATGTATAAACATGAATGTATAAACATGAATGTAAAAACAATAAATGTTCGAATGATAATCTGCAAGTCACAGTGATTGGTTTTGTGACTTGATCCTGAATCAATGTGTGTTTTGATAACACCACAATGATCTGTAATGTAAGTGTAATAGTGATTTTGTGTTAGTAATTGCTTAAAAATTGTATTCTGAAAATTAAGTGAAAATGGGTTCTGATTTTGGACCACATCCGAATTCGGATGGTCCGAATTGTGGTTGGTCCGAAATTGGTCCTTGGTCCGAATTTAGTATGATCCGAAATGGGTGATCCGGATTTGGTTGAGTCCGAAATGGTCATGTGTCCGAAGCAGGCTAGTATCCGAAACATTGTGGGTCCGAAGTGGGGAGAGGTCCGAAATGGGGGATTTGTTCGAATTAGGTTGGGGATCCGAATTCATTGTTGGTCCGAACTCGGATAGATCCGAATTGGGATGGACCCGAATTCGGATGGTCCGAACCGAGTTCATCAGTCCGAGTTCATACTTAGTAAATTTTCCAGATTTACGTTTTTGACCATTTTGCATGTTTCTGAGTCTAATATTGCAAAGTGAACTTATATACACTATATCAACTTATAACATGTCATATTGTACCAAAATAACCCATTTATGTCCATTTTCTACAAGTCTTCGAAGAACACACACACTAAAACACACACTTAATTCCAAAATCACACTTAGACTTCGAATCTGATTCTGAATTTTTGTATACAACAACATACATGCTCGAATTCAGATAATCTATCATAATATATGACATGCATTAACATTTGCATCTTGAATCTTAGAAATCGGTTCACATAAAAACCGACTCAAAAACTTCAAAATTCCGTAATATAGGGAGATTGTTACCTTGATTTGATACTTGCAGTTGCTATAGTTCCTTAATTGCTACTTGTTTCCAAATTTTGCACTTGAAATCGTTGATTCTTGTGTGTTTCTTGGAGTAAAGCCGAGAGGAAGAGAGTAAAGAGAGAGAGAGAGAGCCGGTTAGAGAGAGAGTAGAGTGAGAGTGGATTTGATGAAATGAAGGGTTTTTCATCCCTTTTATTTGTATTTTGACTTATTTGCATAACACACCCCTCAACTACGTATTTTCTCATTTAACTGATATAATGATCAAAATAACTTAAATTGATTTAATTTTCCATAAGTACAATAATTGAGTCTTAAAATTGTAAATTACATATATTTGAAAATTGGGATGTTACAGCATGGGCTCCACCACGCCTATACTTCGTCCGCGAAGTCATGCTGCGCTAAACAAACTTGGGTACTTAGTCTTCATGTCTTCTTCCGATTCCCAAGTGTGATTAGCTCCCCGATGATGCTTCCACTTGACCAGCACCATCCTGATCTCTTTGTTCCGTAGCTTTTTGACTTTTGTCTCCAAAATGCACTCCGGTTCATCAACGAACCTTAGCCGTTCGTCAACCTTAATGTCCGAGTGATCAGTCCATGGTTCCCTCTCGGGCACCAGACTCTTTCTTAAGTACCCAACGTGAAATACCGGGTGAACTCCTGATAACTCTTCCGGCAAGTCCAAGTGATAGGACTGATTCCCAATTCTTTCTAGTATCTTGAAGGGTCCTATGAATCGAGGTGATAGCTTTCCTCGCTTTACAAATCTTGTAACACCTTTCATTGGGGAAACCTTCAAGTAGACCCAATCATCTTTTTGAAATTCTATCGCTTTGTGTCGGCGATCATGATAATTCTTTTGTCGATCTTGTGCCGTTTTCATGTACTGCCGTATGAGTTGGATCTTTTCATTTGTTTCTTGTAGCAAAGCAGGACCGGCTATTGGAGTTTCTCCTGTTTCCCTCCAACAGGTTGGAGTCCTACATTTTCTGCCATACAGGAACTCGAACGGTGCCATCTTGATAGTGGAATGGTAACTATTGTTGTATGAGAATTCAGCCAATGGGAGGTATCGTCCCAGTTACCACCCAAATCCATGACACACGCTCTGAGCATGTCTTCTAGAGTTAGGATTGTTCTTTCACTCTGCCCATCAGATTGAGGTCTATAGGCAGTACTCATTGCGATACGAGTACCAAGACCATTTTGTAGAGCAACCCAGAAGTTGGAAGTAAATCTACTATCTCGATCAGAGACAATAGACTTAGGCACACCATGCCTAATGACGATTTCATTAATGTGGATCTGGGCAAGACGGTCCAGTGAGTAGGTCTCCCGAATGGGAATGAAATGAGCAGATTTTGTTAATCGGTCAACGATGACCCAAATGGCATCATGTTGACGGCATGTCTTAGGTAGCTTGGTTACGAAATCCATGGTAATATGGTCCCACTTCCATTCTGGGATAGGAAGAGGTTGCATACTACCATAGGGTTGTTGGTGTTCTGCTTTGACTAATCGACAAGTTCTGCACCTTTCTACAAATTGACCAACGTCTCTTTTCAACCCTGGCCACCAGAAATCTGCTTTCAAGTCGTTGTACATTTTTGTGCTTCCAGGGTGAATTGAGAACTTAGATTGATGAGCTTCCGCAAGAATTACATCTCGCATGTTCCCGAACTTAGGAACCGAAACTCTGCCGTACACACCTTTGAGTCCAGTTCCATCGTCTTGCATTAATGGAAGTTGAACTCTGATGTTCTCATCCTTTACATTCTCCTCCATTAAGGCCTGCAACTGAGCAGCCCTTACATCGTCTATAATTGTTGAAGTCAGTATCGTGGAAGTCAAGGCATAGCAGTATGCCTTGCAGTACGCTTTTCGGCTTAGGGCATCGGCCACTACATTGGCCTTCCGTGGATGGTACAAGATCTCGCAGTCATAGTCCTTGATCAGCTCCATTGACCTTCTTTGCCTCATATTCAAGTCCTTCTGACTGAATATGTACTTCAAACTCTTGTGATCGGTGTAGAGCTGACATTTGGTTCTGTACAAATAGTGCCTCCATAATTTGAGAGCGAATGTCAAAGCAGTTAACTCTAGGTCATGAGTTGAGTAGTCTTTCTCATGTGGTTTGAGCTGTCTAGAAGCATATGCTATGACATTTCCTCTTTGCATCAGAACAACACCCAAACTCGTGCCTGATGCATCTGTGTATACAACAAAGTCCTCGTTCCCTTCAGGCAATGCTAGAACTGATGCTTCACTTAGTAACTTCTTTAAATTATCGAAAGCAACTTGTTGTTCTTCTTTCCAAAAGAAGGTTGAGTTATTGCGAGTAAGCTTTGTAAGCGGAACGGCGATTTTGGAGAAGTCTTTGATGAATCGGCGGTAGTAACCAGCCAATCCCAGAAAGCTACGAATTTCTGAGGCGTTGCGGGGTGATTCCCAGTTCTGGATAGCTTCGATCTTTGCAGGATCAACAGCAATCCCAGCACCAGATATCACGTGCCCCAAGAATTGGATCTGAATTGATTGTTTAAGAGGTACAAGTTAATAAAATAATTTATGATTAAGTATAAGGATCATGAAATTGTTTCAAACGTTGAGACGTACCTGCCTCAACCAGAATTCACACTTAGAGAATTTGGCATAAAGTCGCTCTTTGCGTAGCAACTCTAGCAATTCTCTCAGATGTGCAGCATGATCCTCTTCGGCCTTTGAATATATGAGAATGTCATCGATGAACACGATGACCGATTTGTCGAGCATTGGCCGGCAGACTCGATTCATGAGATCCATGAAAGCGGCCGGCGCATTAGTAAGACCGAACGGCATTACCAGAAACTCGTAGTGTCCGTAACGAGTTCTGAAAGCCGTCTTTGGAATGTCATCAGAATGTACTTTGAGTTGGTGATAACCCGAACGAAGATCAATCTTCGAGAAGTAGCTTGCGCCTTGTAACTGGTCGAAGAGATCATCAATCCGGGGCAACGGGTATTTGTTCTTGATTGTGACTTTATTGAGTTCTCGGTAATCGATGCACATACGTAATGTGCCATCTTTCTTCTTGACGAACAGAACAGGAGCGCCCCAAGGAGATGAACTTGGGCGTATGAAACCCTTGTCGAGCAACTCCTGTAACTGCTTCATCATTTCCTGCATTTCTGCAGGAGCTAGACGGTACGGAGCTTTTGCTATTGGAGCAGCTCCAGGGATGAGATCAATGTGGATTTCCACTTGACGATCAGGTAGCAATCCCGAGATATCTTCTGGAAAGACATCTGGAAATTCAGAAACAACGGGAACGGTAGAAGGAGATTGAACTTCAGCCTTTGCATCGACAGCGTAGGCTAAGTAAGCTGAACAACCCTTGGCAACGTGCTTTCGGGCTTTTGCAATTGAAATAAGGCATAAGTCGCCTTTGTGTCTATCACCATAAATGCATATGTCTCGGCCCTCGGGGGTGGTGATCTTTATCATTCTTTTCTTGCAAACGATTTGGGCCTCATTGTGAACTAACCAGTCCATACCTACTATGATATCGAATTCCCCGAACTCCATAGGGATCAGATCTATATTGAATACTACGTCTTCTACCAATAATGTACAATTCCTATACACTTTGTCTGCTTTTACTAACATATTGCTAGCAGTCTCTATGTCAAGTACAAATTGCAGTTTGGAAGTAGGCATATTGAATTGACGAGCAAATGAAGTGGAGACAAACGAACGATTTGCTCCGGAATCAAACAGTATACGTGCAGGAATTGAGTTAACATAGAACGTACCAGTGACCACCTCCGGGTCATCCTTTGCTTCTTCAGCTGTGATTTGGAACGCCCTTGTTGGAGCCCTTTGAGATTGATCCCTGCGAGCCGTGGAAGCTACAGAAGATCTTGCTGTTGATTGTGGAGCATTCTGATCTCGTGGGGGTTTCGGGCAGTCCCTTGAGAAATGGCAAAGTCTGTGGCAGTTGTAGCATGCATCATCTTTTCGTGGACAATGCTCCCAGTGATGGCCTTTCTGCCCACAGCAGAAACAATACATGTCCCGAGTCTTGCACTCCCCAGAGTGCGCTTTTCTGCATCGTCTGCAGTCTCTCATTTCTGAACTGGCCGAAAAGGCCCTTCCTTTCTTTGGTGATGAAGACTGTTGATGGGATTGAGGAGAGAATCGGGAGGATCCAGACTCCCGCTGCCTTTTTGGCGGCGACGGTTGAGTCGGTGGTGCGGCGGCTGACCCGATTACGTATCCAGATAATAAGACAATCTGCTCCACATTCCGAGCAGCCTCGAGTAATCCAGCAAACGTTGTATACCGAACCCCACTCATGGTTCGGCGTATCTCATAGTCTAGTCCGGCCTCAAACCGGGCTATCTTCCTCTCTTCTGTGTCTACTTGATGGGGTGCGAACGGACTCAATCGAGTGAACTCAACGGCATATTGTGTAACCGTTTTCGTTCCTTGAGTCAGATTCAGGAACTTTGCCTCGAGACGTCGCTTCTCGTCGGCTGGACAGTACTGTTGAGAAAACACTTCCTTAAACTCGCTCCATGACATGTGTGACACTACCTCCATCGTCAACACATGTGTCATTGCGTCCCACCACATAACAGCGTCCCTTGCAAACATAGCGGTTGCAAAGCGGACCATGTCTTTATCAGCGCAGTCGCTGATTCTGAAAGTTCTTTCTGTGGTGGTGATCCATTCCAATGCAGTCACAGCATCACCGGTTCCATCAAAAGTAACAGCTCCGTTACTTTTGAAGTCCTTAAACCTACAGCCCCTTGATCTATTAGAAGACCCAGTGTCTTGTCTTTCCTCTTGGTCGTCCTGTTGTTGTTCCTTGTTCTTTCGTTTATCAGCTTTACGTTTTGCCTCGGCCTCATCTCTGGCCCTTAACTGATCAGCAAATGACTGAGCCTGCTCAGCCATTCGTTTGGATTGTAGCTCATTGTTTTGTTCCATGAGAGCTTGCATCATCTGGGACATTTGCTGAGGAGTCATATCGTCTCCTTACATGTTCTGAAATATAACAACTTATATTTAGAACATTTATTTGTAAGTCCTAAGTGTACAGTTACCCTTTGTGTTTCCCCGTGTGCATGTCAATCCTATCTTAGTTCAGATCATTACTTAGAAGTTCATTCTAATATCATAACCTAAGTTTGAGTCCAAGTCCTCGCGGACACTTGAAACCTCAAACTAATGCTCTGATACCAAACTCTGTGACGTCCTTGTTAATTAATGATATAATTGGAATCTCCAGGATCGACAAACAACCCAATGAATAATCATGATAATTGAAAT
>JAANYP010006000.1:0-11544 GCA_020465985.1 Centrapalus pauciflorus | reverse complement strand
TTACTTAATTATATGTTAGGAACGTATGATAGACACTGCTGAAACTGGACAACTGCTGCTGCATGTTCCATGATTACTTGCATTGCTCAAGCTCGCTGCGAGTGATAGATTGCATTACTTACTTGCATATGTTTCGGTACTTTTTGCTGATTGTTTTTGACTTGTATAGAAACATCTGCTGCTCCTTGTTCCTTGATTACTTAATTGTATGTTAAGAACGTATGATAGACACTGCTGAAACTGGAAACTGCTGCTGCATGTTCCTTGATTACTTGCATTGCTCAGGACCGCTGTGAGTGACGGGTTCCATTACTTACTTGCATATGTTTCGGTACATATTGGTGATTGTTACCGACTTGTATGGAAACATCTGCTGCTGCCTGTTCCTTGACTACTTAATTGTATGTTAGGAACGTATGATAGACACTGCTGAAACTGGACAACTGCTAGTGCATGTTCCTTGATTACTTGCATTGCTCAGGACCGCTCTGAGTGACAGATTGCATTACTTGCATATGTTTCAGTACTTATTGGTGATTGTTACTTAATTCTATGGAAACATCTGCTGCTGCTTGTTCTTTGATTACTTAATTGTAGGTTAGGAACGTATGATAGACACTGCTGAAACTGGACAACTGCTGCAGCATGTTCCTTGATTACTTGCATTGCTCAGGACCGCTGTGAGTGACAGATTGCATTACTTACTTGCATATGTTTCAGTACTTACTGGTGATTATTACTGACTTATATGGAAACATCTGCTGCTGCTTGTTTCTTGATTACTTAATTCTATGTTAGGAACGTATGATAGACACTGCAGAAACTGGACAACTGCTGTTGCATGTTCCTTGATTACTTGCATTGCTCAGGACCGCTGTGAGTGACAGATTGTATTACTTACTTGCATATGTTCCGGTACATATTGGTGATTGTTACTGACTTGTATGGAAACATCTGCTGCTGCTTGTTCCTTGGTTACTTAATGGTATGTTAGGAACGTATGATAGACACTGCTGAAACTGGACAACTGCTGATGCATGTTCCTTGATTTCTTGCATTGCTCAGGACCGCTGTGAGTGACAGATTGCATTACTTACTTGCATATGTTTCGGTACTTTTTGCTGATTGTTTCTGACTTTGTATAGAAACATCTGCTGCTCCTTGTTCCTTGATTACTTAATTTTATGTTAAGAACGTATGATAGACACTGCTGAAACTGGAAACTGCTGCTGCATGTTCCTTGATTACTTGCATTGCTCAGGACCGCTGTGAGTGACGGGTTCCATTACTTACTTGCATATGTTTCGGTACTTATTGGTGATTATTACTTACTTGTATGGAAACATCTGCTGCTGCTTGTTTCTTGATTACTTAATTGTATGTTTGGAACGTATGATAGACAATGCTGAAACTGGACTACTGCTGTTGCATGTTCCTTGATTACTTGCTTTGCTTAGGACCGCTGTGAGTGACAGATTGCATTACTTACTTGCATATGTTTCGGTACATATTGGTGATTGTTACTGACTTGTATAGGAACATCTGCTGCTTCATGTTCCTTGATTACTTAATTGTATGTTAGGAACGTGTGATAGACACTGTTGAAACTTGACAACTGCTGCTGCATGTTCCTTGATTACTTGCATTGCTCAGGACCGCTCTGAGTGACAGATTCCATTACTTGCATATGTTACGGTACTTATTGGTGACTGTTAATTACTTGTATGGAAACATCTGCTGCTGCTTGTTCTTTGATTACTTAATTGTAGGTTAGGAACGTATGATAGACACTGCTGAAACTGGACAACTGCTGCAGCATGTTCCTTGATTACTTGCATTGCTCAGGACCGCTGTGAGTGACAGATTGCATTACTTACTTGCATATGTTTCAGTACTTACTGGTGATTATTACTGACTTATATAGAAACATCTGCTGCTGCTTGTTTCTTGATCACTTAATTCTATGTTAGGAACGTATGATAGACACTGCAGAAACTGGACAACTGCTGTTGCATGTTCCTTGATTACATGCATTGCTCAGGCCCGCTGTGAGTGACAGATTGCATTACTTACTTGCATATGTTTCGGTACATATTGGTGATTATTACTGACTTATATGGAAACATTTGCTGCCGCTTGTTCCCTGATTACTTAATTGTATGTTAGGAACGTATAATAGACACTGTTGAAACTGGGAAACTGCTGTTGCAAGTTCCTTGATTACTTTTATTGCTCAGGACCGCTGTGAGTGACAGATTGCATTACTTGCATATGTTTCGGTACATATTGGTGATTGTTACCGACTTGTATGGAAACATCTGCTGCTGCCTGTTCCTTGACTACTTAATTGTATGTTAGGAACGTATGATAGACACTGCTGAAACTGGACAACTGCTGGTGCATGTTCCTTGATTACTTGCATTGCTCAGGACCGCTCTAAGTGACAGATTGCATTACTTGCATATGTTTCAGTACTTATTGGTGATTGTTACTTACTTGTATGGAAACATCTGCTGCTGCTTGTTCTTTGATTACTTAATTGTAGGTTAGGAACGTATGATAGACACTACTGAAACTGGACAACTGCTGCAGCATGTTCCTTGATTACTTGCATTTCTCAGGACCGCTGTGAGTGACATATTGCATAACTTACTTGCATATGTTTCGGTACTTACTGCTGATTATTACTGACTTATATGGAAACATCTGCTGCTGCTTGTTTCTTGTTTACTTAATTATATGTTAGGAACGTATGATAGACACTGCTGAAACTGGACAACTGCTGCTGCATGTTCCATGATTACTTGCATTGCTCAAGCTCGCTGCGAGTGATAGATTGCATTACTTACTTGCATATGTTTCGGTACTGTTTGCTGATTGTTTCTGACTTGTATAGAAACATCTGCTGCTCCTTGTTCCTTGATTACTTAATTGTATGTTAAGAACGTATGATAGACACTGCTGAAACTGGAAACTGCTGCTGCATGTTCCTTGATTACTTGCATTGCTCAGGACCGCTGTGAGTGACGGGTTCCATTACTTACTTGCATATGTTTCGGTACTTATTGGTGATTATTACTTACTTGTATGGAAACATCTGCTGCTGCTTGTTTCTTGATTACTTAATTGTATGTTTGGAACGTATGATAGACAATGCTGAAACTGGACTACTGCTGTTGCATGTTCCTTGATTACTTGCTTTGCTTAGGACCGCTGTGAGTGACAGATTGCATTACTTACTTGCATATGTTTCGGTACATATTGGTGATTGTTACTGACTTGTATAGGAACATCTGCTGCTTCATGTTCCTTGATTACTTAATTGTATGTTAGGAACGTGTGATAGACACTGTTGAAACTTGACAACTGCTGCTGCATGTTCCTTGATTACTTGCATTGCTCAGGACCGCTCTGAGTGACAGATTCCATTACTTGCATATGTTACGGTACTTATTGGTGACTGTTAATTACTTGTATGGAAACATCTGCTGCTGCTTGTTCTTTGATTACTTAATTGTAGGTTAGGAACGTATGATAGACACTGCTGAAACTGGACAACTGCTGCAGCATGTTCCTTGATTACTTGCATTGCTCAGGACCGCTGTGAGTGACAGATTGCATTACTTACTTGCATATGTTTCAGTACTTACTGGTGATTATTACTGACTTATATGGAAACATCTGCTGTTGCTTGTTTCTTGATCACTTAATTCTATGTTAGGAACGTATGATAGACACTGCAGAAACTGGACAACTGCTGTTGCATGTTCCTTGATTACTTGCATTGCTCAGGACCGCTGTGAGTGACAGATTGCATTACTTACTTGCATATGTTTCGGTACATATTGGTGATTATTACTGACTTATATGGAAACATTTGCTGCCGCTTGTTCCCTGATTACTTAATTGTATGTTAGGAACGTATAATAGACACTGTTGAAACTGGGAAACTGCTGTTGCAAGTTCCTTGATTACTTTTATTGCTCAGGACCGCTGTGAGTGACAGATTGCATTACTTGCATATGTTTCGGTACATATTGGTGATTGTTACCGACTTGTATGGAAACATCTGTTGCTGCCTGTTCCTTGACTACTTAATTGTATGTTAGGAACGTATGATAGACACTGCTGAAACTGGACAACTGCTGGTGCATGTTCCTTGATTACTTGCATTGCTCAGGACCGCTCTAAGTGACAGATTGCATTACTTGCATATGTTTCAGTACTTATTGGTGATTGTTACTTACTTGTATGGAAACATCTGCTGCTGCTTGTTCTTTGATTACTTAATTGTAGGTTAGGAACGTATGATAGACACTACTGAAACTGGACAACTGCTGCAGCATGTTCCTTGATTACTTGCATTGCTCAGGACCGCTGTGAGTGACATATTGCATAACTTACTTGCATATGTTTCGGTACTTACTGCTGATTATTACTGACTTATATGGAAACATCTGCTGCTGCTTGTTTCTTGTTTACTTAATTATATGTTAGGAACGTATGATAGACACTGCTGAAACTGGACAACTGCTGCTGCATGTTCCATGATTACTTGCATTGCTCAAGCTCGCTGCGAGTGATAGATTGCATTACTTACTTGCATATGTTTCGGTACTTTTTGCTGATTGTTTTTGACTTGTATAGAAACATCTGCTGCTCCTTGTTCCTTGATTACTTAATTGTATGTTAAGAACGTATGATAGACACTGCTGAAACTGGAAACTGCTGCTGCATGTTCCTTGATTACTTGCATTGCTCAGGACCGCTGTGAGTGACGGGTTCCATTACTTACTTGCATATGTTTCGGTACATATTGGTGATTGTTACCGACTTGTATGGAAACATCTGCTGCTGCCTGTTCCTTGACTACTTAATTGTATGTTAGGAACGTATGATAGACACTGCTGAAACTGGACAACTGCTAGTGCATGTTCCTTGATTACTTGCATTGCTCAGGACCGCTCTGAGTGACAGATTGCATTACTTGCATATGTTTCAGTACTTATTGGTGATTGTTACTTACTTGTATGGAAACATCTGCTGCTGCTTGTTCTTTGATTACTTAATTGCAGGTTAGGAACGTATGATAGACACTGCTGAAACTGGACAACTGCTGCAGCATGTTCCTTGATTACTTGCATTGCTCAGGACCGCTGTGAGTGACAGATTGCATTACTTACTTGCATATGTTTCAGTACTTACTGGTGATTATTACTGACTTATATGGAAACATCTGCTGCTGCTTGTTTCTTGATTACTTAATTCTATGTTAGGAACGTATGATAGACACTGCAGAAACTGGACAACTGCTGTTGCATGTTCCTTGATTACTTGCATTGCTCAGGACCGCTGTGAGTGACAGATTGTATTACTTACTTGCATATGTTCCGGTACATATTGGTGATTGTTACTGACTTGTATGGAAACATCTGCTGCTGCTTGTTCCTTGGTTACTTAATGGTATGTTAGGAACGTATGATAGACACTGCTGAAACTGGACAACTGCTGATGCATGTTCCTTGATTTCTTGCATTGCTCAGGACCGCTGTGAGTGACAGATTGCATTACTTACTTGCATATGTTTCGGTACTTTTTGCTGATTGTTTCTGACTTTGTATAGAACCATCTGCTGCTCCTTGTTCCTTGATTACTTAATTTTATGTTAAGAACGTATGATAGACACTGCTGAAACTGGAAACTGCTGCTGCATGTTCCTTGATTACTTGCATTGCTCAGGACCGCTGTGAGTGACGGGTTCCATTACTTACTTGCATATGTTTCGGTACTTATTGGTGATTATTACTTACTTGTATGGAAACATCTGCTGCTGCTTGTTTCTTGATTACTTAATTGTATGTTTGGAACGTATGATAGACAATGCTGAAACTGGACTACTGCTGTTGCATGTTCCTTGATTACTTGCTTTGCTTAGGACCGCTGTGAGTGACAGATTGCATTACTTACTTGCATATGTTTCGGTACATATTGGTGATTGTTACTGACTTGTATAGGAACATCTGCTGCTTCATGTTCCTTGATTACTTAATTGTATGTTAGGAACGTGTGATAGACACTGTTGAAACTTGACAACTGCTGCTGCATGTTCCTTGATTACTTGCATTGCTCAGGACCGCTCTGAGTGACAGATTCCATTACTTGCATATGTTACGGTACTTATTGGTGACTGTTAATTACTTGTATGGAAACATCTGCTGCTGCTTGTTCTTTGATTACTTAATTGTAGGTTAGGAACGTATGATAGACACTGCTGAAACTGGACAACTGCTGCAGCATGTTCCTTGATTACTTGCATTGCTCAGGACCGCTGTGAGTGACAGATTGCATTACTTACTTGCATATGTTTCAGTACTTACTGGTGATTATTACTGACTTATATAGAAACATCTGCTGCTGCTTGTTTCTTGATCACTTAATTCTATGTTAGGAACGTATGATAGACACTGCAGAAACTGGACAACTGCTGTTGCATGTTCCTTGATTACATGCATTGCTCAGGCCCGCTGTGAGTGACAGATTGCATTACTTACTTGCATATGTTTCGGTACATATTGGTGATTATTACTGACTTATATGGAAACATTTGCTGCCGCTTGTTCCTTGATTACTTAATTGTATGTTAGGAACGTATAATAGACACTGTTGAAACTGGGAAACTGCTGTTGCAAGTTCCTTGATTACTTTTATTGCTCAGGACCGCTGTGAGTGACAGATTGCATTACTTGCATATGTTTCGGTACATATTGGTGATTGTTACCGACTTGTATGGAAACATCTGCTGCTGCCTGTTCCTTGACTACTTAATTGTATGTTAGGAACGTATGATAGACACTGCTGAAACTGGACAACTGCTGGTGCATGTTCCTTGATTACTTGCATTGCTCAGGACCGCTCTAAGTGACAGATTGCATTACTTGCATATGTTTCAGTACTTATTGGTGATTGTTACTTACTTGTATGGAAACATCTGCTGCTGCTTGTTCTTTGATTACTTAATTGTAGGTTAGGAACGTATGATAGACACTACTGAAACTGGACAACTGCTGCAGCATGTTCCTTGATTACTTGCATTTCTCAGGACCGCTGTGAGTGACATATTGCATAACTTACTTGCATATGTTTCGGTACTTACTGCTGATTATTACTGACTTATATGGAAACATCTGCTGCTGCTTGTTTCTTGTTTACTTAATTATATGTTAGGAACGTATGATAGACACTGCTGAAACTGGACAACTGCTGCTGCATGTTCCATGATTACTTGCATTGCTCAAGCTCGCTGCGAGTGATAGATTGCATTACTTACTTGCATATGTTTCGGTACTGTTTGCTGATTGTTTCTGACTTGTATAGAAACATCTGCTGCTCCTTGTTCCTTGATTACTTAATTGTATGTTAAGAACGTATGATAGACACTGCTGAAACTGGAAACTGCTGCTGCATGTTCCTTGATTACTTGCATTGCTCAGGACCGCTGTGAGTGACGGGTTCCATTACTTACTTGCATATGTTTCGGTACTTATTGGTGATTATTACTTACTTGTATGGAAACATCTGCTGCTGCTTGTTTCTTGATTACTTAATTGTATGTTTGGAACGTATGATAGACAATGCTGAAACTGGACTACTGCTGTTGCATGTTCCTTGATTACTTGCTTTGCTTAGGACCGCTGTGAGTGACAGATTGCATTACTTACTTGCATATGTTTCGGTACATATTGGTGATTGTTACTGACTTGTATAGGAACATCTGCTGCTTCATGTTCCTTGATTACTTAATTGTATGTTAGGAACGTGTGATAGACACTGTTGAAACTTGACAACTGCTGCTGCATGTTCCTTGATTACTTGCATTGCTCAGGACCGCTCTGAGTGACAGATTCCATTACTTGCATATGTTACGGTACTTATTGGTGACTGTTAATTACTTGTATGGAAACATCTGCTGCTGCTTGTTCTTTGATTACTTAATTGTAGGTTAGGAACGTATGATAGACACTGCTGAAACTGGACAACTGCTGCAGCATGTTCCTTGATTACTTGCATTGCTCAGGACCGCTGTGAGTGACAGATTGCATTACTTACTTGCATATGTTTCAGTACTTACTGGTGATTATTACTGACTTATATAGAAACATCTGCTGCTGCTTGTTTCTTGATCACTTAATTCTATGTTAGGAACGTATGATAGACACTGCAGAAACTGGACAACTGCTGTTGCATGTTCCTTGATTACTTGCATTGCTCAGGACCGCTGTGAGTGACAGATTGCATTACTTACTTGCATATGTTTCGGTACATATTGGTGATTATTACTGACTTATATGGAAACATTTGCTGCCGCTTGTTCCCTGATTACTTAATTGTATGTTAGGAACGTATAATAGACACTGTTGAAACTGGGAAACTGCTGTTGCAAGTTCCTTGATTACTTTTATTGCTCAGGACCGCTGTGAGTGACAGATTGCATTACTTGCATATGTTTCGGTACATATTGGTGATTGTTACCGACTTGTATGGAAACATCTGTTGCTGCCTGTTCCTTGACTACTTAATTGTATGTTAGGAACGTATGATAGACACTGCTGAAACTGGACAACTGCTGGTGCATGTTCCTTGATTACTTGCATTGCTCAGGACCGCTCTAAGTGACAGATTGCATTACTTGCATATGTTTCAGTACTTATTGGTGATTGTTACTTACTTGTATGGAAACATCTGCTGCTGCTTGTTCTTTGATTACTTAATTGTAGGTTAGGAACGTATGATAGACACTACTGAAACTGGACAACTGCTGCAGCATGTTCCTTGATTACTTGCATTTCTCAGGACCGCTGTGAGTGACATATTGCATAACTTACTTGCATATGTTTCGGTACTTACTGCTGATTATTACTGACTTATATGGAAACATCTGCTGCTGCTTGTTTCTTGTTTACTTAATTATATGTTAGGAACGTATGATAGACACTGCTGAAACTGGACAACTGCTGCTGCATGTTCCATGATTACTTGCATTGCTCAAGCTCGCTGCGAGTGATAGATTGCATTACTTACTTGCATATGTTTCGGTACTGTTTGCTGATTGTTTCTGACTTGTATAGAAACATCTGCTGCTCCTTGTTCCTTGATTACTTAATTGTATGTTAAGAACGTATGATAGACACTGCTGAAACTGGAAACTGCTGCTGCATGTTCCTTGATTACTTGCATTGCTCAGGACCGCTGTGAGTGACGGGTTCCATTACTTACTTGCATATGTTTCGGTACTTATTGGTGATTATTACTTACTTGTATGGAAACATCTGCTGCTGCTTGTTTCTTGATTACTTAATTGTATGTTTGGAACGTATGATAGACAATGCTGAAACTGGACAACTGTTGTTGCATGTTCCTTGATTACTTGCTTTGCTTAGGACCGCTGTGAGTAACAGATTGCATTACTTACTTGCATATGTTTCGGTACATATTGGTGATTGTTACTGACTTGTACAGGAACATCTGCTGCTTCATGTTCCTTGATTACTTAATTGTATGTTAGGAACGTGTGATAGACACTGTTGAAACTTGACAACTGTTGCTGCATGTTCTTTGATTACTTGCATTGCTCAGGACCGCTCTGAGTGACAGATTCCATTACTTGCGTATGTTTCGGTACTTATTGGTGACTGTTACTTACTTGTATGGAAACATCTGGTGCTGCTTGTTCTTTGATTACTTAATTGTATGTTAGGAACGTATGATAGACGCAGCTGAAACTGGACAACTGCTGCAGCATGTTCCTTGATTACTTGAATTGCTCAGGACCGCTGTGAGTGACAGATTGCATTACTTACTTGCATATGTTTCGGTACTTACTGGTGATTATTACTGACTTATATGGAAACATTTGCTGCCGCTTGTTCCTTGATTACTTAATTGTATGTTAGGAACGTATAATAGACACTGTTGAAACTGGGAAACTGCTGTTGCAAGTTCCTAGATTACTTTTATTGCTCAGGACCGCTGTGAGTGACAGATTGCATTACTTGCATATGTTTCGGTACATATTGGTGATTGTTACCGACTTGTATGGAAACATCTGCTGCTGCCTGTTCCTTGACTACTTAATTGTATGTTAGGAACGTATGATAGACACTGCTGAAACTGGACAACTGCTGGTGCATGTTCCTTGATTACTTGCATTGCTCAGGACCGCTCTGAGTGACAGATTGCATTACTTGCATATGTTTCAGTACTTATTGGTGATTGTTACTTACTTGTATGGAAACATCTGCTGCTGCTTGTTCTTTGATTACTTAATTGTAGGTTAGGAACGTATGATAGACACTGCTGAAACTGGACAACTGCTGCAGCATGTTCCTTGATTACTTGCATTGCTCAGGACCGCTGTGAGTGACAGATTGCATTACTTACTTGCATATGTTTCAGTACTTACTGGTGATTATTACTGACTTATATGGAAACATCTGCTGCTGCTTGTTTCTTGATTACTTAATTCTATGTTAGGAACGTATGATAGACACTGCAGAAACTGGACAACTGCTGTTGCATGTTCCTTGATTACTTGCATTGCTCAGGACCGCTGTGAGTGACAGATTGTATTACTTACTTGCATATGTTCCGGTACATATTGGTGATTGTTACTGACTTGTATGGAAACATCTGCTGCTGCTTGTTCCTTGGTTACTTAATGGTATGTTAGGAACGTATGATAGACACTGCTGAAACTGGACAACTGCTGATGCATGTTCCTTGATTTCTTGCATTGCTCAGGACCGCTGTGAGTGACAGATTGCATTACTTACTTGCATATGTTTCGGTACTTTTTGCTGATTGTTTCTGACTTTGTATAGAAACATCTGCTGCTCCTTGTTCCTTGATTACTTAATTTTATGTTAAGAACGTATGATAGACACTGCTGAAACTGGAAACTGCTGCTGCATGTTCCTTGATTACTTGCATTGCTCAGGACCGCTGTGAGTGACGGGTTCCATTACTTACTTGCATATGTTTCGGTACTTATTGGTGATTATTACTTACTTGTATGGAAACATCTGCTGCTGCTTGTTTCTTGATTACTTAATTGTATGTTTGGAACGTATGATAGACAATGCTGAAACTGGACTACTGCTGTTGCATGTTCCTTGATTACTTGCTTTGCTTAGGACCGCTGTGAGTGACATATTGCATTACTTACTTGCATATGTTTCGTTACATATTGGTGATTGTTACTGACTTGTATAGGAACATCTGCTGCTTCATGTTCCTTGATTACTTAATTGTATGTTAGGAACGTGTGATAGACACTGTTGATACTTGACAACTGCTGCTGCATGTTCCTTGATTACTTGCATTGCTCAGGACCGCTCTGAGTGACAGATTCCATTACTTGCATATGTTTCGGTACTTATTGGTGACTGTTACTTACTTGTATGGAAACATCTCCTGCTGCTTGTTCTTTGATTACTTAATTGTATGTTAGGAACGTATGATAGACGCAGCTGAAACTGGACAACTGCT
>JAANYP010005999.1:0-122590 GCA_020465985.1 Centrapalus pauciflorus | reverse complement strand
ATATATATATATATATATATAGATTTAGGTTCAAGTGAGTACCACCTCTAATGCAGCGCACCAGAAGGTACCACCCTTAAATGTAATTTTTTTGAAATTTTTTTTCATGAACATATTCTAATTAACATTACACAGATCATATGTGAATTTCACGCAAATCCGAACACTCTAAGTGTATGAAAACACGCATTACATAAATGCACGTTCACATGTGTTCAAAATTATGTGAGTGTGTGTTCACATCATTTTTTAGGAGCTAGGAGATGTGAATGTATGTGAAATTTACATATGATCTTCATAATGTTAATTAAAACATGTTTATGAAAAAAAAATTAAAAAAAGTTTTTTTAAAGATGGTACCTTCTGGTGCGCTGCATAACGATGGTACTCACTCGAACTATATATATATATATATATATATATATATATATATATATATATATATATATATATATATATATATATATATATATATATATATATATATATATTATTGTTCTTTAGCTTTTAAGTGTGTTACAAAAGAGGTGGGACAATGTTTTTATGCACAAAAAAAATTAGTGTAATACTCGTGCGGTGCACATGACACCATTATGTTTAGATATTATCAAACATTTAAATTGATAATCACAAAATTTTAAAACAGAATAATATAATATCGACGTAAAAATAGCATCATGAATAACAGTTTAAAATACTATCTAAATACATTTCAGTTTCGACTAAATAGACTTATGTATTTGATCGAGAAATATGAAAAAGAAAAAATCGATACTAAGTGCAATTGTTCTTTTTCCCACTTCTGTGTTTATAACATCATTCTCACTGTTAACCTGAATAGATACACGTTATAAAGGACTTCCAATTGATTTTACAACTATTATATTCAATATTATAAATAATTTATAAAAGCTGATGAACTTAATATAATATCAACAAATAAAGAATACCTTATATTTACTCATTGAACTATGGTCGGTACAAAGGTGCTATGAAAAATAGTTACTATCTTAGGATTAAACCCATTTCAAGCAAGCCTGATCACATGCATATCAATGATTTCATTATTTCTTAAGAACTTTTTTAAGATACTGAACCAAATTATTCTATTTGCAGCATCTTCACAGTGGATCTAGATTTTTAATAACATCCACTAATAAACCTGTTTTTAATTAATGTAACAAATCAAACAATTATTATAAACCTGTTTTTAATTAATGTAACATATCAAACAATTATTATGACCAAACAAACAATACTTTGAAAATCACATTATTATTATACATACTAAAACATAAAAATAAAAACTACGCTTTTGTTAGCTTATTGTCACACTAGAAATAGATTTTCACCCCGAAAAATAAACATGCTTTGTGAAGAGAACTTAAATAGATATTCGCACATTTGCTCAAATTGAGATAACTGTAGATGTAATATGTTGTTGACTCTAGGTAAACAAAAAGAGAATCAAGCTTTCATCGTTTCATGACCTAACTGATGAGGTTGAAGGAAAACTTAATACCCTCATTTCATGAGTAATATATATTCAATCAAAGTTTGAACACAATATCACAAATTCGAACATAAACAATCATCACTACAAGTCTACAATATTTGCACAAGGCTAATAACCATCAAGCACAATAATTATAGAAGATATAGATAATCCACCAATGTAAACTCATCTACCATTGTAAACTCATGTTATATATTTTCTGGTGCAAATAAAATATGTATAACAAAGGAAAAACTTGACATATGTGAAACGTAGAAATTCGCATTCATTATCATCTGATCATGAATGTTTTACATCAACCAAACCCATCTCATCATCAACTCTATTTATACTTTCTAATCCCATAACTTGTGCTATCCAAATTGATAGAAAACCATACATGTATCTTCTTCTACTGTGGTGTCGTTATCTTTGCTCCAACAAATATATCGTATGAAAAGTATGGCATATTTAAGATCGTTCAAAAAGGGAGTCATGTATGTCTACTTGGTTTGCAGCGTGAAAACAAAATATCACTTCCGTAGGGGAGTACCATCTTATCTTAAGTATAGAAGTTCACCTTGAAATCGTTGCCTTCATAAAGACATCATTTGATTTTGATAAACAGCAACATGATTGACAAAAGGATGTCGTGACGATCTCTGTACCGTAAGAAACAACTCAGACAATACATTTTCATGATGCAACTAATCTAGTCGCAACATTACCCCAAAAAAAGATACCACAAACAACAAAATATTTGCAATTTGAAAAATAAAAAATCAATAGATATATAGAATTATATTTACCTTAGTAAAAGATATTTGTGGTTTCATGGGTCCAGTGAGAATGTTTGATTCTTTATCAACGTAGCCCTTATTGTTGCAAGTCATCGAACAAAAAAAGTTAATTTCTTAATAAACACACAAATACATATATGGTACATCACGGTTAGAATGGATGTTTATTGACCTGTCATAAGCCACTTGCAAGTTTTCTATACAAGAAAATAAAATTAAAAATTGATTGCACAATTGTCATGAATGGATTATAAAGACAAACTTTTGCATGCCAACTCAATTCATATATATATATATATATATATATATATATATATATATATATATATATATATATATATATATATATATATATATATATATATATATATATATATATATATATATATATAAACATACTATGAGAAGTCATATATCATCTAGTAATAGGGTGAGGGTTTATACCTTCTCGTTTAGAGGTCTGGCCTTGAATTTTGGAGCTTTCTCCGGTTGTCTTGTTTCCAGATCTTAGGAACTTATACCCTCCGAATGTTGTGCTCTGGATATTTGTACAAGAGAGGTATCTTGAGAGTTGTAAGACAAGGTTTTCGTTGATGATTCTGCATGAAAGAATAATAAAACTTGATCTATATAACAAAATAGAACTTGTGATTATTCTAGTTACTTGCCGGTGATGAATCTAGTAGTTATGATGCTACTAATAAGCAAGTAACCCATGGAAGAACGTATTGTACATCTATTGATTTGCGATGATATATAAATATTCATTTGGGCAAAATGAGGCAAACATGCCTTGATTGCCACAACACTAATAATACTTTCAATAGGCATCATTAGGTGTCATAGATATAACAAGTGATGTCGTCTATTAGTTAGGATAAATTAGATAAGATTAATTTAATGGAGAAATGTAAAGAATAAAACCTATTTTACGGTGCAGTCGATTTAAGAGTGATACTATTTATAAGCTTCAATAACCACATTTCACCATATCTAGATATACATCAAAAACCATTATTTGGTTTAAAAAGTGACATTATATAGGGTAATATATACATTTCAAAAGCATTTCACCACACAATTTCTGTGCACAATCGAAACTCTTACACTTTGAGAACTTCAAACTTCAAAGTCATTATTAAGATAATCTCCTTTCTTAAGTAACAACTATCCTCAATGGATGAAATAAAATGAACAAAGATAGAATGAATCGAACAAAACCACATCATGGAATTTGAAAAAAATCGTCTGATGGTATGAATTCCAAGTTGTTATGATGGAACCCAAAAAAAAAAACTTCTAAGACTATACTCAGCTGTGTAACACCCTATCATGTTTCTATGCTCATCTTAGTTTGTTCTAATGTAGAGGCAAACATCGATTCAATCCGAGTCGTTTAAACAGTAACGTCATTGATGGTGCCCACAGCAAACGACTTGGCTGCATTACCAATCAACAATTGAAAGAAGCACCAGATTGAGAAAAGCCACATAACCTGACCATATTTTACTATCCTCTGCCTCTTCGTGTTGATAATAAGGACCAACCTCGTCGGCAACGTCGTACTTGAAGCGCTCTACTCATAGCTTTTCTTATGGGTTTATACATAGAGAAAGTTATGAAGAATGACTCTAGGGAGCATCGAGGGCCTTGGTTTATTGGATTTCAGCCCATGGGAAAATATGGATCCAATTTTCTACATTGAAGACATGATTTTTCTTGCTTAAATCCCCAAGGTTAGTTTAACCTATTAGTCATCTGCTTGCAAAAAGGCATATACCAAACAAAAATCAACTTACATACATCTCACTTACTCTTTTTAGCAATTTTCATAAAGAGCGAAGATAAAAGCCACTAAAAGGACACCATTATTAGAGACTATAATCACCTCATCCACATGCTAAAATTCCAAAGCCAAAATGGCATGCATGCCAAGTACAACACAACCACAAAATTAAGGTTGAAATTGCCCACAAAAATTAATAGCAAATACAAAAGTTCCAGCCAACATAGAAACAATGTGTAAAAGTAGAAAGGCTAGTAAAAACAAAACAATTGAAACTCAATATCGTATTTGTTGCTCATTTGCAGCTTTTGTAAATATGAAATTGGGGTTTAATATTTTATATTTGCTTAGATGTCAAATGGTCTATTGTTTGTTTTTTAATAATATAATACATATTTATATAGCAATATGTTCATGTAATATTTGTAGCCCATATGCATCTTTCTCAATTTGTATACATATATTGAGACCCTCATTCTTTATGGCATCTACGATGTAACACGGAAGATAGATAATAAGACGACAAACTTATTAATATTACTCACACTATGAAAATTGAGAATGAGATGTCATTAGTGTTAATTAGAATTACAGAAACTGAGAAACACAGAGGAGAAGCATAAGTTCATTACCTCAAAGGCATCTTCCTCAACTACAACCATATAGTACTTTAACCCCTTCGTGGTGATCTTAGCAACACGTATGAAATCTCTTTCTTTCTTTGCTTACAACAATGAAAAACGGATGAAAGCAGCAGGTAGCAGGGGCACCTTTAATTTTGAAACACTCATCATCTATATAAAGCTAGACATCATATTATAAACCACCATGAATCAATTGCAAAGTAGAAAAATAGAAAGAAGAAAGAAAAAATGATGAAGAGAAGCAGGTTCACTAACCTTAGCGATCATGCATTGAACAATAATATGATCGTCTTTTTAATTATTTGTGCTTTCTCAATTCCTAACATACCCACATCCCATATGACATAATGCATAAACCAATAAAAGTGAGTAAATATAGGTAGTGTCCAAAGACACAAAAAACTACTAAAGTTTTAATGTAGTGTTAAAAGTAAAAACAAGCTTCAACATTTTTTACCAAAGTTTTTGCCTACCTTATAATGAAATCGTGTGCATAATACACACATGAACAATTTGCTTTTTTTTAATAGTAATTTTAATGAAACTCAAACATCATCCTCGAAAAAGCACCCAAAAAAACATTGTAGCTTGCTAAATTTAACAACTTCTGACAAATTTAAAAAAATAAACACAAAAAAAACCAAATTCATACTTGTTGTCATTCATTTACCTTCCTTAAGAATATGGCAAGATGCCTAGTACATGACTAAAAATACGAAGATACGAATAAAAAAATAGTTTGCTTCTAAAATGACAAAAAAAAACTTACTAAACAACTACAGTCAATTGTCTAAGCATAAGACACGTTAGTATAATATCAAGATTTGATTCATCTCAAATATAGTCATTCCTAAGCATAACACATGTTAGCATCATATCAAATATTGATTCATCTGAAAGCAATAAACTGTTTCATGCTTCCTAAAAGATAGGATCGCAAAACTTAGGATATGTATTCTAAATAATCTCTAAAGTTGGGTTTAATTCATCTTGCAACATGGGAGTAACAAAGAAGTGATGTGCAAAAATAACAAAGAACCAAATAAATGAATAACAAAGTTTGTACTGGGAGGGTGTTGGTTTTGCAATCCGATAGTGTGTTGGTGAAATGTAGATTACGACAATCACATAATGTTTTTCACTCTAATATCGTTAGGAGTTATCCCTACAACCTGGTAATGGTCAATGAAAAGTGTCATTGTGTGATGCAATCCTATTGCATTCCTATACAAAAAGTAGCTTCAAGTTTCATAATGAAAGAAGAATAAAGGTAACACATCTCATTTAAATGGAAGGCAAACAAATATATAGTCAATTAGTATGTCTTTTGTCCCAATAGTGGTGAAGAAGAATACATGTTAGTTCACATTTTAATATGGAGAACGATTATATTATCTAAAGAGCAACTTACCCTTGTCCTAGCAAAAAGATCCAAAGATGGAGGATGATCCCTTTTTTGATGAAGTACAACAAAGTTATTATCAGTTTCATTGCACACCTACATAACAACAACATCAGCTAATAATTTGTTGGTTGTACACTTTACTTTCTAGCTCGACTATTTTCTTCACTTTTTCATCAATTAAATGTCTCTCTATTGAAAAAGAATGATCTCTTTGCTCCGCAATAACAAACTTATTTTTGGCAAAATATTGTAACCCAAAGAAAATAACAATTTACTTTCAACAAAAATGCCAAACAAAACATGGATGGAATTTACATTTCATGAACCCTATAAAAGTAGTAAATTGGCTCACCTATTTGATCCTCAATCAATTGGAACCATTAGCATTCTCCATAGCCACCACCATTGAAGGCTTCACCAACAATCTCAAGAACAATGATCGATTTTTGGAAGCCAGAAATGGTTTTTACTACAAATCGAATTAAAAGCAGGTTTACGAACCGATTCAACTATTTAAAATCCAGAATTCATCTACATTAGTTGGAAAAATTAGAAACGGTTTAAAAATTACCATAAAAGAGGACCTATTCAAGGATACAATATTGAGAATGAAGAGTATGTTTTTTTGTCAACGAACGTAACAATTTAATTTATGGGTTTTGCTGCAGCCTGCACCATGCCCCTTGGTTGCCTCTCTCTCCAAAAGCATTCTGCTTTTTCTCTTATCTTTCTCATTGCCTTGCTCTCGGTATATTATTATTACAAACCTGCATTAGCTTCACGATTGATGCCACTTAATAGCTTCAATAACAACATTTCATCATATGCACAAATAATACCAGTAAAGAATACATAATTTGATTGAAAGACTCTCTAAAGCATTTCATCAAACAGTTGATGTGCACCCTCTAAGTCTTACATTTTTTTGACAACTGAAATCATAAAAGTTATATATGAATGAATTTGAATAAATCCACAACATGAAACTTGAAAAAATCGTATGATCGGAAGAATGGCAAGAAGGTATGAATGAACAAAAAATATCTAGAGTAAAGAAAGAACCATCGAAAGAATGAAGAAATCATGCTCTTAATCTCGGTCTCATAGAAAGAACCGCCATTAAAGAAACATGCCCTAAGCCACTTTAGGTGTCGTCGTTGTTCTCTTGCCAGCAACCAAATCCACACAATTGAAAAAGGAAGCACCAGATTGAAAAAGTCACATAACCTAAAGTCTTTGACCAAATTAGTATCCTCTGTGTCTTCGTGTTGACAACAGAAATCAGTGTCACCGGTCGCTAAGCCGCTCGACCCAGTGCTCTTCTACTCCATTTGTCTATATATCTCTTGTGTGAGTGTGATGGCCAAAGGAAAACATGAAATTGATACCAACTTGTTGATTACCTATGGCAGCCTCATTTCGAAGACCTCTCCTGCATACTCGACTCCTTCCATCAAACAAATGTCAGCGCTAAAAAGCTCCATTTCTTGATCTGTTTGGGACTAAAGATAGGCCTATATTGTGTTTAGCAGGAAAGGGAACACCGGTTCTTCATCATCGAGTGTGAGAGGATGAGCATCGTGTTTATGAGGTGGTGTTTTCAATTTTTTAGCACGACCCAAAATTTACGGAGGGGTAGATGTTGGGGCAGTTTTGCAGCGTGCGTGGGCTGAATATTGCTTTAAGATGTTGGACGTTAAGCTTTACCAGAAGTAAAACAATTAACACTGTCCGGATTAAATGTTACAAGATCTAATGGCTGATATCGTGGGTAATACATAGGTAGAATGTCATTTTGGATGTTTTAGAGATAACTTGTTTTGGGAGGTGTTAGGATTTGGTTAGACTAAAATACTTTTCTTCCTATAATAATTGAGCTATGTTTAGTAAACATTAATTATCTTTTCACGAAGCCGTTTTTAAACACAAATATTACTTGAAATTGTTTGACAAATCTTCTATCTATACTATTAAAATAGTAACTAAATGCCACATGACATGCTCTCATTTAATTTATCACATGTCGCTCTCTCCTTTTACCACGTCATTTACTGATTTTAGTTTTTAAATTTTAAAGTAAATCAAATCTATGTAAATCTAATATGGATTAATTTAATAACTAACTAACTAAAATTAAGCAAACTTTATTATTCATATTATTATTATATTATACATATATAAAAATATCAATTTCTAAAATTAACTCATGTAATACATTCGTAATAACATAGTTAATATTAAAAAGTGTGTGTGTGTGTTTCTATATATATATATATATATATATATATATATATATATATATATATATATATATATATATATATATATATATATATATATATATATATATATATATATATATATAGGGGTGGGTTCAATGGAGAACCTTGTGCATCGAAGAACCTTGGAGAAGCACAATGCATCGCTAGAAAAACTAAAATGCATAACATAGAAATCGATGCATCACGCGGGAATTTGATACATCAAGTGGAAATAACGTAAAAATCGATGCATCACTCAAGAATTTGATGCATCACATGGAAATAATAATGCATTACGGGGTAATTGTGATGCATTTGTGGTGGTGCATGGAGGTTCTTCAAGGTTGTTCGATGCATGGAGGTTCTCCATTGAACCCACCTCTCTCTCTCTCTCTCTCTCTCTCTCTATATATATATATATATATATATATATATATATATATATATATATATATAGAGGGAAGTTCAATGGAAAACCATCATGCACCTGAAAACTTGTGAAAACCGCACTGCACCACCACAAATGCATCAAATTCCCCGCGTGATTAATCAAAATCACGCGTGATGCATCAAATTTCCCGCGTGATGCATCAAAATACCACGTGATGCATCGCCTTATTTACGATCATTCCACCGCTTTTTTCATGAAATGCACCAAATCGGACGATATGCGTAGGTTTCCCTAGTTTTCACTTGCATAGTGGTTTTCCATTCAATTCACCCCTATATATATATATATATATATATATATATATATATATATATATATATATATATATATATATATATATATATATATATATATAAGTAGAGGGAGGTTCAATGGAAAAGCACAATGCACCTGAAAACTTGTGAAAACCTCAATGCACCACAACAAATGCGTCAAATTTCCCTTGTGATGCATCAAAATCTCTCGTGATGCATCAAATTTCCCGCGTGATGCATCATAATCACGCGTGATGCATCAACTTATTTACGATCATGCCACTGCGTTTTTCATGAAATGCACCAAATCGGACGGTATGCGTAGGTTTCCATAGTTTTCAGGTGCATAGTGGTTTTCCATTGAACTCACCCTTATATATATATATATATATATATATATATATATATATATATATATATATATATATATATATATATATATATATATATATATATATATATATATACATATATATACATATATATACATATATATACATATATATATATATATATATATATATATATATATATATCTTAACTACTAATAAAGCATTTAGCTTGTTTGCAAGTTACAATGCATATGGTATAAGTGGACAATGCATGTTCTTGAATTTTAAGACAAGGTTTTAAAAACAATTTTTTATGCATAAAGTACAAGTTTTTAAAACATATGTCTGAGTTTTAAGAAGTACATGTTACTGAAGCCTAATGTACAAATTCTTAATGCATGAAATTTCAAACTCAACCTTTTATCGAGACTTGCACCTTTACTGGGAACAAGCGACTATCGCTTCAACATGTACCGCCTAATCACAACTATCGCTTCAAATTTCAAATTCAAATTTCAATCTTCAAATTCAAATTTCAACCTCCACTTTTTTGCTTCCACTTCGTTTCTCGAAGGAGGTCAAAACCCTTGGCTTGATCCGTCATAAGAACATATTTCAGTTTTTGGGTTGTTGCTGGAATCAAAATACAAGGCTGCTCATGTATGATTACATGCCTAATAGGAGTCTGGGCGGTCTTCTCCATGAAAATAGTGGCTGTTGCTTGGAATGGAACTTATGGTATCAGATAATGTTGGGTTCAGCTCAAGGATTGGCGTATTTACGTCATGATTGTGTTCCTCCAATTGTTCATACGGACATCAAGGCAAACAATATCCTCATTGGCCTTGATTTCGAACCTTACATAGCTGATTTCGGCCTTGCAAACTTGTTGATGATAGAGACTTTGCCTTATCTTTAAGCACTGTTGTTGGTTCCCTTGGTTACATTGCTCCTGGTTAGTTTCATGATCTTCGAATTATTAACTTTTTATTCTCAAAACCAAGACTGCATAGCAAATCAAAGCTTATATTTCTTACTTGAGTTCGATCAAGTCGAACATAGCTTTATTGAGTTGAAACTCAAGCTTGAAACATATACCTAAGTTCGAGTTTATAAGACCCTATCTCAGATTATCAATTTTTTCCAACTTAATAGATTTTAAACTTTTCTGGTGCAGGATTTGAGCTTAATAAACTTGATACACCCCAAATCGTGTTACAATCCTTGGAGCTTATTCGATTGGGTAATCTATTATCTCCTTTATTTATTTAGATTTGCTTATTTAGTTTTATTTGTGCGTAAATTTTAGGTTTTGTTTTCATATTTTTCTGATAGGTTTGCAAAGGTTGATCTACTGTCTGAATTATCATTTTTTTAATTTATTTATGATTTAGAGTTGTTCTTGAAGACTAAATTAATACCGCAAATTAAACATCCATTAGTTTTAATCAATTTTTGAAGGAAATGTTGGTTTTAGGTTTGGAAGCTAGGTTTTGTTCAGATCCGATCAGTTTTTATTAGATTGTAGTATTGTTTTTCTTGTAAGCGAGTGCATCATAACTTCGATTTGAAAATCTAGTAAGCTAGCTTCGGGATCAATCGGGTTTTTTTGTAGTTACGATGATGATATACATGTTGGCAAAAGTGATTGTGTTCTTAATTTTAGAACCTAGAACTGCACGCATATGTTATTTAGGGGGTGATCTGTGTAGATGATATAAACATCGCTAACAATCATTTTTTTATAGGCAATCTACATTTTCTTGGTGGAACCATGTTTATTTTGCATACAACTTCAGATCTCATAGATTTATATACATTCTGGACCCGTTATGCTAATTTCTCGTTTACATTTCGGTTTTCCTTGTTGCATCATTTGGTTTTGACTAAGTTATGTACTATTTGCAAGGATCCTCACCAGCAATAGAATGGAGCTAACATTCACTACAAGAAAAAAGGTCATTAGTGACCAGAATTTTAGTGACTACTTTTAAATTCGTCACTAATCGTGAGTTTAGTGACGAAAATATTGTCGTCATTAAGATCAGGTCACTAATATAAAATTAAAGACCAAATAATAGTGGTCACTGAGTAAACCTATGTTTAACTACCAATTAGTGTGAGTGACGAGAAATAATGGTCACTGATTTGAATTTAGAGACCAAATAAAATGGTCACTGAGTAAAAAAAGTATTCAACTTACTTGTTAATTTTTTTTAATTCATATTTAAGTGTTAGTGACCAGAAATAATGGTCACTGAACTAATTTGAATTTAGTGACCAAAAAAATGGTCACTAAGTAAAAAATATATTCAAGTTACTTGTTAATTTTATTTAATTCATATTTAAGTGTTAGTGACCAAAAATAATGGTCACTGAACTGATTTGAATTTAGTGACCAAACAAATGGTCACTAAGTAAAAAATATATTCAACTTACTTGTTAATTTTATTTAATTCATATTTAAGTGTTAGTGACCAGAAATAATGGTCACTGAATTAATTTGAATTTAGTAACCAAAAAAATAGTCACTAAGTAAAAACAATATTCAACTTACTTGTTAATGTTATTTAACTCATATTTAAGTGTTAGTGACCAGAAATAATGGTCACTGAACTGATTTGAATTTAGAGACCAAATAAATGGTCACTAAGTAAAAATATATTTAACTTACGGATTAATGTTATTTATCTAATATTTAAGTGTTAGTGACCAAAAATAATGGTCACTGAACTTAATTGAATTTAGAGACCAAATAAATGGTCACTAAGTAAAAAATATATTTAACTTACGGATTAATGTTATTTATCTAATATTTAAGTGTTAGTGACCAAAAATAATGGTCACTGAACTTATTTGAAATTAGAGACCAAATAAATGGTCACTAAGTAAAAAATATATTTAACTTACGGATTAATGTTATTTATCTAATATTTAAGTGTTAGTGACCAAAAATAATTGTCACTGAACTTATTTGAATTTAGAGACCAAAAAAATGGTCACTAAGTAAAAAACGTATTTAACTTACGGATTAATGTTATTTATCTAATATTCAAGTGTTAGTGACCAAAAATAATGGTCACTGAACTTATTTGAATTTAGAGACCAAATAAATGGTCAGTAAGTAAAAAATCTATGTAACTTACGTATTAATGTCATTTATCTAATATTTAAGTGTTAATGACCAAAAATAATGGTCACTGAACTTATTTGAATTTAGAGACCAAATAAATGGTCACTAAGTAAAAAAATTAAATTTTTTAATAATTTTAAACCTCATATAATTTAAATAAAATGTTTTATTAAAAACTAATGAAAATATTAATAATATAGTATTTTTAAAATTTATATGATGTCTCAAAAATCAAAATATTAAAAAACAAGTCAAATTTTAATAAAATAAAAAAGTTAAAATATAAATCAATTAAAACCAAGTCAAACCTTAACAAAGTCAAAATAACTCATGGGTCTTATTTGGTAGTCCATTAGGGTTAAATGCTAAACAACACTGTCAAAATCAAAAGTTAAACGTTCCCATAGCTGTAGAAGAACGGAAGTCAAATTCCTGTGCGATTGCTTCGACTTTTCGGCCTCAAAACTCAAAAGTTAAACGTTCCTTTGCTTCTATTCTTCGGCCTGTGCGATTGTGCGATTGCTTCAACTGCTGATTGCTTCAACTGTCGATTTTTCTGTGTGCTTCGATTTTCGGCCTGTGTGATTGCTTCAACTGCTGTAGTAAGTCTCTGAGAGATCTAATCGGTTTTGCTATGTTTGTGTTTGTTGTTATATTATAATTTGTGATTGAATTTTCCGTGTTATTAGGAAATTCGACTTACTCGAATCGTTTTGATTGTTACAGCGAAGAACCCTTAATCTATGTTCACTACCTTCTGTCCCTTCTATTCTATTTACAATTAAGGCGGTGTTTGAAAGTACGTTCCAAATGGACAAATTAGTTCATTGTTATACGAGGATTGAGGAACTGTAGATTTGTCTCCCTGTTTTTGTTGTATTCATGTGTTTATTTCTTACTCTTGTGGGGGTCTCAGATTTTCAGGTTAGGTGAAGTTCAATCCCTTTGTGTCTCAGAAGGTTCTGAAACCACCATTGAGGTATGCCAATGTGACTAGTTATTGTATTTATGTACTATGATCTATTCTTATATTTCCACTAAATGGTTCTTTTAATTTAGCAGCTTATATTATTAGTGATTCAATTTTCCTATTTATCAGTACATATATCTATTCTAACGGATATAAGGAAACATTGTCACTTTTTAAACAATTATTGGTATTCAATTTTCCTATTTATCAGTATTAATGATGGCTGTTACTATTCTCACCTTTTGAATCAGAAAACTTATTCAAAGGGAATCACTCTTCAATTTAAAGAGGAGGAGGAAAGTAACTCCTTCCATGATGCATTTGAGCAATGGAAAACAGATCAAGTGGTTATTCAAGGTCTGTAAACTTTTGCAAATATTATATACCATATATTGATGATAATGTCTCTTTCAATTTCTATAATTTCTTTTATCTCGTGATTATCACATGCCCAAATATCTTTTTCTTAAACTTTACTGACCCAAAATTGGAAAGATAGTTTGTCATCCAGATTGGCAAAAGTGATGGTTGCTTATCCAGTCAGTTAACCCATTCGAAAACTTGTAGTAGATTCTGCATTTATTTATTCTCCATTCACATAGAGATAATATTAGAAATCTTTTCTTATGTAAGATGGCCTTGTTGCGCTTTTCATGTAGATTGAAGATGACAAAAAAGAGAAAAATAAAGAACTGACCACATCTATGCAAATCATATTTTATAGGAGCAGATGGGGATTACTAAATAGACCTGATTATTTTATTTTCTGTTTTACAGGATCAACGTTACCAAATGGAATAGTTTCTTCTTCCAAAAGCAAGTTTGATGATAAAATAGAAGCATCTTCTGCTAAAATGTATTTTCATTACTATGGGCAACTGCTTCATCAGCAAAATATGTTGCAGACTCGCAGGATTATGTGAGGACAGTTCAATACACAATCAATCAGTCTTTTACAATTAATAAGCTGATGAGCCCCATTATTTGGAGTTTTTTTCAAGGCGTATTTATTACATTGTTCATAATTTTCTTTATTATTATTTCAATTTTCTTTCAACAAATCTAAAGTTGGTTTAGTTTTTGTTTGATGAAAACAATATCACTGATAAGTAGGATGTACTCATCAACTCACATGATTTAGTTGTCGGAATTGCTATATTGTCTTTATCTGTCCACACCAAAATATGAATATTAGATTCAATTTGCAAATCTTTGTGGTTTTATATCTTGTCTGTATGGTTTAATATCTTGTCTGTGTTACACATGTGGGCTTCTCTTCATCTTGGATCATCTGATTCAATTTGCAAATCTTTAGTACCCTCATATTTATGCTTCAAGCCTTCATCTAGGAGGCCTTTTTTTGAGTTTTTTTTCTTTGTTGAGTAAATGAAGAAGTTGAAATAGTGTATTTGAAATAAGAATATGAAAAGCACTGCAGATCCCCTAAAATTCTGGTTGCCTCGTTAAGTATGTTGATGGATCGCCTTCTGGAGTTCTCTTCGTTTGTTACTGCCATCAATGCCATTTGCTCTCGTTAAAGGTAGTTTTGCTGTCTGTTTTATGCTTTCTTGCTCAGTTAGTTAAGTGTATTTTAGTATGTCTAGTGCAATCTAGTCTTTTCGAGCATTGTATTATTTTCACTATCTTGAAAACCAGAACCCGAATTTCCACATGCATTGCTCGATATGGGAGTGTAGTTTTAGGAAAAATTTAGAATCGTTTTTTTTCCGAGCATGGACTAAGGAAGTTTGTTCGCAACAAGTCTCCAGAGATCATGCCATCCGTCAATTCTTTCTTTGCAGACCCAAAATGAAATGAAGCAACTTTCTCTCTTTTAATATGCAGAAACATAATTATCTTCTGGAACTGTATTAGCTTGGTAGTCTTGGGGCTCATCTGCAGATAATATGAGTTTGTATGGTTAACTGTGAATGACACCAAATCTGAGTCCATTGTAACTTTGTTTTGGCTTATGCACGCACTTCTTTGCTTCTTGACGGTGCCTGAACTCTGCTTTTCAATGATGCATGCTTAACCTTGACAAACATAGTTTGAAATATTTTTTAAGAAAACTGATGTTGGATCTCTCTATACAATCAGGGAGTTGACCATTTTTGGTCTGAGCCAAATACACTTAAGTCTGCACCCTCCACTGCACTTCAATTAATGTCTTTTAGCATATGTTATGGTCCATATTTTTCCTTTAGGAAAAAAAACCCCATATTTGTCATGCCAGGTTACTGTACAACCCCAGCCCCATTCACATGCAAAGGAGAAAATGGATCTTTATTTATTTTTGTTACTAAGATAGCTTGTAATTCTGAATAAAATATTTTCTTAGCATAGTCAAGGTGGGTCTTACTGTGTTAGGATTTAAATTTACATCGCCGGGTAATTTGATAATTATATATGAGATTAGACATCCTAGTGTATTTGCTTTATAGTTTACTATAGGAGGCTGGTGCTTCTTGTTAATGTCAAGAATATTAACTTATTTTATTATTAATTTATATTTGATACAGAATGATTTAGTGAGGGAGGAGGCTGCTTCTTCTTGTTCACCTGCAGAAATTTGTTTGCAAAAACTACGACGTATTCTGGGACATGTAAGAGGACGTTATGCTTTAAACAAACAGAGTTTAGCCACAGAGAATTTACGAATGGAGTTGGAATTATAAAAGGAGAGATCAAAGGCTTTAGAGGAAGAAGTTCGGATTATTAATGAAGAACAAATCTTATTTCAAGAAGAACATAATCAGATGAAAGAAAACATGGAATTCATGATGGAAGAACTATTACGTTTATCAAGGTTGCGATCTCAAAAAAATGAAAGTTCATGTCTTATATTGGTTTAAAATAATTACCCAATAGTTATTTATTAATGATTGATTATTTTTTATAATTTTTGCAGTGATCTTCATACAAGATATTCATGATCTGACGCACTTGGATTGCTCTTGCTTTTGATAGTCATAATATAAGACATCAAACATTAAGAATGTTGTTTTTGTTGAATTATTTTTGAAAATGTTATTTTTGTTGAATTATCTTAGTGAATATTATCTTTGTTAGTTTTCTCGGTTGTATTGAAATGATCTTACATTAGTATCAAAATACAGTATGAAAACTTCTTACCTAATGTGAATGAGATTAATATTTTAGATTTTAGTTATTACAAATTAGTATATTTTTTGTTATTGCAAATTAAAAATTAGTAGAAATTTTGTGACTAATTGTTGTTTAATGTTGGTAAGATAATGACCATTTTTTTTAGTTTTTAGTAGAAAATCAGTGACCACTTTTATTTGGTCTCTAATCAGTGATCACTTTTTTTGGTCTCTAATCAGTGATCACTTTTTTTGGTCTCTAATAATAACTCAGTGACCAATATTTTGGTCTCTAATCGACGTTAACGGAAAGAGTCAATTAACCCAAATTAGTGACCTCTTTTTGGTCATTAAAGTTGGTCACAAATCAACTTTTAGTGACGACTTTTACTATTTAGTGACAAAATTTAGTGACGAAACTAGTCGTCACAACCTTAGTGACCACTATATTTTGGTCACTATATAGTGACCAGTTTCATATTTGATCACTGTTAAAAATTAGGGACGGACCTTTAGTGACGAACAGTGACCATCCTAATTTTGGTCACTAAATACCATCTGTGACCATATTTTCACTGTTAGTGACCAAACGTTTTTCGTCACTAAACACCTTTTTTCTTGTAGTGATTCACCAAACTCTTTAGCCGGCTCTTTGCCAAGAAAAAAATGCACATCTTGATGGTGGGTCTTCATGCAGCTGGTAAGACAACCATTTTGTACAAGCTCAAGCTTGGTGAGATCGTGACAACAATCCCTACCATTGGTATGTCCTCTTGCGCATAGATCAATAAAGAATGCATGTGCATTCTCTGTTTGATGCCTTGATCTATATCTCTCTCTTATATAATGCATCATGCTTTCAAGAAAAATGAATGGGTCTTCTATTTTCCAATTTTGACCGTGTATCAAATTTCACTGACGCAACAATACTTTGTTCTCGCCAATCATCAATTTTTATGGTAAAAGTATCGCAGGGCCTTGATGTATATTTTTAAATTATGGTTATCCTTTGTTATCTCAGTTTTGTCTAAAGATCAGCATGCTATCAGCAAATTACTTGGATAATTAGTTCATTTTCATTCTATCAAGAGGTATGGTCAGCTCCAGGACATTAGTGGAGTTTCTTTGCGTAGAGACTGTTGATCATATATCATGTTAATTCGCCATTAATCCTCTTATTTTGCTTGTTGTGGAATAGTTAAATCAGAAAGTGTAAATATTTGTGTGTTTGTGTGTCCGTAACTCAGCATTAGGCTCAATCTCAGACTAAAGATTTATTCTTTCCTTTTGTCTTTAATGTTGAGATGGGTGGGCCTATAAATCAGCAGCAACAATGAATTGATAAATATATAAACCAAGTATCAAAAGTGTGTGAGTAATTGTGTAAATGGTTGTCGGAAAACAGAACAAAAACAGCAGTAACAATCGGGACTGAAAAACAGAGAAAATTAGCATAGCAGCAGCCCCCCAACAGTCTATTAAAATGCCTATAATTGTTGATTCTAACAAGTTTTTTTTCTTTAAATTGGAAATCATTCAAAGACCAGGAGACTTAGTTTCGGTCCCTTTAAGTTTCGGAGTTTGAGTCCAAGTCTTGACCCCCAGGGATATCTAAGTCTCTGGGTGTGCATTTTAAAAACAGAAATCAACAGCAGCAATAATAATGTTGTAGATGTTCTGAAACTAATATAATCTAAATAATTTCTATGCATATTAGCAGTCTTTTGTATTGAACATTGGTATCTAAAAAAACATGAATTTGGTGGGGGTTTGATGGTCCAATTTAATGTTTATGAAACCAGACGAATGCTTCTTTATGATCTTTTGTTGGTTTGTTTATATCATGAATAATAAAGTATATTGGACTGATAATAAGCAACATGTTGGGAACAAACTGAGCGCTTCCTTTCTTCACCACTCTTGAACAAACTGGGCGCTTCCTTTTATGCAACAGATCTGGAACTCCTCTCCTTCTCCATATTTCTTTTCCATTACTTCAAATGGATGATGAGAACAACTTTTGGGCTTGACTTCTTCTCCTGTTCTACTGCTACAATCTCCATCTCTGCTCGATTTCAATCCTACGGAAGGTCAGAAGTACATACAATAAATACTTCTATATGTATACATTTAACTTTTTGTATATTTGATGGCAACATGTAATTGATTTTGCTTATTCTAATACATGTATTTGATTAATCTATTACCAACATATATCCCAACAAATCGATTCTTAATCGAAGGAAATGGCCATAAAGGTTCTGCACTTTATGAATAAGGATTTGCTTATTGTTGGTATGATGCCGGGCTTCGAGTAGCAACAACATCTGAGTGTATGTGCATATGTCCGTGACTTGGCAGCCGGAACACGTTGAGTCCGAGAAATGATCATGTTAAGGGGTCCGAGTCTTAGATTGGGGGAGTGCAAGTTACAGTGTTAGGCTGCTGTTATTGTGAGTCTAAAACTCAAATTATTTGAGTGTCAGTGTGTTGTAAATAAGCAGCAACAACGAACTAAGCAAATGTGTGTGTTGTGATGTTTGCGATTAATTAACAGCAGCAATAAAATGTAAGTGCAGTGTGTGTGCAGAAGCAGAGTACTATGTGGGTGTGTGTCTGGAAAATAACTTGAAGCATGATGTGATGCGAAAATCATCAGAAGGTCGTTCATCATCACATTATTCACAGACGGTTTTTTTTCAAAAAACTTACTTGTAAGAGTGGTAATGGGTGGAACTCACTTGTACCTAAATCTCTGTAATTCGACATCGAATGATCTCTATATAATATATTGAATTGAGGTCTACGTAAAAAATTTTTTTACGAAAAAATAAACACGTAAAATTTTCTCGAAAAAATTATGTCTTTACTGTTTTCATTAAACCAACCAACTTTTGACTACTAATTTTGACCATTATTTTGGTTCTGTTAATTTTGAATATACATGCAGTGTTGGATCGACGTTGAATTATATCGGTCATGCTACATTGCATCGTGGTCTGGGTTTTTTTTTTTACGAAAAATAAACGCGTAAAATTTTTTCGAAAATAATATGTAATTACTGTTCTCATTAAATCAACCAACTTTTGACTACTAATTTTGACCATTATTTTGGTTCTGTTAATTTTGAATGTACATGCAGTGTTGCATCGACGTTGAATTATATCGGTCATGCTACATTGCATCGTGGTCTGAGTAATTTTTTTTTTACGAAAAATAAACGCGTAAATTTTTTTCGAAAAAATATGTCATTACTGTTCTCATTAAATCAACCAACTTTTGACTACTAATTTTGACTATTATTTTGATTCTGTTAATTTTGAATGTACATGCAGTGTTGCATCGACGTTGAATTATATCGGTCATTCTACATTGCATCGTGGTCTGGGTAATTTTTTTTTACGAAAAATAAACGCGTAAAATTTTATCGAAAAAAATATGTCATTACTGTTCTCATTAAATCAACCAACTTTTGACTACTAATTTTGACCATTATTTTGGTTCTGTTAATTTTGAATGTACATGCAGTGTTGCATCGACGTTGAATTATATCGGTCATGCTACATTGCATCGTGGTCTGGGTAATTTTTTTTTATGAAAAATAAACGCGTAAAATTTTTTCGAAAAAAATATGTCATTACTGTTCTCATTAAATCAACCAACTTTTGACTACTAATTTTGACCATTATTTTGGTTCTGTTAATTTTGAATGTACATGCAGTGTTGCATCGACGTTGAATATACGATATCAAGTGTTCATTCGACATTGAATGATACCGGCCATGCTACATTGCATCGTGGTCTGGGTAATTTTTTTTACGAAAAATAAACACGTAAAATTTTTTCGAAAAAAATATATCATGACCGGTCTCGTTTTAAAGAGTATAAAATTCTCGTTTTTATGGTATAATTTTTTTGATTTAACAATTAATCATATTAATGTTATTTTAATTTAAAGAAAAATGATATTTATTTTACTAATGCCAATCTTTTTGCTATTTCCAATCTATTCCTTTTTTACCCCTCAAAGAATTAAATAATCACTAATGCCAATCTTTTTTTCACTAATTCCAAACTTTATGGTTTTAATCAAGACCATTAGATTAATCTAATCTATGGACGATATTGGTTCTACGGTTCTACACTATATATATATATATATATATATATATATATATATATATATATATATATATATATATATATATATATATATATATATATATATATATATATATATGATATATAAGGTTAGGTTCTATTGAGAACCACAAATATTGTGAAACCTTAAGAACCTTTTATGACATTTGGATTAAGAGAAGGGAAAATGACGTCAAATAGTTATGTACTTTTGAGTTTGTACCCATTTATGTAGTGTACTTTTTTTGTGCACATTTGGTAGTTAAATTTTCAAAAATGTTTCAATTAGGTAGTTGGGTGACTTGGAAACCTGCACCAACCGGTCACCATGCTTACGTGGACGAGTTTTTTAAGAAAAATGACATCAAATAGCTATCTACTTTTAAGTTTGTACACATTTATGTTGTGTACTTTTTTTGTGCACATTTAGTAGTCAAACTTTTAAAAGTGTTTCAATTAAGTAGCTGGGTAACCTAAAAATTGATACTAACCGGTTACTTTGCTTATGTGGACATATTTTTTATATTTTGAAATTAAAAAACCCTAAGATGATTTATTTTTTCTATAAAACTATAAAAAGATTTATAAACCAAATATGTATCAAATTGATAAAATATCCTTTCATTTTATAACAATATAATAGAGCATTAGTTTTCAACTCCTAAACATGATATCTATCAAATGTAAATGATATGTTTTGAATTTGATAAGCATCGTGTTTAAAAGTCATTAATTCTAGGAAGAATTTCATATATATCCTTGTAAACTTCCAACATTAGATATATATCCTTACAAACATTCTTATTACATATATATCATTCTAAACCTTTAAATCTTACATATATATCCAAATAACTATTTTAAATTTAATTACATCATTTTAAAAATATTAAATATCACTTTTTAATTAATTTATTATTGAATTAAATAAAAAATGATATTTCTTTATTTTTTCTAATTTATTTTTGTTGAAATTTAAGATGGTAGTTTAGGTATTAAATTTTTTTTTAAATGATCAAATAAATTTAAAATAGTCATTTGGATATACACGTGAGATTTAAAGATTTAGAAGAATATATATGTAATAAGAAATTTTGCAAAGATATATGCGTAATAATTATCTGGTCATTATCAAAGGAGTAGAAGATCAAATATTTCATCATTCTAAACAATTTAATGTTTCCCATTCTTCAAATGGATCGGAGCTTAAGGATTCTAATGTTTGTTTAGAACACAAAGTTGATCATTCTGATTTATCTTTAGAAAGTGAAAAGAATCTAGCTAAAACTCCTAAGTTTGACTTGTCTTCAGATCTTCAACTTAAATATCTTTAAAGTGTTAATTGACGTTTCATGTAATCCATGTCAACATTAACAATCATAAGAACAATTAACACAATCTTTCGAATGATTAAAGAGAGAAATATTACATTCGGTTCTTGGCTATCTTGGACAGCAATCCTTTACTCTCTTCCGTATACTTCTATTCTGTCCAACTTACTTCTAAGAGTAAAACTAAAACCTATTTATATACACACTACAATTATTGTGTAATTACAATAAAGCCCCTGAAATACTACAAAATATTGTTTTCAACTCTATTATAAATGTACCCAACAATCTCCCCCTTAGAGATGAAAACAATTTTCAATTAAATTTCTATTCACGTTGATTCTTTTCTTGAATCTGCTTCTTTATTTGTTTCTCTCTGATCTTCACATCTTTTCTTCTCTGATCTTCTCTTTTGCTGCAAGCACACTCCCCCTTGGATCATGAATAGCTTTTAAATCTCTCCCTTGATCAATTCTTTTGATATGATATAGCAATTGTCTTCAGTTGACTTCAATCTACTCAACCGTTGTCTCTGAACTCTAGCTTTTCTCCCCCTCATGATGATCATAAGAAATATGAACATCATGAAAAATATTCAGAGACAATTATGCACTAAAGTTACAGTAGATGAAATACAACAATTACAATTTCAAAAAATTACAAATAGATTTTCTCCCCCTCAAACTGATATCCTCTCCCCTATACTAAACAAATATATCTCACCCCCCCTAAAAAATTTCACTCCCCATCGAATTGATACTATTTCTTTTCAGAACAAAAACAAAACTTTTCAACTTTGGGGAAAATGAAACAAATTCATTTTGTGAAATAACGAGTCCAGGTCCACATGGGATTCCTGTTTGCACAATAGACATAATCTATGTGACCTACGATTAGCGCTGGCGTGATATTAACACTGGTAGGATTTTCAAATAGTCATCGTGAAATCCTTTATCATAAAAGAATCACACTTATTTGTTCCGGCTTAGTCACTTTCGACTAGCTGTTTATAGTCACGCAGACTATCAGACTCGATGTGTCCTAAAATTGTATATAATCAGCTCTAGACACAATGTGCATCAAATGAAATCGGAGACTGGAGCAAATGTCTTCCTTATTTCAATATCAATAATATCCAAATGATATATCAATAGAAATGTGCAATATCTCCGTGATTATTGAAACAGAAATCTTTTGAGAGATAACTGAGTGGTTGGTGGGGTTAAGTGGATGCGTCACTGGGTCCATGACATCTTTTTTAATATCAAGTCACCTAGGGCTTGATAGATTATGAGGTTTACCCAGCCGACACATTGTATGCATGATTTTCTTTTCTTCAAATCCTTTCTCAACTCTCAGATCTCAGCATTTTTCAACTATGTTGGTACACCCTGTGTGACGATAGCAGTCTAGATATGTAACAAATAGTCATTTATAATAGATGAGGCTTTATTAATACAAGTTATGTGTGTAAATGCATAATTATGTATGATGTCTACATTTGCATGTTAAAGTCTAGACTATCATGATAAGTTCTAGGAATAAGTTCTAGGATAAGTTCTAGGAATAAGTTCTAAGGATAAGTTTTAAGGCTGAGCTTCGAACTTATCCCAACCCAATCGAACTTAGTGAAACTAAGTTCGATGGGTATTGGACATGTTCGTGGGCTTGGGCCTAAACGAACTTAGTTCGAACTTAATTAGTATAATTAAGTGATTCGTTTTATTGATAGACTTTTGAGAATTACGAGTTTTAGAGCTTTGCAATGTGAGCTAGAAAGTGTTCAGAGAGTTTGTCTTGGAGCAATACACCATGTGGGGTCGTTCGTTGCATCGCCTATCATCGTGTTAGGCTCCAGTTTCCGTGCGTGATCGATCTGTTAAGCGTCTAACGAGGATTCCGCACTCGTTAGACGGCATCGCGTCAAGATCAGATCCGTAGACGTGGTGACCTTACTAGTGGTAATGTCAAAGTTACTAGGATGCATTTTTAGTTGGAGAAACGAAATTGCGTGATAATCTGTTGCTTAGTGTGAATGTCTCGCAAAGTTGAAAAAGTATTGTCAAATGAAAAAGTTGGATTTTGTTCAAAAATTTTCAAAATTTTCAATTAAGTTTGAAGTATGCTTAAGTTCGAAATCTCATTCAAACTTAAGATAAGTTTGAACATCAAGTAAGTTCGAATCACAGTAAATATAAATAGGTCAACAGTGTTCATTTAATGCACCTACCCTCGAATTTCTTCTTTCTCGAACTTACTCAGGGGATCTCGAATTTATTCTCGAACTTGTCGCATTTCGATTTTGTGAATCATTCCTCAAATCTTTCAACAGTTTCTCAAACATACTCATAGAATTAGTTGATTTCCATCATCAATCACAAGTAAGTGTCATTTAGGACTTTTAAGGGCATGTAAATCATAATTTTTGAGTTTAATATAACAAAAAAACTAGGTGGCTTAGATCACTAAGTTTTAGGTTATAAGACTTGAAATAAATCATCAATAAACATGATTAGAACCTATTAGGATTAGATTCATTAGTCATTTAAGCCTAAAAAAGGTTTAAATCATGATTTTGAAGTTAGAAAAGCCGACTTTGAACTTGTTCTTAACTCTTCGAAATTGTTCTATATGATTCGAACTTGTCAGGTCTTCGAACTTAATTAAAAATATCTGCAAGTTCGAAGACAGACATGTTCGAATGAGGTTCTCAAATTTAAATAAGTTCAAAGGTCATCAGACTGTTCGAACTTAAGTAACTTCGAAGACACTGTTTATTCGAATTTAAGTAAGTTCGAAAGTGATTAAGTTCGTTCGAACTTAATCAAGTTCGAATAACTTAAATCTTTTTTTCCCAAAATTGATTTCTAACGTTTTAAATGTTTGATATGTGTGCAGAAATGACCGATCGTGCTTTCTATAACAAGCATAATATGATTATGATCGTCAACCTTAAACAAGCAGAGGCTCAGCCATACCGACAGATGTTGGAGTTCCTATCTCAATCACGGGTCATGTATGCTCACTAGTACAAAATATGTCATTCGTCACGCTAAAAAACCGTGGCCATAGACCTTTGGCCACAGTTTTATTTTTCATTCAAATCGTGACCAAAGGCCGCATCACTTTTGGTACCTTATGGCTACATTTAATATTCGTGACTAAATCACATGTAAAACGTTGGCCATAGCCTAAAACCGTGGCTATATGGTAACAATTTCTATATAGTTGTGGTCTATATTTTTTAGTAACCGTGACCATAAAATACTTTTAGTCACAATTTCTTTTATCACCATGACAGTTGGATACATTCAGACACACATAACAATTAATCAGTAGCGTTAACATTGTTACAGACACGCATTAAAGACGCACAAATATTTAATCGTGACCATTGGATATTTTTATACACACATAATCAGCTAAACCGTAACTATTTGAGACATTTAAACACACCACATGAATGAAACCGTGACAATTGTTAATATTTTAACGCACATAAACTATTAAGTGGTGTGACCATTGGTACATTTAGACATGCATAAACAATTAAACCGTGACCGTCGGGTACACTTAGACACACATAATTTATTAAAATGTGACGATTGGTTGCAACTGGACATACATAAAGTATTAAACCATGACAATTGGTACATTTTGACACACAAAAATAATTACACCGTGACCATACTATTATTTTAGTCACAGAATAATTCGTTGATTCATGACAATTGCTTACTCTGAAACACATATAATAAACCAAACTATGATCATAGACCAATTTTAGTTACTTGTTACTTCCTAATCGTGGCAATTGGTAACTTTTAGACACATACAACAATACAATCTGTGACCATCAAATACTTATTGTCACATTATATTTCTTTTAAAATCACTATTGTTCCTTTTAGACACGTGTAAAAAATTAAACCGTGACAATAAGTTACTTACAGCCACATGTGTTTTCTTTTATTGTGATTGTTGTTTACTTTTAGACACACATAACATTTATAATAGTGACCGTAAAATATTTATAGTGTCATGTTGTTTCGTAAACGGTGATCGTTGATCCCTTTTAGTCATACAAAATAAAATTAAATGTGACCATAAAATACATATAGTCACATTCTTTGTCTTTAAGCATTACAATTAATTATTTTTAGCCACATATATTAAAATAATACGTGACCACAAACTACTTGTAGTCACGGTTTGTTTTCTTTTATCGTGATTAATATTTAGTTTATAGATTATAAGAACTCGATTTTTCAGTCTTTAAAAACTCAGTCTACCAATTATAACCTGACTATAATAGACAAATTTCACAAAACCAAGAAAAAAATTATCTTGAAGATTTAAAAAAAACATGGAGAGACTAAAACACAAAAACCGTAAAAAGTTGTGGATCTTTTTTCATAATAAACCCTAAAATTTAATACAAATTTACTTATAAATAAAATTTTCTACTAAAAATAATTTTGAAATTAATATGAAATATTAATGTGTTTCCTTTATTGCAATCATGAATTAAATAGGAAAGTATTCAAAATAGATTTTTCTTTTATTAATAATAGATAAATTAGTAAATGAGATATTTAATTATGGAAAAAATGCGGGAAAATGAAAATTTAATGCGATGAGAAAGCGACATTTGTCCTGAATTGTTTTCTTTTATTAATATATATAGATAGATTCTTACAAACTAATAATTAAAACATAAAAATATCACTTTTATTAGAAAAAATTACAAGAATTATATTATTATTATTTGACATAAACTATAATTTTTCTAGACTTCTAAATACATGTGATTGATAATATTTTTTTTATCATTTTTAAACATTCTATTATATTGTAGTTATCAATTATTGAAATATGAATATTCGATTTGAATTGATTTTTAAATCTTATTATATTATATGTAAACTTAGGAAAATATGATTTAGATATTCCTTGTTTTTCTATAATATAATTTGTCACGTGAAAATTATTGGTTGATGACATATGCCTTTACGAGAAATAAGTAAAGTTATTTATTTATTTATTATTATTATTAAATTTAAATTATAATTAGGATTAAAACATGTAATATTTAATTTAAAGTTTAAAAATATAAAAATTTATTTTATAAATCAATTATATAATTTAGATAAAACTTTTTAGGTAAATTAGATATTAAATTAGGAAGCATTTATTAAGTTATATTAGTAATCTTTTAGTTTCTTTAAAAAATCAATTATATAAATTTATTAAAAGAGTTATATTAGGCAAAATGAGCTGGAAAAACAAAAATTAGGAGAGTTGACGGAGTGACACATGTCACAAATTATTTTGCTTTATTAATATATATAGATATAGATATAGATATAGATAGATGATAACATGATATAAATTTAGAATTTTAATTTTATTAATATTGTAGGATAATTTTTAAATATATTTTTATCAAAGTTATAATATCTATTTATATAATATAATAATATAGATATATAAGATAGTTATCATTCAAATTCAAATTTGAGTTTTATATTAGATAAGATTTAGATTTGAATAGATATTATTTAAATTATTTATTATATGGATTAATTATAAATTAAAAAATACAAGATCCAAATGGCGATAGGAGTTGATGCCACGTGGCAAAATAATTACTCTTTTAATAGTATTTATAGAACAGTACTTTGATCGATTTGATCAATCTCGATTGAAAGAGATTGAGCGCTTGAGTGTTTGACCTATCGAGGAGAGTGTTTTCACACCGGTGGCCTTGATCATTGGCCCAGACTTGTTTTCAAAAGGATTCGTATGTATATTTGTTAATTTTTGGGTTTTGACTATTTTGAATCTATTTATATTCTAACCTTACTAAAACTAATTATTATTTAATATTTAGATTTTTAAAATATCACATAAATTTTTAAAAGACTTTATTATATTGTATCATGTTTTGATCATTTATATTTATTAATATTTTAATTGGTTTTTAATAAAAAATTTTATTTTGGAATTATATAAGGTTTAATATTTAAAATTTATTAATATTTTTAACTCAGTGACCATATTATTTTTGTCTCTAATTTCAAAATCAGTGACCTCTTATTTTCGTCTCTAAATTTCAAAGTCAGTGACTAAATATTCGGTCACTAAGAGTAACCCTTAAATAAAATGAGATGTAGGCTTAGTGACCACATTATTATCGTCTCTAATTTTCAAAATCAGTGACCATCTTATTTTCGTCTCTAAATTTCAAAAATAAGTGACCAAATATACGGTCACTAAGAGTAACCCTTTAATAAAATGAGATGTAGCCTTTGTGACCACATTATTTTCGTCTCTAATTTTCAAAACCAGTGACCATCTTATTTTCGTCTCTAAATTTGAAAATCAGTGACCAAATATTTGGTCACTACAAGTAACCCTTTAATAAAATGAGATGTAGACCTAGTGACCATTTTTGTTTGGTCACTAAATTTATAATAGTGACCAAACTTTAATGACGATGATCTTCTTCTGGTCACATACCGCACAATTAGTGACTAAAATAAAAGTAGTCACTAAAGACCATTTTTCTTGTAGTGATGGTCACTGTTTTATTCTTTTATCATGAAAACTGTTATTTTTACACACTAATAAGAAATTAACTAAATCATGATCATTAAAAAAATATAGTCACAACATATTTTTATCATGACTATTGTTTACTTTTAGTTGCATAAAAACAATAAACCGTCACCTTTAAATATTAATAGACACAAATTTGTTTAATCCGTGACAAAAAACTCGTTATATTGAAAATTTTTTAATGTGTGAGATTGATAGCTTTTAGTCACAAAAAAAATTAAATCGTGACTTGAATGTACTTTTAATCCTATCTTTTTCATTTTACTATTACTATTGTTTACATTTAGACACACATAAAAACTTAATTTGTCATCTTTAAATATTAATAGTCACATGCTTGTGTGTCTTAAACTGTGACCAAAACATAATTATGGTGATATGTTTTTTTTCCTTAAACCGTGATTATTAATTACTTTTATATACATAAAAGAAATTAAATCGTGACAAAAAAAATACTTAGTCACTTTTTTCTCTTTTATCATGAATATTGTATACTTTTACACACACATAAGAAACTAAACAGTGACTGTAGAATACTTATAGTCACAATAATTTTCTTATTTCATGACAATTGTTTACTTTTGGACACACTTAAAGAACTAAATCATGACCATTAAACACTTATAGTCACAATGTTTTTCTTTTACCATACGTGGCTAATGAACTCCACCATTTGGTCACACAAAGTGATATCGTGACCATATAACTTAGCATTCTGTCACAGTTTATTCATGTGACTAATTCCACCATATAATTTAGACTCATACAATTAGACTTCGGGGTGTCCCTTTGGTCACCGAAAGAGATTTTCGTGACCATATACATATTTATCGTCACAGTTAATAACCATCACAAGATTATTATAGACATCAAACAAATAACTGTGACAAACGATGACATTTGGTAACAATGTGGCAACCGTGACAAGTCTTTGTCACGATCCTTATGTTAAACGTGGCTTAAGGTTTGAATGTGATTTGCAATGGTCACAGTTATTGAGATAAACTGTCGCTATCATAATAATACAAGTTCATATATGACCCTTTAGTCACGTCAATAACAAAAACTGTGGCTAGGCAGTTTGGACAAAACCGTGACCATAGGTCATTTTTGTACTAGTGGCTCTGACGCATAATCCGATGATCATTCTACCATATGTCCGCCAGTTCTGGCAATCATTGCAAGTGGACACTTCTGCAGTTCCACCGCTTCTAAGGGCTACAGTTGGTGGCCGACCGATCTCGTTTTTAGCCGATCATTTACGAACTATTCTGCATTTGGGCACAATTGATCAAGAAGATGGCCCCATTGACTTTCCGACACCCATCAGGCAAGCGGCCTTTCTGAGGATGCGATATGCACAGGACATCACGAAAGCCTCCTATGTCAAAATTGGGGTTATAGGACAATGGAGATACATGATGCATGTGATGATGGTATGTTTTGCTCCAAAGAAGGCAGGGTTCGACACGATGGTCTCCAAACTTCAGTCGTGGATGATATTGTTGGTCTACACAAGCCCTTTAGCTTTTCAGGGTTTTTCTTTGGGGAGTTTGTTCATCAAATCACCGCTCCAGCCCGCGAACGATTCTTGATGTACCCAATATTCATAATGATGATCATAAGGCACTTTTTGCCAGAATACCAGCGCTACCTGAACAAGTTGCAGTAGCTGCCATTGAAAAATGCATTTTTGTAGACTGCCAATCCCACAATGCACGAAGGGCGGAACAAGTGAGGCCTCAAGTGGCTCCTTTATTCGGAGCAGTCATTGATCTAGATTTTGTAGCTCCAGAAGGAGATGAATGGATTTTTGATGCACCTCAACAACAAGCACCGACTCAGCAAGCACCGGTTGCTCAAGAAGTACCTCAACCCCAAACAACGTCCGTGGCAGCTGTGAAGACCACTCCTTGCGGAGCGATTGTCACGAGTCTAGGTCCTATATCATGCAATACGATATCAATCAAACTAAGATAGAGTAATTAAGTTTAATACAGGTTAAAGTTTTTAAATTAAACTTATAAAGGGTACTATCTAATCTAGTCACATCATCATACAATCAAATCAATCTACCCAGACCACCACAATTTCATCTGCCAGTCAGTACCGAAATGCTTTGTTGAGTAGTGGTCAATGAAAACTTCGACTTGATTCTTGTAAGACCTAAGAACTAGGTCCGGCAGGTGACTTTCCTTTATCTTTTCCTGTAAAAATGTTAATGTAGCAACCGTAAGCAATGCTTAATGAGTATATAGATTTTCAAATTAACATGCATGTCAAGCGGATCATCATTCTAGCGTGATATGTCTTGGCTGCCGCTACAGCCCTCATGATTGAGACATAGAAGTCATAGAGTCGGATGATGCTCAAGCCACGCTCACGCTTAAATCATGGGGATCAGCCACACACTGGGCTAGCTACCAGTAAATCAACGTGGCGGAACATCGGAGGTCATTACCAAGTTCAATAGAACTGGTGAAATAGCCATGTCTAGAACAATAGACCAATCAGGGCTAATCAAGCTGAATCAATATGTCAAGTATATGCAATGATGAAGCATACGTAATCAAGTCATGATGGCAATAATCTCAAAGCAATGTCAGAAATGAACGGTGAATGTAATATCATATAAAGTGATAAGTCAAATAGCTATCATGATCTACTGGGCAACACCGAACCATAGTGTGCACAGGTCACAATCCAGCTGATAATATGAATGTCAATTTAATCTAACATCAACAATATGTCTCAACCGGAAATTCAAGCATGTTAAATCTGAATATCTATAACTCACAGATCTGGGTCTTTATCAAACAGATGTAAAATCTGCCACCTGAGTTATCTCAGGATTTAAATCTTTGCTCTTTATCTTTTTGATCTCTGTCAATTCTTTTCAATCAAAGACCTGCTTTAAATCTTTTAAATCTTTGCCTCTATGTTCAGAATTTCACTGAACCTGTCCAGAATTATCATGTTAATATCATGTCAATTTCATCATCTTTTAGTCTTAAAAATCTTTATTTCATCTGATTCTGATAACTGATAATCTCATCAATCATTCATTTATTTATATCCTTTGTTTCAATAAATTCTCAAAAGTTCTCTCTCTCTCTCTCTCTCTATATATATATATATATATATATATATATATATATATATATATATATATATATATATATATATATATATATATATATATATATATATATATATATATAGGGTTGGGTTCCGGTAAGAACCCTTGTTATCGTGAGAACGTGAGAACCACTCCAAAATGCACAAATTTGTACATCAAATGCACAAATTTTAAAATTAAAAGTTTTACTTAAAATCATTATTAGTCTTAAATATTAATAAATATCATAATTTAACACTAAAATTACATTCAAAACTTACATTTATTAAATTATAAACTAAATGCACAAATTTGAACATCAAATGCATAAATTTTCTTAAATGCACAATTTGTACATAAAATGGATAAATTATAGCATGAGATGCGTAAATTTTTACATGAAATGCATAAATATATCGAAAACATTTAATTTTAGTATCAAATGCACAATTTTATACAGTGGATGCACAACTTTTAAAGTGGTTCTCACGGTAATGAGGGGTTCTCATGTGAACCCAATCCTATATATATATATATATATATATATATATATATATATATATATAAAACAACATGTATATGTATATAATCATTTATTTAATTAAAATATCAAAATATATTGAATTTGGTTTCGGATCACCCGAATTCGGATCCACCGGATTCGGACCTATCCGAATTGGGGACCCGGATTCGGATCTAATGATCATCCGAATTTAGGACATTGGGACCGAATTAGGATCATCCAAAATGCACTATCCGAATTTGAGTTTTCAAACCAGGCTGTCCGAATTGGGATCCGAAAATGGAACACCATCCGAATTCAAGGAGGGTCCGAAACATGGGATCCGAATTTGAGCTTCTCACCCGAATTCGGTTGAAGCGAATTCGGACCCCATATCTTCATATTTTCCAGATTTTTGTTCTTCATGTTCTAACATATGTTCATACGGATTTTTAACAAAAATTCATTAAATCCATTTTTATCAACATGCAACTTAATATACTGTTATATTATCATTATTAGGTTGATTTTATACTATTTTTCCTAACAATAACATCCTAAATTGATCAAAATGGTCCAAAATATAAACTTTTTGTCAAGAACATATAAATTATAAAAAGTTCAGATTTGTTGTTATTTTGGACGATCCAACCCGCAAATTTTGTTTCTATAACATCCTTTAACCTAAACACATGATTATTTACTAAAAACTTGAACATGCAACAACAAATTCTTGTTATAATTCTTGTATTTTCGGTTTTTTTTATAAAAACCGAACCAAACACATAAATTTCAACAATTTAAGAAATTATTACCTTTAAATCTTGCTAATTGATGATGAATGTTGATTGTTGTATCTTCTCTTGACTTCAATTCTTCAATTAATTGCAATTCAATGAACAATTTTGATGAGTTTGTGAATTTGGCCGTAGGTTTAGTGAGAGACTAGAGAGAGAGTGTGTTTTTGTATTAATGATCTTAAATGATCATTATTTTAGTTTTTATATATTAATTTGGTCATATTTGCTATTTAACCCACTAAACTTTTGTATCTTATATCTCTTTTAATTTAATCATCTTTAATAATTCGTAACATAAATATAATTAAATTTATAATTTCATAGTTAATTAAATTGCAACATAAATACGTAATAAAATTACATTATTATCTCAAAATCAATTATTTCATGCTTGGCCAAAAGTTAGGTTGTTACAGAATGGGCTCCACCACGCACAAACTTCGTCCCCGCAGTTAGCTATGTTCGAATAGACTTGGATATGTAGCTTTCATAACATCTCTCGATTCCCAAGACTAATGCGAACCTTTGTGGTGTTTCCACTGGACGAGCACCATCTGTATATCTTTATTTCTAAGCTTCTTGGTCTTCGAGTCCAGAATACGTTCTGGCTCTTCAACCACTTGAAGCTTCTCATCAATCTGCAAGTTAACATGTGGTATTTGAACTTCTCTTTCGTCAGCTAAGCTCTTTCTCAGATGACTGACATGGAATACAGGATGTATTCCAGATAAGTCCGCTGGCAGTTCAAGACGATAAGATTGGTTTCCTATCTTTTCGACAATCTTGAACGGGCCGATGAATCTCAGAGCTAGCTTGTTTCTCTTTATGAATCTTACCACATTCTTCATTGGGGATACTTTCAACATCACCCAATCGTTAACCGCAAAGCTTATTGATCTGTGTCGATTATCATAACATGACTTCTGCCTGCTTTGAGCTTCAAGAATATTCCTTTTGACAAGTTGAATCTTCTCATGAGTCAACTGTAGAAGGACAGGTCCTGCTATTGGCGATTCACCTGTTTCGCGCCAACAGGTGGGAGTTCTGCACTTTCTTCCGTACAAAGCTTCAAAAGGAGTCATCTTGATCGTTGAATGATAACTGTTATTATATGAGAATTCGACTAACGGCAAGTGGTCATCCCAGTTACCACCTAGATCAAGAATGCAGGCACGAAGCATATCTTCAAGAGTTAAGATAGTACGCTCACTTTGGCCATCTGCACTTGGGTGATAAGCTGTACTCATTGAGATTCGAGTACCCATCCCTTCTTGCAGCGCTTTCCAGAATCTCGAAGTGAAACGACTATCACGATCAGAGATGATAGATTTCGGCACACCATGTCGAGAAATGATTTCAGTAATGTACATTTGTGCCAATCTATCAAGGGAGTATGTCTCTTTCATCGGTATGAAGTGAGCTGACTTCGTTAATCGGTCCACGACTACCCAGATGGAGTCGTGCTGTCTCTTGGTTTTTGGCAACTTCGTGATGAAGTCCATTGTTATATGCTCCCACTTCCACTCAGGAACTGGCTGTGGTTGCATATCCCCGAAGGGTTTCTGATGTTCTGCCTTAACCATCTGACATATTCTGCAGCTTTCAACGACTTTACCGATGTCTTTCTTCATTCCTGGCCACCAATAATCTGCTCTCAGATCAAAATACATCTTTGAGCTGCCAGGATGAAAAGAAAACTTGGACTGATGGGCTTCAGTTAGAAGAATGTTGTGAATAGAACCATATTTAGGAATCCAGATTCGGTTCCCCTGGAGACAGTGAAGTCCCAAATGGCTCATAGATAAGAATTGTAACTGCCCTTTGAGATTTTCAGAACCGATATTCTCTTCTTTCAATGCTTCGGCTTGAGCAGATCTGATGTCTTCAATAAGATTGGAAGAGAATACAACAGGATTCAGGGCATAGCAACACTTTTCTGGATACACCTTCCTACTCAAGGCATCCGCGACAACATTAGCTTTGCCGGGATGATATAGGATCTCGCAATCATAGTCCTTGATAAGCTCCAAGGACTTATGCTGTTTCATATTCAGTTCTTTTTGAGTAAAGAAATGTTTGAGACTCTTATGATCGGTGTAAAGCTGACACCGAGTCCCATAGAGATAATGACGCCAGATCTTTAGTGCAAAGGTAACAGCAGCCAACTCAAGATCATGAGTCGGTGCACTTTTCTCGTAGTCTTTCAATTGCCTTGAAGCGTAGGCAATAACTTTTCCCCTTTGCATTAGAACACATCCTAAGCCAGTACCAGATGCGTCGCTGTAAACGACAAAATCATCTTTGCCCTCTGGTAAGGCTAGGATTGGCGCTTGAATAAGCTTTTGCTTCAGAGTTTCAAATGCCTCTTGCTGTTTATCCGCCCATACGAAAGGTGTATTCTTTCGTGTTAACATCGTAAGTGGCACAGCAATCTTCGAGAAGTCCTTTATGAATCGCCGATAATAACCGGCCAATCCAAGGAAACTTCTTATTTCGGAGGCATTGCGAGGCGTTTGCCATTTTTGAACAGCCTCGACTTTAGACGGATCAACGGAAATACCTTCGCCAGAAACAACATGGCCAAGGAATTGAATCTATAAAAGCAACAAAGTAGATTTCAAGTTTTGTTCAATCAAAGAACGCTTAAGGAATAACTCAAGACAATGTAAAGTTATACCTGTCTAAGCCAGAATTCGCATTTAGAAAATTTTGCATAGAGTCTTTCTTTTCTCAGTAACTCTAGCAATTGCCGCAAATGAATAGCATGATCAGCCTCCGTTTTGGAGTAAATCAGAATATCGTCTATGAATACGATAACTGACTTATCCAACATCGGTCTGCACACGCGATTCATGAGGTCCATGAACGCCACTGGTGCATTTGTTAAGCCGAACGGCATCACGAGAAATTCGTAATGACCGTATCTTGTTCGGAAGGCTGTCTTTGGAACATCCTCATCTTTAACTTTCAACTGATGATACCCAGAACGAAGATCTATTTTGAGAAGTAGCTGGCTCCTTGTAGCTGATCAAACAGATCATCGATCCTGGGTAGAGGATATTTATTCTTTATAGTAACTTTGTTCAACTCGCGGTAGTCGATGCACATACGGAAAGTTCCGTCTTTCTTTTTGACAAATAAGACAGGTGCACCCCACGGAGATGAACTCAGTCGGATAAACCCCTTTTCCAACAGCTCTTGCAACTGCTTTGACATTTCCTGCATTTCTGCAGGTGCAAGTCTGTAAGGAGCTTTTGCAATGGGAGCCGCACCAGGAACTAAGTCAATGCCGAATTCGACTTGACGTTCTGGTGGCACTCCAGAAATATCATCGGGAAAGACGTCTGGAAACTCACAGACCATAGGAATGTCAGCTAGGGTTTTCTTTTCAGAGTTAGATTCAGAAGAGACGTAGCACAGATAAGATTCATGACCCTTAGACAAACATTTGTGAGCTTTCTCTACAGAAATGAAGCAGTGAGCACCTTTTCTTTTCTCTCCTTTGATCTCCAATACTCGGCCGTCTGAGGACTTGATTCTGATGATCCGACGGTTGCATACGATCGTTGCTTCGTTGTTCGTTAGCCAGTCCATGCCGATGATAACGTCAAACTCTTTTAGCGGAATCGGTATAAGATCGAGGTTGAATACAATATTATTTACGAGCAGGGTGCAGTTTCGGTAGACAGAATCAGCCATAACGTAGTTGTTACTGGCTGTCTCAATATCAATTACAACAGGAAGCTTTGACGGGGATTTAGAGAATCTTGATGCAAAAGAAGTCGATATAAAGGAACGACTAGCGCCAGAATCAAATAGTACACGAGCAGGTATCGTATTTAATAGAAACACACCGGTAACTACGTCAGGTGTTTCTCTCGCTTCTTCTACTGTTATCTGAAACGCACGTGTCCTTGCTGTCGGAGTTGCAACAGAACTCTTTACTGTAGAACCTCCCGCTGATGATTGCGACTGAAACCGTTGCCCGCTGCGACACTGATACATGAAGTGTCCTCTTTTCCCGCATTTCGCACATCCGCGTCCTTGCTGTGGGCACTCTTCACTGCTGTGACCAATTTTGTTGCAAGCAAAGCATGTGACGTCATCCGGATTACATAGTCCCATATGTGACTTTCTGCATCTCTTGCAGAATCAAGGTTCGTTTGTAAGTGAATACGCTTGGGCTTTCGGTTGGGATTGCTGAGTCTGAGATTTGTTTGGCCTGAAGAATCTACCGAATCTCTGTTTCTTCGGAGGAGAAGGACATGTCAGATTTGCTGATGGAGCATAAAGCTGATCACCGTACTCTAAATACCCTCGCTCGATCTGTCTAGCAGCTTCTACCATTTCCAAGTAACTCTTGTATTTTATTGCGCTCATCGGATGTCGATATCTCGGGTTGAGTCCTCCACGGAATCTATTCATCTTCCTTTCTTCAGTAGCTACTTGATACGAGGAGTAGCCGCATAGTCTTGAGAATTCATGTTCATATTCGTCAACTGTCTTGGTTCCTTGGGTCAGCTGCATCAGTTGAACCTTCATCTTATCTTGTTGGTCGATCAGACAATATTTTGCGTTGAACATATCTAGGAACTGGTTCCACTCTAAAGTCTGTATAACTTCTTCGCCATAGATACTTCTCTGGGTCTTCCACCATGCACGAGCTGCTCCAACAAACAGCGCAGACGCATAACTCACCTTTTTCGATTCTAAGCAATTAGAGATTCTGAAAATCTCTTCGGTATGACTGATCCAATCCATCGCCTGAATTGGATTGACTGTACCCTCAAAGTTCAGGGCACCGCTCGCTTTAAAATTTTAAAATTTACAGCCTTTAGGCTGCTCGATTTGGGTTTCAGGATTCGAGTTATCAGAATCAGAGTCATTATTCTGGACTTGTTTATCTTTTCTCTTATTTTTCTTATCTTCACGTCTTTTAGCTTCGGCCTCATCTCTGGCCTGAAACTGTTCTTGCATTATCTTATTTTGTTGCTCAGAGTGTTGGGCTAAAAGTTGTTGCATCATTTCAAACATTTGTTGTGGGGTCATGTTGCTTGGTATGTCACCTGATCCTGATCCTGACATCTTAACTGAAAATTAAAATAATTTAACTATCAGTTTATAGACTTAGATCTATGTACCCTTTTTCCCATCCTAATAGTCTGTACATCCTATCTCATTTCAATCCACCTAAATGATTGATACATATGTATTTCTTCAGTTTGAGACCAAGTATACTCACGTAATACTTGATTCACTCAAACTATGGGCTCTGATACCATCCTGTGAAGACCACTCCTTGCGGAGCATTGACCACTCAAACTATAGTCATTGATCTAGATTTTGTAGCTCCAGAAGGAGATGAATGGATTTTTGATGCACCTCAACAACAAGCACCGACTCAGCAAGCACCGGTTGCTCAAGAAGTACCTCAACCCCAAACAACGTCCGTGGCAGCTGTGATGACCACTCCTTGCGGAGCGATTGTCACGGGTCTAGGTCCTATATCATGCAATACGATATCAATCAAACTAAGATAGAGTAATTAAGTTTAATACAGGTTAAAGTTTTTAAATTAAACTTATAAAGGGTACTATCTAATCTAGTCACATCATCATGCAATCAAATCAATCTACCCAGACCACCACAATTTCATGTGCCAGTCAGTACCGAAATGCTTTGTTGAGTAGTGGTCAATGAAAACTTCGACTTGATTCTTGTAAGACCTAAGAACTAGGTCCGGCAGGTGACTTTCCTTTATATTTTCCTGTAAAAATGTTAATGTAGCAACCGTAAGCAATGCTTAATGAGTATATAGATTTTCAAATTAACATGCATGTCAAGCGGATCATCATTCTAGCGTGATATGTCTTGGCTGCCGCTACAGCCCTCATGATTGAGACATAGAAGTCATAGAGTCGGATGATGCTCAAGCCACGCTCACGCTTAAATCATGGGGATCAGCCACATACTCGGCTAGCTACTAGTAAATCAACGTGGCGGAACATCGGAGGTCATTACCAAGTTCAATAGAACTGGTGAAATAGCCATGTCTAGAACAATAGACCAATCAGGGCTAATCAAGCTGAATCAACATGTCAAGTATATGCAATGATGAAGCATACGTAATCAAGTAATGATAGCAATAATCTTTAAGCAATATCTGAAAGGAACTGTAAAAGCGATATCATATGAAATGATAAGTCAAATAGCTATCATGATCCACTGGGCAACACCGAACCATGGTGTGCACAAGTTACAATCCAGCTGATAATATGAATGTCAAATCAATCTAGCATCAACAATATGTCTCAACCGGAAATTCAAGCATGTTAAATCTGAATATCTATAACTCACAGATCTGGGTCTTTATCAAACAGATGTAAAATCTGCCACCTGAGTTATCTCAGGATTTAAATCTTTGCTCTTTATCTTTTTGATCTCTGTCAATTCTTTTCAATCAAAGACCTGCTTTAAATCTTTTAAATCTTTGTCTCTATGTTCAGAATTTCACTGAACCTGTCCAGAATTATCATGTTAATATCATGTCAATTTCATTATCTTTTAGTCTTCAAAATCTTTATTTCATCTGATTCTGATAACTGATAATCTCATCAATCATTCATTTATTTATATCCTTTGTTTCATTAAATTCTCAAAAGTTCTCTCTCTCTCTCTCTCTCTATATATATATATATATATATATATATATATATATATATATATATATATATATATATATATATATATATATATATATATATATATATATATATATATAAAACAACATGTATATGTATATAATCAGTTATTTAATTAAAATATCAAAATATATAGAATTTGGTTTCGGATCACCCGAATTCGGATCCACCGGATTCGGACCTATCCGAATTGGGGACCCGGATTCGGATCTAATGATCATCCGAATTTAGGACATTGGGACCGAATTAGGATCATCCAAAATGCACTATCCGAATTTGAGTTTTCAAACCATGCTGTCCGAATTGGGATCTGAAAATGGAACACCATCCGAATTCAAGGAGGGTCCGAAACATGGGATCCGAATTTGAGCTTCTCACCCGAATTCGGTTGAACCGAATTCGGACCCCATATCTTCATATTTTCCAGATTTTTGTTCTTCATGTTCTAACATATGTTCATACGGATTTTTAACAAAAAGTCACTAAATCCATTTTTATCAACATGCAACTTAATATACTGTTATATTATCATTATTAGGTTGATTTTATACTATTTTTCCTAACAATAACATCCTAAATTGATCAAAATGGTCCAAAATATAAACTTTTTGTCAAGAACATATAAATTATAAAAATTTCAGATTTGTTGTTATTTTGGACGATCCAACCCGCAAATTTTGTTTCTATAACATCCTTTAACCTAAACACATGATTATTTACTAAAAACTTGAACATGCAACAACAAATTCTTGTTATATTTCTTGTATTTTCGGTTTTTTTTATAAAAACCGAACCAAACACATAAATTTCAACATTTTAAGAAATTATTACCTTTAAATCTTGCTAATTGATGATGAATGTTGATTGTTGTATCTTTTCTTGACTTTAATTCTTCAATTAATTGCAATTCAATGAACAATTTTGATGAGTTTGTGAATTTGGCCGTAGGTTTAGTGAGAGAGTAGAGAGAGTGTGTGTTTTTGTATTAATGATCTTAAATGATCATTATTTTAGTTTTTATATATTAATTTGGTCATATTTGCTATTTAACCCACTAAACTTTTGTATCTTATATCTCTTTTAATTTAATCATCTTTAATAATTCGTAACATAAATATAATTAAATTTATAATTTCGTAGTTAATTAAATTGCAACATAAATATGTAATAAAATTACATTATTATCTCAAAATCAATTATTACATGCTTGGCCAAAAGTTAGGTTGTTACAGCAGCTGAGGCATCCATATCGGGACCCAGACTGACCCACTATTACACACGTTAAAGGAGATTTTTGCTCAAGGGTCAGCAGCTCAAGAGAAAATAACTGAGGAGCTGGTGCATAACATTTTGGAACCACCTTAAGATATGGACGATATTTTCAGGGAAATACATGATTATCAGCCTCCTGGAACAGCAACTAAGGAAGCAGAAGGTCAGGTAGAGTCTACCTCCGAATCAGCATCATATTCAAGTTCTGACGATGTTTTAAGGGAAGCTGCCAATCCCTCAACATCTTTTGCAACACATGGCTCTAGGCTAGTTGTGAGCCGACGGAATATGACTCGTCCTGCTCTCAGAGACGAAGATGAAGGTGATGAAGATTTTGTTTTGGATGAAGAAGCGTTGATCATGTAAGGTCTACCACTACGAGATCTATCTAGACGCGAATCCGTCAACGAGTGCGGAATCCTCGTTAACGGGTAGACGGATATCTCTCATCCACGAAACACGGAGACTATTAGACGCTGAACGAACGACACACGAACGATCCTACGAACTAATTCTCTCCGAAAAAGCACTAAAGCTGATGATAAACTCGAGATCGCCTTAAGCTTAATTCCTCACGAATTCAGCTAAAAGTCTAATAATATTTCGAGTCTATCCCTAATTATAGACCTTGATTCGAGTCTGATGTGGGCCAAACTCGAATCTGGCCCAAGGCCCATTCGAGTTTGTCCACAATGACACTCTCGAATCTGCCTAAGCCAGCATATTCGAATCTGACTAACTGACCCATTCGAATCTTGGTCCTTAGACATTTCGAATTTACCTTTTAACATTTCGAATTTATCTTAAATTCGAACCTCACATATATCAATAACAAAACTAGACTGCTGTCGTCACACCAGATGTACCAACAGACTCCCCCTTGACGATAGCTTCTAGTTGATGTTCATTGATCTTGATAGACTCTCTGATTCAGTGACCATGAAGACCGAAATCCCCTTTTCTTCTTGTTATCCATGACTGACTTTTCAGATTCGCTTCTCTCACCGTTTTGTAGACTAACTTAGTCCACGTTCCTTTGAACCACAGCGCTTCTAACAACTCTTAGACTAACCTTTCAAATCTGCAGTATGACCCTCCTTTCTGTTAGTTTTTGCAAACACCTCAGCAAAGAATCGTCTTCCTAGATTTATAAGGTCCTTCCAAGCTAAATCAGTCACTTCACACTTCAGAATCTGATTCATCATTTAGAGCAGACTTCTACACCTCTAAATCTATCGCATTCTGATCTTCATTCAGGCCACCTTCAATGAGTGACTTCCAATCAAGTATATCTTGAGAAATAAATGCTCAATCCTCATGATCCTTCCTGTTCTAAGTCATCTTCGACGTCGAACTTCATTTCATATTCATTTAGCTCTGATAGTGCTCCGATCAGACATTATCTTCAGTTACTTTGATCGTCTCTGAATCCTTGTCTTTTCCCTTGTCAGTGGCTATGAACACCAACTCCCCCTGAGGATCAGCAAGCTGAGCCAATTGCTGTCTTGAAAGATCTGCCAGCTCACTATTCACCACTTTTCTCCCCTTGAGAAGGACGATCTTTCAACTAGATGCCAATATAGCCTCCAGATTTGTAATCTGCTGCTGCTGATCAGTCTCTGTCTGATCCAACTTGGCATGAAGCTCACGAATCGCCTTTGTCAGTTGAAGAATCTTTAATTCTGTGAAGAAATCAAGGCTAACAGTGTATAGACTTAATCAACACATGAAACAAGTCACTAGACGTTAGAACCATTATTCAATGATAAAAACACAATGAAACTCTCCTTACTTACATTCTTTGAAGGTTTAGAACGTAAACCAAACACTAGAACTAAGTTCGAGAGAAACGATCATTATCTTCGGTAAATAATCACAACCTCGTAAGTTTTGAAAAACTTTGAACAATTTTCAACTTTTTCAACACTTAAATGAAAATTTTGAAAATATTTGAAATAAATTCAACTTTTCCAACTTTTTCAGCCTTTTTGTGTAACAGAATAAACTATGCCAAATCTTTTACCCTAAGCACAAGATTTTCACGCAATGTTTATTTTATTCAACTATGAATGCACCCTCAGTAATTTTTGACCTTTTACCTAAGTAAAAATTAAACTAAAATAAAATAAAATAAAATAAACTAAGGTAAAAATAAAATAAGGTAAAATAAATAAAAGAAAATTTTGACCAAAAATTTATTCTAGACTTAAGCTATACTTAAAAAATTTACAACCTAAGTTAAATACTAAACAAAATCTTTTTGATGAGTATAGTCTAAGAAAGGTTCAATCAGATAGCGATGTCTGATACTTACTTTCAGTACTTAAACTTTCACACTTAGGAATTTTTGATTCCTTTGATTATTTGTCGTGATATACCTATTTATCCGATTGTTGGTATTGTACCCCTTTAAACATTCTACATTTCGGAACATCCCTTGGCATTTTTATTTATCAGGAAATTATCTAACGTGACTCAGACATAGACATACTTTTATGATCAAGGCACACAGACAAAGATTCTAACTTGTTGGTATTTGCAAACTTTCTTTAAAAGACAAACATCGGACACAGGTCTGTATTTTCATACAACAAAGTGTCTTAGTTTGACTTAAGGTTTATTTTAAAAGTTAGCAGACAGCGGTGACAGGTCTGTACTGACGTACAACAGAGCGACATATCTGCTAACCCGAATCTAAACAGAGACAACAGGTCTGTACTTACGTACAACAGAGTTGCATGTTTTCGACTCTCAGTTTTATATGATATTTCTATTCTTTCCATTTTCAGATGTATTTGATGTTGCTATACATCCCCAGAAAGCTTGCATACCTCATTTAGACTCAATGTTTGTATGTCTTGTACATAAAAATTAAGACCGATTGGTCATACATCTAAGTTAGTGACACGCTTGACTTTTTCTAGAATTTTTTATTAGCCTTGAGATTCCCTATATGTATTATGCCTACCAACACATCAAACTAAAGAAAGTTGAACCTATGTATCTAAGACTTAGAATTTAGTTGCATTATGTGTGAAAGCCTAAACACTTAGAGTTTGTAACGACTGTGCTAATTTTCGTCACTTTGAACCTATGTATCTAACACTTAACTCTTTTTCTGATATTCTCTTTTTTTTGTATTTTTGTAATTTTCTCTCTTTTTTCTTTTGTTTTTTTATAAGAAAATAAGCTAACCTACTAACTTACTAAAAATAGAAACTTACTAAAAATAGAAACTTTCCTAAATTAGCAGACTACTGTAAAGAAAGAAATACTACGACTCTAAAAGAAAATAAACTACTACTGCTAAGGCCAAATTACTCTGGGTTGCGCATTCCATTCAGTTGAATTAAATACTCAAACCGTGACTTATCAAACGCTTTGGTAAATAAATCTGCATTATTATCTTCTGTTGCCACTTTTACCAGTTTGATTAAGTTCTTTTCAGCACAATCACGAATAAAATGATGCCTTATGTCTATGTGCTTTGTTTTACTGTGTTTTACTGGATTGTTAGTTATAGCAATTGTAGATTGATTGTCTATCCTAATTGGAGTTTGAGTGTAAGCCAAACCGTAATCCCGCAATTGATGTTGTATCCACAGAACCTGTGAGCAGCAACTACCAGCAGCAACATACTCGGCCTCGCACGTTGACACGACTACCGATGTCTGTTTCTTGCATTGCCAGGACACCAATCTCCCTCCTAGGAACTGACAACCTCCAGTCGTTGATTTGCGCGTCAAGCTGCATCCTCCGTAGTCAGAATCTGTGAACGCCTCCAACTCTAGATCTCCCTCCGCGTGATACCAAAGTCCCAGCTTCGGTTTCGACTTGAGGTATCGTAGAATCCGCTTCACAGCTTGCATATGCATCTCCTTCGGATTCGCTTGAAACCTAGCACAAATACACACAGCAAACATAATGTCAGGTCTTGAAGCAGTTAAATACATAAGTGATCCAATCATGGCCCGATATAAAGTCGGATCCACATCGGTATCACTTTCAGTACCCGGCCCGAGATTATGATTCACTTGAATCGGCGTGCTGAAGTGGGCAGTCAACTTTGTTCCTTCCATCCCGAAACGCTCCAATATGTCATAGACATATTTGGTTTGATGGATAAACATCCCTTCCTTCTTCTGGTCAACTTGTAACCCCAAGAAGAAATTTAACTCCCTCATTGCACTCATCTCGAACTTAGACTTCATCACCTTCTCGAAATCTTTGCACATCTGTTCGTCTGATGATCCAAAGATGATATCATCGACGTACACTTGTACCAAGATAAAGTCTTCTCCCTTCCTCTTCACAAAGAGAGTACTATCTATCCTACCTCTTTCAAAACCGTTTTCTAAAGGATGGTTAGATAGAGTCTCATACCACGCCCTAGGTGCCTGATGTAATCCATAAAGAGCCTTATCTAAGCGATATACTCTATCAGGATATTTTGGATCTGTAAATCCGGGCGGCTGTTCTACATACACCAACTCCTTCACTTTCCCATACAGGAAAGCACTCTTAACATCTAACTGATATACCTTAAAGCCCTTGAAGGAGGCAAACGCTAGAAACAACCTAATGGCTTCCAGCCTTGCTACTGGTGCAAAAACCTCATTGTAATCGATTCCCTCCTCTTGGTTGAAACCCTTTACAACTAACCTAGCCTTGTTGCGCGTGACTATACCCCGATCGTCTCTTTTGCACTTAAAAACCCATTTGGTTCCTATGGCAATTTCCCCTCGAGGTAACGGAACTAACTCCCACACTTCTAGTTTCCTAAATTGCGAAAGTTCTTCCTGCATCGCTTCAACCCAGGAGTTATCCTTAAGTGTCATTTGCACATTTTTAGGCTCTACTTGCGATATGAAACATGAATAGAGACAAGTGTGATATGCCTCGGAGTCGTTTATCATCGACAACAACACTGTGTTGTTATTTACACTACTCCGAGTCCTCACACCCTCGTTAGGATTTCCTATGATGCTTTCTAATGGATGGTTCTTGTTAATCCTAAAGGTCTCTATTTCATCAACCCTTAGATTATCTCCTAAGTTGGATCCTATTTCACCTAAAGGGGGAACAGGCTCAGCTTCTACATTTTCCTCCTCACGGACGTTTTCCTCAGAGTTGGAACTTGATGCTTGAGTCTGATTCTCAGTGGTAGGTGCTTCTTGATCAGCAACTTCTGGAGATCTATCTACAGTCGCAGTAGGCTCGGATGTAGATTCAAACGTGGTCCTTGGAAAGATATGGCCATCGTCGTTCAGATGCAACGTCGCCATGTCCTTTTCGATTGTACCTGCATTATCATCCAAAGGAATGTTAAATGACTCAAATAACTTATCATAGTCAAATATCCATTCCGGACCAGTTTGGGGTTCATGTGTATAACTTGTGACTTCAATATTATACACAATCTCCACAGTACCAGTTGTTTTGTTAAACACCCGTTTGTTTGGTGAGTTTGGCACATAACCTAGGAAGTATCCTTCGTCAGCCTTTTCACCAAACTTCGGTTGATGTTTTGTTCTTAAAAGAGTGCATGGTACTCCAAACGGTTCGAATCCAATTAAGTTAGGTGGCCGTTTATTCAAAATTTCATAACATGTTTTGTTCAAAGATTTAACTGTAAGGACTCGGTTTAAAATATGACACGCGGTATTCACTGCCTCCCCCCAAAACATGGTAGGAAGATTTGAATCCGACAGCATAGTCCTTGCAGCTTCAATCAATGTTCTATTTTTACGTTCGGCCACCCCATTCTGTTGAGGTTCATATGGTGCACTGAATTGATGCACTATGCCCTTTGATAGGCAATATACACCAATTACAGTGTTTTTGAATTCAGTACCATTATCACTACGTATGCATTTAACCCTAGTTCCGTAGGAGTTCTCCACTTGGTCTAAGAACCCGATGAGCTTTGTAGCCGTCTCGTCCTTCGTACCTAAAAAGAAAACCCAAGAAAAACGTGAGTAATCGTCAGTGATAACTAAGCAGTACCAACTACCTCCGATACTCCTTTTTGTTGATTGGGCCGAAAAGGTCCATGTGCAACAAGTCGAATGTTGAGGCTATGGAGTTCTGCTTCTTGGACTTGTGTGTCTTCTTATGCTGTTTGCCCTTCATGCACGGTAGACACTTGTCCTCGAACTGAAAACTTTTCATGGGCACACCCTGCACCAGTCCATTCTTCGTTATGTAATTCATCTTCCTTAGGTGCAGGTGAGCCATGCGTCTGTGCCACAGTACGGATTCCGTCTCCGAAACTTTGGATAATAGACAGATTGGCCCCATCGAAGTCTCCGGCTTGTTCATATCCAACATGTACAAGTCGTTTTTCCTTGGCGCCCGCATCAAAACCCATTCTTCAGGAATCTTGAATCCCGGCTTTAGCACTAACGCCTCAGTGTCAGTAAATAACACCGAGTTCTTCTTATCACAGATTTGAGATACACTAATGAGATTGTGAACCAGTTTATCAACGTGATAAACTTGGTCCAACTTGATTGTCCCATTAGTGACCACTCCAGTACCCGTGATATTTCCACCCTTGTTACCCGCGAATGATACGAATCCCCTATTACCTCCCTTGAAGTCTGTGAGAAGACTTCTTTCCCCCGTCATGTGCCTGGAGCAACCACTGTCGACGAACCACTTGTAAGGTCTGCCACTACGAGATCTATCTAGACGCGGATCCGTCAACGAGTGCGGAATCCTCGTTAACGGGTAGACGGATATCTCTCATCCACGAAACACGGAGACTATTAGACGCTGAACGAACTACACACGAACAATCCTACGAACTAATTCTCTCCGAAAAAGCACTAAAGCTGATGATAAACTCGAGATCGCCTTAAGCTTAATTCCTCACGAATTCTGCTAAAAGTCTAATAATATTTCGAGTCTATCCCTAATTATAGACCCTGATTCGAGTCTGATGTGGGCCAAACTCGAATCTGGCCCAAGGCCTATTCGAGTTTGTCCACAATGACACTCTCGAATCTGCCTAAGCCAGCATATTCGAATCTGACTAACTGACCCATTCGAATCTGACCTAGATTCGAATCTTGGTCCTTAGACATTTCGAATTTACCTTTTAACATTTGGAATTTATCTTAAATTCGAACCTCACATATATCAATAACAAAACTAGACTGCTGTCGTCACACCAGATGTACCAACAGATCACAAGGCAGCAAAGAGCAAAGCAACAACGTATAATTCAAGAAGCTCCATCCACTTCACCAACCGCTCCATCAACATCGGCAAATGTTCCAACACCATCCACAGTCACTGACTCTCAATCATTCAATCAACTCAAAGCCAAAGTTGATCTCCAAACAGTCCAACTATTTCAGCTATCCAAAGCAGTGAATGAGCTACAATAGTACAAGTCACGATTAGAGCAACATAATGTCCAGCTACAACAAACAGTGACTGCCCAACATGAAACTATGATTGCCCAGCAATCTCAGATCATAACTCTTCCGACCCTAGTAGAGCAAATATTGAAAGATCTTGCAGCTCAGGGGGAGAGTAGCTGCAGAGGTGATGAATTAAGGGGGAGCCGTAGAGATGATGAATGTTGGGAAATAATCTAAGTATGTCAAGCTGTTAGTTAGGATTTCTCAAACTGTTAGTAGTATTTCTGTGTAATTACAAAGTTCAAGCTGCTAGTTCAATAAACTCGAGCTGCTAGTTCAAAAGTTAAAGCTTCCAGAATTAAAGTTCAAGCTGCTCAACAATCAGATAACAGAAAGTGCTACAAATCAGGAAGTGATAAAGATTTCAAGATTTGAAGATAATATCTACTCAAGAGAAATCGCAGTTTGTCAAGGAAACAAATCATAAGGCTATATATATATAGACTAGGTCTTTCTAATGTAATTTTGGAATTCACATTGTAATTGCATTCTGATTAAGTTTCTAAAGCCTCTAAGGTTGAAAAACCCTAAGAACAGTTTGTGTTTTTCGTCTAATCAAACAGATTTGAGGTGATTGTAATCATTGTTTGGTGATACAAAAGTTTTTAATATTAATTGTGTTTATTTGATTGTCTGTTCTTTATTGTTCTGAAAGTTTTCTTAAAACAATTAAGTGTTATTCCGCAAACTTCTTAATTGGATTTTGATTCAAAAACAAGATTATTGGTTTAACTCTGATTTATCCAAACCAGTTAATCTTAGGTGATTTTGATCTTGACAAGTGGTATCAGAGCCAAAGGTTATGTATCATTTTTATTCTTTGTTTTCAAAGACAGAACTTTCATCTTTGAATATTTAAATCTTTTTCTGCAATGGAGTTTGATGGCAGTAGTAGTGGATCTGGGCAAGGACTTAAAGTGTCTATGCTCAAACCCACTGAGTTCGAGATGTGGAAACTCAGGATTCAACAACACATTCAATTCATTGATTATGCCCTATGGGAAGCTGTTGAAAATCCTCCAGCAGTTGATCCTAAACTGGATGCTGAAGGCAAACCAAAAAGAACACCTCCAAAAACTAAGATTGAGAGAAAGGCTAGAATGAATGAAGTCAAAGCTCTCACTATTTTACAAATAGCCATTCCTAATGCTTATCAACATCAGTTTAAAAAATTTTATACTGCTCATTCTCTATGGATTGCTTTAGAGAAAAGATTTGTTGGCAATGCTAGCACAAAAAGAAACCAAAAGGATCTTTTAAAACAACAGTATGAAAATCTTTCTGGTGGAAAGAATGAAAACCTTACTCAAATATTTGATAGGTTCAGTAAGTTGATAGGAGAATTGGAGAGTGCTAAGGTTAGCCTGGATCAAGATGAGGTAAACAGAAAGTTCCTCAGATCTCTTGGTGAAGAATGGACAATATATGCTGGACAATGGACACTCTAGATGAAATAGAGTTGGACGATCTCTACAACAGCTTGAGAGTGTTTGAGTCTGAAGACAATAAAAAGAAACCCTTTTCTTATAATCAAACCACTGCTCTGTTATCATCTGCACCTAATGATAAATCAAACTGATGTGATTCTTTTACCAGTACTGATGGTAATACTTCTGAGGTCCATTATGAGGCATTTGTTGCAAGTGATGGGCTATTTGCTCTTAATTCTGAAGATTTGGAACAAATCCATCCAGATGATCTAGAAGAGATGGACTTAAAGTGGCAACATGCCATGTTGACTATGAGGGCTAAAATGTTTCTTAAAAGGATTGGCATAACAAACTTTCAGGCCAGATCAGAAGGCAAGCCAGCATTTGACAAATCAAAGGTTGAGTGCTTCAAGTGTCACAAACTTGGACACTTTGCTAGAGAATGTAGATCACAAAGTCAGCAGCCACCAAGACCTCAACAGACCAGTCAAACACAATCTTCACAGGCTCTTGTTTCACAAGAAGACACTATTTTTTACTGGAGTGACCAAACAGAAGAGGAATTTCAAAATCAAGCTCCTATGGCAGAAACTTCCACTGAACTACCATCTAAGGTAAATACTAAACTCTGCTCCCAAGCATGCAAAAATATTGTTAGAAAATATAGAGATCATAATGAAAGCATGTGTAAAACTCTAGCTAATATGGAAGAGAGGAGGTATGAGTATATACAGGCAATAGAGGATCTTGAAAAACAGATCAATGACTATAAGGACAACGAGATTCAGATGGGACATGATAGGACATATCATGAGTGAAAGAAAAAGGAACTTGCAGAGAAAATAGAGACCCTTAATAAGAAACTAGAAGAGGCTAAACAAAAGGTGCTAGAAGACCACAAGAAAGTAGAGTCTATAAACATTGATTTGGGTAACTTCAAGTTGGCCAATCAAAAGCTAGAACACCTAATGGAAGTCCAATTCAAAGATAGGGTAAAATCTCAACTAAATCCCAAGGAAGGAATAGGATACAATGCTACCCCACCTCCTTATATTAACAAATACATTCATCCTATGAGTGAAGTTGCTGATAGGCTTGTGAATGAACACTTAGATGAGAAGATGAAGACTGTAGATCCAGTCCTTGAAGATAAGCCTAATTTGGAAGATGCACTAGTTTCTAAAGTAGGTAGTCAAAGTGAAGAAGTAGAGAATAATTCCAAAACTATGAGTGAACCTATAGTACCTCCTGTTTCTAACCCTATTAGAACCAGCAGCCTGAGGGAAGAAACCAACAGTTTGAAAGGAAAAGATAAGTTGAGTGAATACAACCATGCTTCACATGTTTCTGTACCTTCTAACTGTAATGTTGCATCTTCTTCCAAGACAGATAATGTGACGTCCTCATGAATTATTAATATAAATGGAATCACCAGGATCAGCACATAACCCATTGATTAACATGATAATTAAAATTGATGCTTAATTCAGATTTAAGCAGTTCCACACAAAAGCAATAAGAGTACTTGTCGATAGTGATTAATTCTAACTATTACAACATAATAACTTATTTAAAAGTCCAGAAATCCCAGCCCTAAAGCTATATCGTCCATCTACCAAAGTAGCTTCTAGGGTCACCGAGATATGAAATGATATGCTTAAGAGGAAGGTCCAGCTACACCTTTGCCTTTGCCTGAAAACATTGAGAGTCAACGGTAAGCTAATTTGCTTAGTGAGATAACAGATTATACATACAACTATTACTTATTTACAAGCATAGTGTGAAATCTGGCAATGTAAGCCACAATGTATGTGAAAACCATGCAGTGCAAGCATGGGGTTGGTAGTTCAAATGCTGATCGGGGATGTGCCGAACCTAACCAGGATAATGAGTGGGCTGATCAGTCCCCGACAGTGGCCTACTGTCAGCCCCAGTCCAGGTCGCAACAGATTGTGATGTAATGATCATGCAGTGCAAGCAGGATGTAAATAGATGCACTTTCAAATGAACGTTGGCTACATGTTTGTAACATGTCAAGTAAGAGTGTGCATTATAACAACAAATCATTCATGAGTGCCAATTGATGTATATGAACAATGTGAACATGCCATTGAATATGTAATGTGTGAATGCAAAGACAATAAATGTTAGAATGATAATCTATTACTCACAGTGCTTTGTACAGTGTGAATTGTCTCTGAATCAATGTGTGTTAGACAACACCACAATGATCTGTCAAGTTAGTGTAATAGTGATTTAATGTCAGTAATTGCTTAAAACTTAGATTCTGAAAACTTAAGTGAAATAGTACTGAATTCGGACCACATCCGAACTTCGGATGATCCGAAATCCGGATGGTCCGAGGTTCATCCTTATCATTTTATTCTGTACTATTCATCCGAATTCAGATGACACATTGGTCTGAAGTTCAGATCAACAGTGCATCCGAACTTCGTTTCATAACTTAATGATTTTTATAAGTGTCCATCCGAAATTACATATGGTCCGAAGTCGGTTGAGACCCGAATTCGGATTGGTCCAAATTGGGTAGTGGGTTCGAACTCGGAGGGTCCGAATCGTGTTCATATGGTCCAAGTTCATACTTATATATTTTCCAACATTTTCCAGAATATACTTTTTGACCATTTTTGCATGTTTTTGTATCTAAAATAGCAGATATGAACCTAAATGTATACTTTTAACTTAAAACATACCATCAATATACTAAAATAATCCATTTATGTCCATTTTTCATCCTTGGTCGATGAACACACACACTAACTTCAAAATCATACTTAGAAGTGGAATTAGAACCTGGAATTTGGTATATAACATCCTTTATACTCGATTTTAACATTGCAACAATAACATATAACATGCATTAACATCCGAGATCACAATCCTATGATTCGGTTTTTATGAAAACCACGAATTATAAGTAAATGTTACCTCAAATTGATGAATGTACTGATTATAGTTCCTCGTTAACAACTTGTATCCAATTTTTCTGCTTCAAATTTGATGTTCTTGGGAGTTTTGATGAAGAAGCCGTGGGTTCTTAGTGAGAGAGAGAGAGAGAGAGAGACGGTGAGAGAGTAGAGAGAGAGTGTGTGAATTGTGAAAATGAAAGACTTTTCCCCTTTTTATTTAATATTTCTCCTTATTTGCACATTATACCCCTTAACTTCGTATTTTTCTTATTTAAACTGATATTAACTGTCATGATCGGTTTCTCATGGTTATGCTTGCTCAAAAAACAACGATGAGAATTTCTCCTCATCTTTTCTCATTTTTAATTTGTGATCGAAACCGAAATAATAATTCCATTATCGCATTAAATTGAGTCTTAAATAGTAAATTACAAATGATTAAAAATTGGGATGTTACAGATAAAAAGGGCAAAAATGTTTCAGTATGCACATGCCAAAAGCATGGTGTACAAAAGTTTCCCACACAGCAGCAGGTGAGGGGAAATTAAAGGAACAAGAATCAGTTATGGTCACACAAAACTGGTTCCCCAATCAAAACAATCAAAAGATGTTTTCACTGTGGCAGGAAATACCATTGGCCAAGCAATGTCTGTATAAGCCAGTTGTTGAAAAGCAAACTGTGTTTCAAAAACAATCTGTTTCACAAAAACCTAAAGCTTCAAAGGCCTCAAAAACTGTCACCCTAGTTCCAAAGAACACTGTAAGGTCACCTACCTACGGATCTGATCTTGACGCGACGCCATCCAACGAGTGCGGAATTCTCGTTAGGGGTTTAACGGATCGATCACGCACACTAAAACTGAAGACTAACACGATGATAGACGTAACGACAAACGTCCCGACACGTGAATCTCTCCAAAAACTCTCTGCTAACACTCTGCAAACGTTCACAAGTTCGTAGTCGCTCTAAACGTTAAACTCTGCAAAGATTACTAATTAAAACTGGTTACACCTTAATTATAAGCCTTAAGTTCGAACTTGGCCCAGACAAGTTCGTGAAGGCCCAAGCCCACGAACTTGTCCACCAATAAGTTCGAACCTAGCTTTGAACTTATTCTAGAACTTGCCTTTGAACTTGTTCTAGAACTTATGTTTGAACTTACCTTTGAACTTATGTTTGAACTTATGTTTGAACTTATCTTTGAACTTATGTTTGAACTTATCTTTGAACTTATCTTTGAACTTATCTTTGAACTTAATAAAAACATCAATCACAGACAATATCAAACATATATAACCAATATCAAACATATGTATTAGCTGGTAATTACGAAGCCTGAGCTATTACAAAAGAACTATCTACATTTAGACTGTTATCGTCACACGGGATGCACTAACAGACTCCCCATTGACGATAGCTTCTATCTAGATATTCAATTAGTCTAAGTACTAGGCCTACTCAAGATGCTACCAGCATATAATCCTTGTTCTACACAAACCTTTACTACCTTTTGGTACTTCCTGCCTTTAGATCTCCAACCCTCGTGGAAATAGATTGGTTGCTCATGAAGCTTTTGCAGGTCGCTCTAAGATAGGTTTACAAGGTGCAACGGATCGTATACCTTCAAATTTACCTTCTCTTCTTCATCCTCCATTACGGCTTCGACTGTTTCATTATCGATGTACCACACTTCATATTCTTCAGAACATGCTGTGGCATTGTCCTTAATGGAACCTTCCTCAGGCATCTGACTGGCTTGTAAACCATCTTAGCCCATGGCCTTCCAGTAAGTGGATCTATTCTAGTTTCATCCACTACTCTTTTTCCAGATTTCGGCTTGTCTTTCAAACCTACCAGACTGACCTTCCTTTCTAATTATTTTTTCTGGTACTTCAGCATATTGGTCGTCTTCTAGATTGTTCAACTCTTTCCAAGCTAACTCCTTCACTTCACACTTTGGCAATGAACCGAAATTTTTCAGCGATCTTCTCAAATACTGCAATCCATCTCTTCTTTTTAGAATAAATAGCTGCAGTTCTCTGTCAAAAAACCAGCTGAGAATTCCTCCAGATAGTTTGCTTGCCCTTGGTACCCTTATCTTCTTTTTTATTTCTAAGACCTCCTTCTTCTCTTCTTTCTTTAACCATTAACATCTTTTCTCATCATTCGATGTATCCTTGTCAGTTGCCTCATATTCAGATTCAACATTTAAAGCAGAGTTAAGCATATTTATGTCTATTACATTTTCATCATTCTTCACATATTGCTCTGTTACAGGCTGCTTCTGAATCAAAACTTCATCAACATCATCATCTTCGTCTTCTAAAACTTCATCATCGGACTTCCAATCTGGAACGTCCTCAGGTATGAACTCTCCCTCTTCAAGCTCCTCCTGATCTATGAAGTCTTCAATATCAAATCTGAACTCATCTTCATCATCTAAATCTACCAGAGCTCCCATCATCTATTGTTCAAAAGACTCTGAGGCTTCAGGAGCCTTTCCTTTTTCTTGATCTTCACCTGAACCTGTACCCGAAGAGTCAGGCTCCCCCTGAATATTAGCTTGCTGAGCAGTCTGTTGGGAAAGATCTGCTAGCTCACTATCTTTCTGCATGCCGGGATCATCACCTTGAATTTCCTGAGGTAACGCCATACGAATAATGGAGAAAGCTCGGTTTTCGGCCTCATATAGTTTCTTATCATCATCCTTCATATTTTGATATGTTAAGACTCTTTGACGGCCCTCTAACTCTTGCGTGGGTGGAATGTAACCCTCATCAATGCAAATCCAAATGCGCATATCGTTGAACCGAGCAAAATCGGCAAACCTATCCTTCCACCAATAGTAGTCTTCCAACTTCATCAGTTTCGGCGGAGAATTTGCCTTGCCGACCTCGTGGTCCATTTCGATAAATTTTTGCAAACTTGACATCCTTTCTAAACTTTTTGTCATCAAACTTAAACAATTTTAATTTAAAAATTAATTTAAAAATTAATTTAAAATAAACCCCTTCAAATTTAGGTAAGTTCGAATAAATTTAATAATTAAATTCGTTGAAAATTAAATTCGAATCTGTTCAAGTTCGAACTCAACAAGTTCGAATGACTGCAAGTTCGAACTTCAGACAAGTTCGAGTCTGGCAAGTTCGTTTATGACAACTTCGAATCTGACAAATTCGATTCTGACAAGTTCGAACCTCAGCTAAATTCGAATGAAGCCCTAATTTAAGTTCGTGAGGAGCTTATTCTGACAAGTTCTAATGAACCCTAATACCCCCTTAAGTTCAAGCGCCGCAAGTTCGAGAAACGGCCAAAAATTCGTTTTTTCAAGTTTTCAGATTAAACCAATGTTTTTAAGATTAAAAACAGTGATTTTGACTGAAAAAGTGAAGTAATATGAATTTCTCTCCGTTACCTTGCTTGTAGTACTCAAAAAACTATGAAAAACGTGATTTTTCCGGTAATAACGTCAAGAAACCAAGAATGTTTAGATGAACACGAAGAACACTCTTTACGGCTCTAATACCACTTGTAAGGTCACCTACCTACGGATCTGATCTTGACGCGATGCCGTCCAACGAGTGTGGAATCCTGGTTAGGGGTTAAACGGATCGATCACGCACACTAAAACCGGAGACTAACACGATGATAGACGTAACGACAAACGTCTCAACACGTGAATCTCTCCAAAAACTCCCTGCTAACACTCTGCAAACGTTCACAAGTTCGTAGTCGCTCTAAACGTTAAACTCTGCAAAGATTACTAATTAAAACTGATTACACCTTAATTATAAGCCTTAAGTTCGAACTTGGCCCAGACACGTTCGTGAAGGCCCAATCCCACAAACTTGTCCACCAATAAGTTCGAACCTGGCTTTGAACTTATTCTAGAACTTGTCTTTGAACTTGTTCTAGAACTTACGTTTGAACTTACCTTTGAACTTATGTTTGAACTTTTGTTTGAACTTATGTTTGAACTTATCTTTGAACTTATGTTTAAACTTATCTTTGAACTTAAGAAAAACATCAATCACAGACAAGATCAAAGATATATAACCAATATCAAACATATGTATTAGATGGTAATTATGAAGCCTGAGCTATTACAAAAGAACTATCTACATTTAGAATGCTATCGTCACACAGAATGCACTAACAAACGCATTTGACCACAGGTTCATTAAGGTTAATAAAAGGCAGCCTGTACACAAAAAACAAGCTTTAATGAAATCTAAATTAAGTGTGAGACAGGAATGGTGTGTCTAAGGCAAAATCCCAGTTCAAACTGATAATACAAAAGATGGAACTGTTAAGTCAAAAGTTGGAACTGACACTGCAAAATCTGAAGTTGCTGTCACTCAACATCCAGTTCCAACTGCTAAGACAAATACTGAAACTGGTTGTGAAACATCTGAGACTAATAAAGAAAAACTTGGAAGGAACACCTGGACACCCCATGTCATAACTAAATATTCATCACATAATCCACCAGTGGATCTCACTAAGTTTAAAAAGATACAAACAGTGTTTAGTTATGTTAATGCACATGGACAACCCAAAACCAACTTGGTTTGAATTTACTCTAATACTAACTGAGCTTTTCTCTGTGCAGGGCAACCACAGGAACCAACATAAAACAAGATGGCATGTGGACAGTGGCTGCTCTAGGCACATGACAGGCAATTCTGAGTGTCTGTCAAAATTCAAAAGCTTTGATGGAGGATATGTTGCATTTAGTGGAAATTCCAAAGGAGGTAAGGTAACAAGTAAAGGTAAGTGTTAAAGCAGGCAACATGATTTTTAATGATGTACTGTATGTTGAACAGCTGAAGTATAACTTACTAAGTATGTCTCAAGTGTGTGACAAACAGAATGTTGTTTTGTTCACAGACTTTGAATGCATTATTCTATCCAAAGATATTAAAATGCCTGAAAATCTTGTTTTACTAATAACACCAAGAAATGACAATGTGTACTGTTTGGACACAGAAAACTTATCCAAAGCAAATACTTTAAGCTGTTTAATATCCAAAGTATCATCTAATGAGTCTGCTCTTTGACACAGAAGGATGTGTCACATGAACTTCAAATCTATGAATGCCTTAGTGAAAAACAACTTGGTAAGAGGTTTACCACAAAAGGAGTTCATATGTGATGATCATTTGTTGCCTGCCTCAAAGGCAAGAAACACAAAACTTCTCATAAGGCCAAGGAAGTAAATTCAATCTCTTCTGCTCTTCATTTTCTTCATATGGATCTTTTTGGTCTAACTTCTGTTTTGAGTTTGAATAAAAGAGCATATTGTTTTGTCATTGTTTTCACCAGGTTTACATGGGTTTATTTTCTTAGGACTAAGGATGAGACTGCTGATTTGGTCAAATCCTTTATTTTAAAAATTGAAAACCAATCTAACTTAAAGGTAAAGGTGATCAGGTCAGACAATGGAACTGGGTTTAAAAATCATGATCTAAACAGTTTCTGTGAGTCAAAAGGAATTGCAAAACAATATAGTGCTCCTAGAACACCACAACAAAATGGAGTAGCTGAAAGAAAGAATAGAACATTAATAGAGGCTGCCAGAACCATGTTAGCTGATTCCAAACTGCCAATGACCTTCTGGGCAGAGGCAGTAAATACAGCTTGTTATGTTCTAAATAGGGTTCAAGTTGTTCAGTTACAAGGGAAAACTCCATACGAGTTATTCCATCATAGGATTCCCCTAGTGACCTTCCTGAAACCATTTGGTTGTTCATGCATTATCCTGCATACTAAAACTCACTTAGGTAAGTTTGAGAGCAAGTCTGAGGAAGGATTCTTTGTAGGATACTCAACACAGAGCAAAGCTTATAGAGTTTACAACAGTGTATCTAAAGTCATTGAAGAAAGTGCAAATATTGTGTTTAATGAAAACACTTCAAACATCAAAGACACTGGTCCTGCTTGGTTATTTGATTTAGATTCACTAACAAAATCTCTAAGTTTTGATGAGTATTCTGCAAGAATAGTTAGACACAATGTTCAAACTGGTAACACAAATTCTCATACTGCCAGTGTAAATTCTCATGCTGCCAACACAAAAGATCAAACTGTTGAAGATTCTGGTAGATGGGATAAGTACACTATTCTACCACTTCTTTCTTGTGATCAACCTGGAGTCCTGGCTGATCAATTGGACAGAGGCACAGAGTTTGAGATGCTACTTCCAAGCCCTGAAGAAACATCTCCAACTAATAGGGAGTCAGTTCCTACTCCATATCAACATGTTACTCAAGCAGAATCATTAAGTGCAGAAGGTGATGACACTAACTTGGAAAACTCAAATCAGATAGAAAGTGAACCTACACTCAGAGTTCACAAATATCATCCTCTCAACCAGATCACGGGAGATCCACGCACACCTGTGCAGACAAGGAATATGATCCACAAGGAATCAACTGCTTCTTAAGAAGCAGTTCCTGAGTTCAGTCTAGCTGCCTTTGAACATGCATGCTTTATGTCACAACTAGAACCAAAGAAGGCATCTGAGGCTCTGAAGGATCCATCTTGGATTGAATCCATGCAAGAAGAGTTACTGCAATTCAAGATTCAGAATGTGTGGAAACTTGTTGATTTGCCTAAAGGAAAAAAGGGCTATTGGTACAAGATGGGTTTTCAGAAATAAGAAGGATGAAAGAGGTATAGTGATCTAGAACAAAGCAAGGCTAGTAGCTCAAGGCCACACTCAAGAAGATGGAATAGATTATGATGATGTCTTTGCTCCAGTAGCATGAATTGAAGCCATCAGACTGTTCCTAGCCTATGCAAGCTACAAAGGGTTCTAGGTGTATCAAATGGATTTGAAATCTGCATTCTTATATGGTACAATTGATGAAGAGGTATATGTGTGTCAACCACCTGGGTTTGAAGACTACAAGTATCCTGACAGAGTTTACAAGTTAGACAAAGCACTTTATGGGCTACACCAAGCTCCTAGAGCTATGACACTCTGTCTTCCAACCTACTTCAGAATGGATTCAAGAGAGGTACTCTAGACAAGACATTGTTCACAAAGTCTATCAAATCAGAGATCCTTCTTGTCCAGATCTATGTTGATGACATCATCTTTGGATCAACAAGCGACATACTTTGCAAGGACTTTGAGACCCTGATGCACAAAAAGTTTCAAATGAGTTCAATGGGTGAACTAACTTTCTTTCTAGGATTGCAAGTTAAGCAGAAGCCCACTGGCATCTTCATCAGTCAGTCAAAGTATGTGAATGACATTCTGGAGAAGTTTGGATACAAGGATACAAAAGTTACAAGCACTCCAATGGACCCTCACAAGCAGCTTGATGCAGATAAAGAAGAAATAGATGTGGACATACATTTCTACAGATCTTTGATAGGTTCACTTATGTATCTCACATCTTCTAGACTAGACATAATGTTTGCTGTTTGTGTTTGTGCCAGGTTCCAATGTGCCCCAAAGGACTCACATCTGTTTGCTGTTAAGAGAATCTTTAGATACCTAAAAGGCCAACCAAAATTAGGCCTATGGTATCATAAAGATTCTCCTCTCGAATTATAAGCATATTCTGACCGTGACTATGGAGGTTGCAATATAGATAGGAAATCAACAACTGGAGGATGTCAATATCTAGGAGCAAGACTAGTCTATTGGAAGTGCAAAAGGCAAACCACAGTATCCACTTCATCCACTGAGGCAGAATATGTTGCAGCTGCCAGCTGTTGCTTCAGGTTATGTGGATTCAGGACCAACTAAGAGACTATGGTATGAACTTTCTATCTACTCCTATTTACATTGACAATTCAAATGCAATCAGTATTGTACAAAATCCAGTAAAGTTTCCCAAAACCAAGCACATAGACATTAGATTTTATTTTATAAGGGATTGTAATGAAAAGAAGTTAATTCAAGTTACCAAAATTCATACTGATGATCAGTTAGCAGATCTTTTTACTAAACCTTTTGATGTAGGAAGATTCACCTTTCTGGTATCAAATATTGGTATGGTTAACATGGACTAATCTATCTTACATTATCATCCTCTATAATCTGTGAAAAATATTTACTATATGTGTTTAGTTAAGGGGGAGACACTGTTCCATTAGATGCTGCTCAGTAAATAACTAACAGCTTGAGACTATTCTCAAGCTGCTAGTTCATTTTCTCAGACTGTTAGTTGTTCACTTGGTCTGTTAAGTGTGTAGGGAATTTCAGTCATTACTAAGGAAGTTGTATGTGGGACTAGATATTTTCAAATTCCAAACCCTTAAAAGTCCCAGTTGCGTTCAGTTGCAACTACCAGTTGCAAAATATCTTCCAGAGCCCTCTTCATTCTCCCTGTGTGATTTCCAAATATTCCAGCCAAACCCTAAATCCTCTCGTTCGTGATCTCCAATGGAGTTTGTTAAAGAACACAACTGCCTCTCATACACCCTAAAACATGCTGAAATGCAACCCTTCCATGAAATGATGGATTTTCTTCGACATTCATCCATCAACTACGCTCTCATTATAAAACCCCACTATATACGTATCTCACATAGAGCAATTCTGGAGTAAAGCCACTCTGAGTAAACAAGATGGAATCACATCTTTTGTATCTACCATTGATGGTCATATCATCACCATCACAGAAGAGTCTATTTGACAGCATTTGCTTTGCAAGATGCTTCAGGTATATCTGATCTATCTCTTACTGTTTTACATGAAGGTCTGTCTGAAATAGGGTACAGGGGCCCAACTGATTCATTTACTTTTTGCAAAGCACATTTTTGGCCCCAAATGGAAATACCTTGTACACATCCTTCAACAATGTTTAAGCCCTAAAAGGACTAGTTGGTCTAAATTTTCCTCAAATATTGCAACTGCTCTAATTTGCTTATCCACAAGCCAACAGTTCAACTTTTCAAATATGATTTTTCAAGGGATGTTAAGGCACCATGCCTTAAAGAATGGGAAATTTTTTATGTATCCTTGGTTTTTGGCTGAATAAATTGTAAGATCTTGCAATTCTTTAAAACTACATAAAAGGATATATGTTTCCCATAGGTACTCTTTACCATCTGTGAAAAGACTTTTGAAACAAAGTGCCAATTTTCATACTGTAGATGTCTCATTGCCTCAAGCAATGCAGACTATCTTTCCAAGAAACAGAGGAGAGGATCCTTAGCAGACTCAGCACCACATTACTGCTTCACCCCAAGGATCCCAACACACTCCTCATGATACAGATGTTCTCTGATCCTTCTACCACACGTACCTCCCCAGCCCCACCACTAAAAATTTACACCAAAAAGAAACAAAGGGCTACAGGTGCTCCTTCCTCCTCAGTCCATCTCCTAAAGCCTAATATCCCTGTGCAAGAGGATACTCTTGCACAACATATCGAAAGGGCACCCACTGAGGACACTCCCACCCTTAATATGGAGGCGAACATCCCTTCTGAGGATGTTTATATGGGTTTTGTGGCGGGAACTACTGCTGTCTCTGCACAAGGGGCACAGGACATTTCCAACATACCTAAGACCATTCCCATGGAAACAGAGGGTGTGCAAGCACCTTCTGGAAGTCCCCAGTACCAAGAACAAAGGGGCCCAGATGCTTTTAATACATCTGGTATTGGTGCCATATATAGATCTCAAATTCCTTTATCATTTGAAGATCTTGAGGCCAGTCTGCAACTCATGGCTTTGACGGATCCACAACTGAAACCTGTTGTAGCTATTTTGGAACATTATAAGTCCACTATTGCTGCACAGGGATCACAAATCATTTCCCTACAACAGCTCTCAGTAGTCCAATAGCAAAATCTTGCCCAAGTTCAGCTAGGGTTGAAGCTATATGGAAACAAGATCATTCAGCTCGAGAAACAGATTCAAACCCTGTTAGCAATGATTTTTGGTCCTTCTAATCAAACCAATGCATCCAAAAAGGAGGAGAATCAGGAGATCCCACTTTCAGTCCAAACAGCTTCAGGTTCACCTCTGGCAGCTTCAGCTTCCAGACTAATAGTCCCAACAGTTTCTCAAACTGTTAGTCCAGAAGTTCAAGTTGCTTCTCTTAAAAAGCTAGGAGGTGTGTTAATCAGAGAAGGATTTCAAGAACCATCCTCAACAGTCCAAGAAACAGCAGCAGTTCAAGAAACAGCTTCAGATAAAGGAAAGGCTATTCTGATTGAATCTCGAAAAATCAAATTTGTTTCAAAAGAAGCCCAAATTACTGCAGATGCTGAACTTGCCAGAAAATTGGCAGAAGAACATGACCAAATCCTTGATCAGCAAGCTCAAGCCTCTATGGGGGATGATGAAACCCTTGGAGACTACTTACGTGGATTTCTGGTCAAGGAAGGACATAAGAAGAGGAAGAGGCCAACAGGGCCTTCAAAGGTTGAACATAGGAGATTTTTGATAAGTTTTTCTACAGGTGCTGGTGTTTCTAAAGTCATGGCACAATCATGGCCAACAGAGAAACTCCAAGCCCTGTATGATAAAGAAATGGCAAAAGAAAAGGACTCTAAACAAGCCCAAGATCCTTCTCCAACCATTGCTGTGCCCCAACCAAAAGTTATTCATCCGGCAAATTTTGATCAAGTCAAAAGAATTATGTTTGATCAACAATTACAAAAATCAATGGAGATAGAGAAAGATCTTGACCAGTATGACTTCTCCAAACCGCCAATTACTTACTGGTATGCTAAATCAATGGAAAACATTGATCTGGTATATCATTTTGTAGTTAAAAGATAAACTGGTCCTGAAGAAGAGTATACGAGTCTTATTCAAATAGTTCAGAAGATGACTAGAGAAGAGCTAACTCAAATGCACAATATTGGGAAGGCTAGCCACTCTAGATTACCAATAGTATGGGTTCAGAACAACATAAAAGATCTTCGAAGCATAATTGATCCAGAATCCACAAGAATGGATATAGAAGCTGCCAAGGAAGTGAAGGTTGTACAGATTGATCTATATGAAAAATCCATGACATATAGACTCAAACTTGCAGACAGGTCCAACAGATTCTATAGTTTTGAATTTCTTGATCTTCCATCAGAATGGCTACAATAGATGAGCTCAATGAAGATAGAATGTGATAAAGAAGAGCTTAAAAAAGACTTCAAAAAAGCTATAAGGCAGAAGCTTGCATAGTTGTAATATGTAAGTTTTTGGATGCCTTAGTTTGTGTATAACAGTTTTACTTTGTATATATTTCCTTATGTGTAAAGAAACATAAAGTCTTTGTTGAGAATTTAAGTTAGGGGGAGATTCTTGGGAAATAATCTAAGTATGTCAAGCTGTTAGTTAGGATTTCTCAAACTGTTAGTAGTATTTCTGTGTAATTACAAAGTTCAAGCTGCTAGTTCAATAAACTCGAGCTGCTAGTTCAAAAGTTCAAACTGCCAGAGTTAAAGTTCAAGCTGCTCAATAGTCAGATAACTGAAAGTGCTACGAATCAGGAAGTGATAAAGATTTCAAGATTTGAAGATCTTCCAAAGATATCCACTCAAGAGAAATCGCAGTTTGTCAAGAAAACAAATCAGAAGGCTATATATATATATATATATATATATATATATATATATATATATATCTGTGTGTGTGTGTATATATATATATATATATATATATATATGTATATATATATATATATATATATATATATATATATATATATATATATATATATATATATATATATATATATATATATACATATATATATATATATACATACATATATATATACATACATATATATATATAGACTAGCTCTTTCTAATGTAATCTTAGAATTCACATTTTAATTGCTTTCTGATTAAGTTTTTAAAGCCTCTAAGGTTGAAAAACACTAAGAACAATTTGTGTTCTTCGTCTAATCAAACAGATTAGAGGTGATTGTAATCATTGTTTGGTGATATAAAAGTTTTTGATATTAATTGTGTTTATTTGATTGTCTGTTCTTTATTGTTATGAAACTTTTCTTAAACCAATCAAGTGTTATCCCGCAAACTTCTTAATTGCATTTTGATTTAAAACAAGATTATTGGTTTAACTCTGATTTATTCAAACCATTTAATCTTAGGTGATTTTGATCTTGACGATGTAGGAGGTGACCCCGATGCTCAACAGAAAGACAGTGAGCTAGCAGATCTTCCACATGAGAGCGCTTAGCAAGCTGAGGTTCAGGGGGAGCCTGGATCATTAGGCTCAGGAGACAGTCAGGGAAAAGGCAAGGCTCCCGAAGCATCAGAGTTTATCGAACACGAAATGATAGGAGCCTTGGCCGAATTAGATGATGAGGAATTAATGTTTGACTTTGAAGAAGAATTGGATCTGGAAGGTCTTGAAGAAGGAGAGTTTGTGCCAGAAGATGTTCCAGAATGGAATCAGACGATGAAGTATTGATGGATGAAGAAGACGAAGCAGATGAGATTGTTATACAAAAGCAACCGGTTACCGAGGAATATGTAAATATAGACCAGAATCCAATAGATCTAGACGTGTTGAACTCTACACTTAATGATAAATCAAATGATGAGGTATCTAAAGAGCCAGACAGGGAGCTAACCAAAGAAGAAAAGAGGAATCTCTGGTTCAGGAAAGAAGAGAAAAAGACAGAAGTGGCAGTAAAAGAGAAGATAAGGTTGCCAAGTCCAGGAAAGCTATCAGGAGGTATCCGTAGCTGGTTCTTTGACAAGGAATTGCAGCTTTTTGTTCTTAAAAGAAGAGATGGGCTTCAGTATTTAAGGAGAAAATTTAAAGTTTTTAATACACTGCCAAAATGTGAAGTAAAGGAGTTGGCCTAGAACAATTGATCAACCTAGGAGACGACCAATATGCTGAAGTGATAGCAAGAATAATCAGAAAAGAAGGTCGATCTGGGAGGTTTGATAGGATTAAGCCCAGATCAGGAAAGAGAGTCATGGATGAATCAAGAATAGATCCATTGACTGGGAAGCCGTGGATGAAGATGTTCTACAAACCAGTCAGATGTCTAAAGAAAGTTCCTTTAAAGCCAATGCCACAAAATGTTTTGAGTAATATGAAGTGGTGGTATGTCGATAACGAGACAGCCGAGGCAGTAATGGAAGATCAAGACGAAAAGACTATTTTGAAGGTATATGATCCTTTGCACCTTGTCAACTTGTCTAAGGATGACCTGCAGAAGCTTCATGATCAACCAATTTTCAATCATGAAGCCTGGAGATCTGAAGCCAGGAAGTATCAGAAGGTTGTCAAAGTTTGTGTGAAGAAGGGACTGCATGCAAGTAGTAGTCTGAATAAGCCTAGTTCTATATACTAATGAATATTTTACTAGAAGCTATCATCAAGGGGGAGTCTGTTGGTACACCCTGTATGATGATAGCAGTCTAGATATGTAATAGATAGTCATTTATAATAGATGAGGCTGTATTAATACAAGTTATGTGTGTAAATTCATAATTATGTATGATGTCTACATTTGAATGTTAAAGTCTAGACTATCATGATAAGTTCTAGGAATAAGTTCTAGGATAAGTTCTAGGAATAAGTTCTAGGATAAGTTCTAGGAATAAGTTCTAGGATAAGTTCTAGGAATAAGTTCTATGATAAGTTCTAGGAATAAGTTCTAAGGATAAGTTCTAAGGCTGAGCTTCGAACTTATCCCAACCCAGTCGAACTTAGTGAAACTAAGTCCGAAGGGTATTGGACATGTTCGTGGGCTTGGGCCTAAACGAACTTAATTAGTTAAGTTCGAACTTAATTAGTATAATTAAGTGTTAATTCGTTTTATTGATAGACTTTTGAGAATTACGAGTTTCAGAGCTTTGCAAGTGCACGTGCGAGCTAGAAAGTGTTCAGAGAGTTTGTCTTGGAGCAATACACCGTGTTGGGTCGTTTGTTGCATCGGCTATCATCATGTTTGACTCCGGTTTCCATGTCGATCCATCAAGCGTCTAACGAGGATTCCACACTCGTTAGACAGCGTCACGTCAAGATCAGTTTCGTAAACGTGGTGACCTTACAAACTAAGCTCCCTTCGGCTCACTTTTGAGAAAAAAATTCAGTCAATTTCATAACAAAAGCATGATCTGATGCACCATCATCTCCTTTCAATATATCCCTCTCATTTGCATTTTAAATCTGCTCGACTCTGTCAGTATTTCATAATAGCTGACACTTCTCAACTAATAGACCTAAAGAACCCTTACCCATGCAAAGGTATTTCGGTTCTGGTTAGATCATAGAAGCGATATATGCCTATCACTCATTTTAGTGCATAATCGAAGTCGGCATAATTAGTTTTAGCTTTGAAGCTCATGGGATATTAAGAAATTTAGCTTAGATGAATTAGAAGATGAAATCTAGAATGAATTTGGGGAATGATGAGTTGAGAGATATCATAATGACATGCAAAATCTGATATATGATATGAAATGAATCAGATTTTCATGAAAGAATTAGCTCAATGGGAGAATATGGAAATGTTTGGAAGAAATCAGAATACATGGGAGACAAATGAAGAAAACCACAGAAGAAATGAGATTATGAAAATCAAAGAGATTAGGTCAATTAATCTCAATGATAGATTCAGAGAATCAGAAAAAAATTTCTTTTCAGCTCAAAACTTCTTTTTATGTGAGTTTCAAATATTTTCGTGAAAAATCACACATAGTTTTTTTTTGAAAAATGTCATCGTCAAAGTATCTGAAATTCCCCCTGGAAATAAGCATAAAAAGTTAATCAACTCATGGAAAGTAAACAGGAGCAAAAATTTATGAAAATAAAACTCCCTCTTTGTCAATTTCAGCTTCGGAGTTGAATTCAGGGCAGGAATCCAGTAAGATTTGTCTCTCAGACTCGGCTTCTAATCGGACGTGATTAGAAGCCATATGTCGCAGAAGCTTGGGTTTCAGTCTGAATTAACTGAAAGCCTTTAGCTCTAGTTCTGTACTGAGAAGTACAAAAACCATTTTATTAAGGTTCGGGTCCTGAACTGAAATGAGCAGGAGCCATTTGAATTGAAGCTCGGGTTCTACTCTGATGTAAGTAGAAACCTTTGGAATTTAAGAACGGGTTCCAGTCTGTAATGATCTGGAAGCCTCTTGAAATTAAGGCCGGGTTCTAGTCTGTTGTAACTAGAAGCCTCTTGAGATGAAGTCCGTGTTCTAGTCTGATATGACTAGAAACCTACTTGAGTTGAAGCACGAGTCTTGATCTGAAGTAATTGAGAGCCTATTATCTGCAAAAATTCAAGATGTCTTTGGTATCCAAACAGATTTGGATCCAGACTTATTAACACTTTTGGGTACCCATTTAAACACGGGTTTTGGTACTCACTTATACTTGGGTTTAGGTACCCATTGCATGTTATAATTATCAGCTTCTCTTTCAAAAGTAGAAATAAAATTTCTTTGAGTATTTCAGAATTTAATATCTGAATTTCCAAAGAAACTTGAATTTGAATGATTAGAATTTTCTGAAATCTTCTTCCTGAAAAACTGTCCAGTTCTGGCATGTTTCTGATAATTCCTGGTGGTTTTCTGTGAAAATGTTTTCTGATATGAATTACTAGTATTTTTGAAAACTTTGAGTTTTGACTTCGAATTTTAACTAGTGTAAATCTTTACCAGAAGTTGTTCAACAACTTTATCTTTGCCTCTGTGTATCTTTAACAGATACTTAAGTTTAAGATCTAAAGAAGAATTAAGTGTAGAAATATTAGTTGGATTCTTTTCACTTTTGGTAGATACATCAGAGTGATCAACTTTAGATTTTGAACAAACTAAAGGATCTTTAATCTTTGATTTAATCAAGGAAAGAGAGTCATGCAATTGTTTATTAAGATGAAATATCTGATTTTCCAATTCTTTGATACTGACCAAATATGAATTTCTGTCATTATCAAATGATTGGTAATCAGATTTAAAAGACTGTTCTTTAATTAAGAACATCTGTCTTTCATCTTCAAACAATTTAGATTTTGTATTAAAATCTTGTTCTTTAAGCAAGAACTCATGTCTTTCCTTCCCAATTAAATCTTTAGTTAAAGACAACTCTTTTTCAAGAGTAAAAAATTCTTTAGATTTGTTTAAAATACAATTTTGATCAGCCTGATTTGTCTTCACTAGTACAAAAATGACCTATGGTCACGGTTTTGTCCAAACTGCCTAGCCACAGTTTTTGTTATTGACGTGACTAAAGGGTCATATATGATCTTGTATTATTATGATAGCCACAGTTTATCTCAATAACTGTGACCATTGCAAATCACATTCAAACCTTAAGTCACGGTTTAACATAAGGATCATGACAAAGACTTGTCACGGTTGCCACATTGTTACCAAATGTCATCGTTTGTCACACAATCTTGTGATGGTTATTAACTGTGACGATAAATGTGTATATGGTCACGGAAATCTCTTTCGGTGACCAAAGGGACACCCTTAAGTCTAATTGTATGAGTCTAAATTATTTGGTGGAATTAGACACATGAATAAACTGTGACAGAGGGCTAACTTATATGGTCACGAAATCGCTTATGTGACCAAAGGGTGGAGTTCATTAGCCACGTATGGTAAAAGAAAAACATTGTGACTATAAGTGTTTAATGGTCATGATTGAGTTCATTAAGTGTGTCCAAAAGTAAACAATTGTCATGAAATAAGAAAATTATTGTGACTATAAGTATTTTATAGTCACGGTTTAGTTTCTTATGTGTGTGTAAAAGTATTTTATAGTCACGGTTTAGTTTATTATGATAGCCACAGTTTATCTCAATAACTGTGACCATTGCAAATCACATTCAAACCTTAAGCCACGGTTTAACATAAGGATCGTGACAAAGACTTGTCACGGTTGCCACATTATTACCAAATGTCATCATTTGTCACAGTTATTTGTTTGATGTCTATAATAATCTTGTGATGGTTATTAACTGTAACGATAAATATGTATATGGTCACGGAAATCTCTTTCGGTGACCAAAGGGACACCCTGAAGTCTAATTGTATGAGTCTAAATTATATGGTGGAATTAGTCACATGAATAAACTGTGACAGAAGGCTAACTTATATGGTCACAAAATCGCTTTGTGTGACCAAAGGGTGGAGTTCATTAGCCACGTATGGTAAAAGAAAAACATTGTGACTATAAGTGTTTAATGGTCATGATTGAGTTCATTAAGTGTGTCCAAAAGTAAACAATTGTCATGAAATAAGAAAATTATTGTGACTATAAGTATTTTACAGTCACAGTTTAGTTTCTTATGTGTGTGTAAAAGTATACAATATTCATGATGAAAGAGAAAAATGTGACTAAGTATTTTTTGTGTCACGATTTAATTTCTTTTATGTATATGAAAGTAATTAATGATCACGGTTTAAGAAAAAAAATATCACCATAATTATGTTTCGGTCACAGTTTTAAGACACATAAGCATGTTAAAAAATGTTGTGACTATATTTTTAATATTTGTGACAATTAATATTTAAAGGTGACAGTTTATTTTTTTTTATGTAACTAAAAGTAAACAATAGTCATGGTAAAAAATGTTATGACTATATTTTTTTTAATGATGGTTTAGTTAAGTTCTTATTAGTGTGTAAAAGTAACAGTTTTCATGATAAAAGAAAAAAAAACAGTGACTATAAGTATTTTATGGTCACACGAAGAATTGGTTTGTGTGACTAAAAGTAATCAGTGTTCACGGTTTAAGTGAAAAAATGTCCCAATAAATTTTTCTTTTGTCATGGTTTATAAAAGGCAAACAAGTGACTATTAATAGTTAAACAATTAAACATGACGACTAGACTTATTATATATGTCTAAAGGTAAACAATAGTCATGGTAAAAAAAAAAAAGAATATGTGACAATAAGTATTTTATGCATACGACTTAATTTGTTCAAAATTATGAAATTGATCCCTCAACTTTCAAAATTGCAGTGGTGGTCACTCAAATCACTGTTTACTTACAGAAACGGTTCCTCTCATTCTAAACTTTTTTAAAATGATGCTTTTACCCTTTTCATTTTTTATAAATATTTATCTTTAATTTCTGTTTTTTAATTCAACCCATGTACATGCTACAGAAGCATGGATAACATAGATGTCACTTGTCACCCAACTAGAATGCCAATTGGCGTAACCTGAAAGCGACACATGTGATAATCTACAATTTCTATTTTTTAAAATAGAATTAAATCAATTTAGAAAAAAAAGCAACACGTGAAAATTGAATCAATTCGGAAAAACTAAAAAGAGAATGGTTCATAGTTTTTCATATGGAAAAAGTGAAAATTAAAATGATTCGTAGTATTTTTTTCGTTCATATTATATATAATCTTGAATACATAATCGAATTTTATATAATCGAAAATAAGTATTCACAATATATATTAAAAATTTATAAGTTTTTAGAAAAATAAAATAGTAAATAATAAATTAATGAAATGTAATTAAATAAACTTTAAATAAATATATAATAAATGAAATTATAAACTACAATTTTATTATAAAATTTCACAAAAATATGAAACATAAATTGGGTTTATTTTGGTGTTTATGAAATTATAGAAAAACCAAAAAAATAAAAAACATTGGGTTTCATTTGATATGTTACTGTTATTGATAAAAATATGAAAAATTGTTTTCATTTTTGGTAACTGAAAAGTTGTTAGTGACTTGCTAAACAAGTTTGTTGGTCGCCAATTACTATTATTGATATAATAATAAAAAGTTGTTACTATAAACAATAAAAAATATAAAATTCGATCTCATTAATGATAAAAAATAAATAATGTTACTATTAATAATAAAAATGACAAAAGTTGTTACTATTTTTTTTTATTTGAGAATTATGTAACTCCGTACTTAACTTAAAATCACGAGGACGATTTATGTATTTTTAACTTTGCCTTTTAAAAAGTATATTATATCTATACTATATAAAATAAGAAAACCACTTGGAGTTTCTGGACCATTGGATAGAAAGAAATCAATGGTCCAGATTAATGACAACTCATAATTATTTATGAAATGTCTCTTATACCCTTAATTAAAATCAATAATTATACATATGTCATTTTTTAATTCATTTTCCAAATTTACTACCTTTACTTAATTACAATAAATTTTGATTTTAATTTTTTCATTAACGAATTAATATTAAAATAATATTTACCTAAAATAAATATGTGTCATTATTATCCTTAATGATCATAGTTAAATTCAAATGTATAAATTTGGATTTAAATGTAGAAGTGTAGTAAATAAAGGTAAAATTTTTTGTTAATTATTTTGCTAACAAGATTTAAAATTTAATTGATAAAACTTCAATTGTGAATATGATAAATTTTGAGTGTTGATTTTCAGATATTACATTTTTATATTTTATCATTTCCAAAATATATACACATTCACATAATTGAAGTTTTTTGTTTCTTACATTAATATTTCATATTTGAAGTTAATAAAAATTAAAAGAAACATTTTTTACAAACACATATTATCTGTTTTCAATTTTTTTTATTTTAATTATATATAATTTTTATAATAATTTATTAAAATATAAAAAAATACGTATTTTCTAAATCAACCCATGTAATACATGGATTGATTAACCTATATATTATAATAAAACAAAACAATTCATGTCATATGTCACTTCTACAATACAAGAATTTTATTTTTCCACATCTTTTTCCAAATTTAACTCTTTAACTTATTTGCATTAATTTTTGACTTTATTTTTTTCACTAATTAATTAGTAATAAATTAGATTTTGTAACATTTAAAATTAATGTTTACCTAAAATAAATATAGATCATTATTGTTTATAATAATCATAATTAGATCCAAATGTAAAAATTTGAATTAGTTGTGGAAATTATTATTATTATGTATAATAAAGAAAACATTAAATGTCATGTGTCACCTCTACGTTCACCAAAAAGGTAATTACAACATATAAAAAATAAAAGATAAATACAATTTAATATTTTAAAAAAGATAAATATACTCTAATTTTAATCTGTAAATAATAAAAAATAAACACAATTATTATTTTTGTATGTTTTTATTTTTACTCATATACATTATATATAAATAAATTTAATTAAAAATATCCACGTAATACGTGGGTTATAAACTAGTTGAATTTTATTTTAAAGAAATAAATAATATATGATTGATTTTATAACATAAAAAGTTTATTTAATCAAAACAAACAACAAACAAAATACCCTTATTCCCATTTATTGTAAACCTTAAAAACAAAATACCCCTTGCCCTAAATTTCACTTGTGCTACGGTGCTAACAGCGCTGCCTCAATCGCCTCACGCACAAACCCCGTTGGCCCCCCCTCTCCTTCTCCGGCCAAGCCCTCCCGGCCAGAGACTCGCCGCCTCCGCCAGGCTCCGCCATCACCTCCCTAAACTCACGCACAAACCTCCGCCTACTCCATCGCCGCCGCCTGCTCCCGGTATCTTCTTGTCACTCTTTTCTTCTGCAATCTTGTTTCTAAAATCGATTTTTCATGAAATCGATTGTTCCAAATTGTATAACTTATGTATGTAGAAATTCTGAAATCGATTGCTTGTTTCGTATGCATAAGCTTGTTTCGTATGTATATATATTCTGAAATAGATTTTTCAAGAAATCCATCTGAGTGTGGCGTATGTGTGGCTCATAAAAATCCTTTTTTCATGAAATCGATTCTGATAAGTGGCGTATTTTTCATGAAATCCATTTCAACTACATACGAAACTAAAATTAAAAAACTTATATCATTAAGATGTTATTTGATGTTTGTCTCTGCAATCTATGATGAAATTTGAGAGACCATTTCTTGTTTCGTATGTATTTGATGTTTTTCTTTTATACATCACATTTTCTGATTTTGGAATCATCATTGTCTTTCATCGGTGTTTGTCATCAAGATTCGTCCATGTACTTTGTGCGGATTAAAACATTTTCCTTCAACACGTGGGTAAATGCCATTGAAATTGTTAAACAACGGTTATGCGTATTATTAATCTTTTTATTGTTTCGATTATGTTGAATAAATAAAATGTTAATTATATTAAGAATCTAATGTACAAATATTATTGATAAATTGAATAGCCTGGTAAAATTTTAAATGTGTTGTGGGTTTGCATTTGAAAATAAAATTGAAGTAATGAATAAACGTAAATTATTTTGTTGCGGACTCTGGGAAGGTGGACTTAACAATTAATGCGGCTGTGGACGCATTTCAGCTGGTGGTGGAATTTCAAACGGGATGTTCTTTTTTACTTTTTTTTTTTTGGCAAAATATGTAGTCTCGTTGTGGGTTCATGTAACTTTTTGATGAAATGACTATTAAATAGGCTTACAACTTTGGATGGTCAGTTTAGATTGTATACAGTAAATGCAATGATATTCACATAATGGTCCTTCCATTTGCAGGATCACAAAGCAGCCCTTTATCAGGACTTACCGGCAGGTAATATTTACATTTGAGTAAAGGGTATGACGTAATTTCCATTTGGAATTATAGTTGTTACATGGATTTGATGCCTTACGATTAACTTTGATCTTAATTTTTTTATTTGTAGTTGGGCGCTTTATCATCGGAATCTCTTTGGGAGGAATCAGAAGATTAATCTCTCTCTAGAGAGGGGGCAAATTGACTCGATATTCCGGATCAACTACCGATTCTTTTTGTTTCAAATGAGCCATCTGCTCAGACCAAAATGGAGTGGCACAACAACACTTATTTATTAGGTACTTTTCAATAATTTACATACAAGAGGCATGTTATAAAGCAGAACGCTGTCAAGTTTTTAGTGCGCAACTCATTTCTTGTGTGTAATGTGATCTCCACATTCAAGTTAACAGCATGCTAGTGTTCGTGATGAAAAAGGGAATCCAATGATAAGGGACTTTTATAGCAGCCCACTAACTGCCAAGGTAAATTTTATGCAATTTGTGCAAGGTAAATTGTGTGTATTGTTCTTGATGATTTGTGACTTTGTGTTATATCTTTATAATGATATTCCCTTTGTTTTTTATGAATATAAAATGAAGCTAACCATCTCCTTAATGATTTAATTTATTTAAAAGCCAAATAGAAGCTTAACTCTACATATGAGGACCAAATAAGACTTACCCAAAGTGCAACATCTTACAAAAAACATGTTGGACACCCACAATAGCACTGTTGTTTCCTAATTGGTTAAATGACACACAACATGCATAATTGAAAGTGAGAATCACCTATGTAACTTATACAACCATCACACACACACACACACACACACACACATACATACATACATACATGTTGTTCATTCATAAGTGCTGGAAAAAGTATCTTCTACTTTTCATTTGGATTGAATATTCTGTGGGGTCTTACTTTTAGGTTGTATGCATTGAAATTGAGGTGCCTTTTTCATGGTTTGAAATCACAGAAAAATAAGAAAGTTTTGGCGATCAAAATTATAGTTGTAAGTTGTCTTTTTGTATCCAAAACAAAGTTTTATAAAAGGAGTTTTGAAACTTGTCAATTTGGATTAAATGTCATATCTGCATGTGCCTTTTCAAAGTCTTTTATAAAGCATTTGTCAACCCACAACCACAAGAGTGATATAATCATTTTAAAAGCAATTTCAAACTTCGTTTTTATTATTTGTCATATGAGCTACTCATGTTAATTTTTGCTTCATCAAAAATTGGATCATGTCTATAAATTATTAGAGAAGTAAATCATGTTTGAATATAAAGTGCATATTGATCATAGGCACATTCATATACATTTAGATTTTAAATTCAGTTTATGATATTTGATCATAGGCACATTCAGATACTATCTTGTATCATCTGTTTTCATTATAACTCGTAACCCATATTGTTTTCGTTGTCAATTAAAAACACACTTTTATAGCAGAAGATGGTAATTAAATAACAAAAGAAACTTCTTTGCTTTTGCAGCGACAGAAGATGGATGTAAATAACAAAAAATAAAATAAGCATACAAAGAGTATACAACACCAGCAGTTCGGTCCAAACAAAGCAGCTCACGGTTCTTCAATTCTGTCATTTTTTTGCTGACTGCAGAATGATGAAGGTCACCATCTTTATCTTTTGGGTTTTTGATTTTTAATTTTTGAATTCAGTTTGTTGTCATTCATTTTTTGGTCTTCGGCTTTTAAATTCAATTTCTGATATTTGAAATTGGTTTTCGAAGATTTTAGAATACGATTTTTGAAGATTTTAAATTGGTTTTCGAATATTTTAACCCATGTTTTCGTTGTATCATCTGTTTTCATAATAACTCATAACCCATGTTTTCATTGTCAATTAAATAACAAAAGAAATTTATTTGCTTTTGCAGCAGCAGAAGATGGATGTAAATCTGTCATGTTCAGCACTGTTCTTCAAATCTTTAGAATGGCTAACAGTCACATGCCATGCAAAACACGTCAATAGATTATACTGATTAAAGGTGACTGCATCAAGGGGTTGGGGGAGATGAAAGGTGAGTGCAGAACGATGAAAGTGACTGATAATAAAGAATTATTCTGTCTGCAGAGACTTTTTGGAGGAATGGAAGAGGTAGCTTGGGGAAGTGGAAGAGGCTTCTTGAAGCCAACCAATTTTGATTTTTCATTTTTTTTGCTTTGTTGGGTTGTACTTTTTTGCATTGACAGTGGTACCTCTTATGCTTTAATGTTGTACATCATGCAATAAAAGTTGTGTTTAAGACCAATAACTTAAATGTATTATATAGTAGTATAGATAATAAAAGAGGCAAAGTGTAGCTATATAAGTTTTTTATGGTCACAATTTAGTTTGTTTTGTATGGTTAAAGTTATCAATTGTCACAGTTTAAATAACGTGTCAGTACAAGTATTTTATGGTCATGGTTAAATGTCTTATATGTGTCAAAAACTAAATATTAATCACGATAAAAGAAAACAAACCGTGACTATAAGTAGTTTATGGTCACGTCTTATTTTAATATATGTGGCTAAAAGTAATTAATTGTGATAATTAAAGGAAAAGAATGTGACTGTATGTATTTTATGGTCACACTTTATTTTATTTTGTATGACTAAAAGGAATCAACGATCACCGTTTACGAAATAACATGACATTATAAATATTTTACGGCCACTATTATAAATGTTATGTGTGTCTAAAAGTAAACAACAATCACGATAAAAGAAAACACATGTGGCTGTAAGTAACTTATTGTCACGGTCTAATTTTTTACACGCGTCTAAAAGGAACAATAGTGATTTTAAAAGAAATATAATTTGACAATAAGTATTTAATGGTCACAAATTGTATTGTTGTATGTATCTAAAAGTTACCAATTGCCACGATTAGGAAGTAATAAGTAACTAAAAATGGTCTATGGTCACAGTTTGATTTATTATATGTGTCTCAAAGTAAGCAATTGTCATGAATTAACGAATTATTCTGTGACTAAAATAATGGTATGGTCACGGTGTAATTATTTTTGTGTGTCAAAATGTACCAATTGTCATGGTTTAATACTTTATGTATGTCCAGTTGCAACCAATTGTCACGTTTTAATAAATTATGTGTGTCTAAGTGTACCCGACGGTCACGACTTAATTGTTTATGCATGTCTAAATGTACCAATGGTCACACCACTTAATAGTTTATGTGCGTTAAAATATTACCAATTGTCACGGTTTCATTCATGTGGTGTGTTTAAATGTCTCAAATAGTTACGGTTTAGCTGATTATGTGTGTATAAATTTATCCAATGGTCACGATTAAATATTTATGCGTCTTTAAAAATACCAGGTGGCCACAGTTTATTTGTTTATACGTGTCTGTAAGAATGTTAACGCCGCTGATTAATTGTTTATGTGTGTCTGAATGTATCCAACTGTCATGGTGTTAAAATACATTGTGACTAAAAGTATTTTATGGTCACGGTTACTAAAAAATATAGACCACAACTATATAGAAATTGTTACCATATAGCCACGGTTTTAGGCTATGGCCACTGTTTTACATGTGATTTAGTCACGAATATTAAATGTAGCCATAAGGTATCAAAAGTGATGCGACCTTTGGTCACGATTTGAGTGAAAAATAAAACTGTGGCCAAAGGTCTATGGCCACGGTTTTTTAACGTGACGGAAGACATATTTTGTACTAGTGCTTGGAAAGTAATTCTTCAAGATCTTTAACTTTCTTGTAAAGGTAAGATATTTGAGGCAAAAAATATTTCAGTTGAGTTGCATTCTGAAAATTTGATCGTTCCGAAATCGTCAAGCTCTTTTGATAATTTAGATATTTTCAATTTAAGAGCAGTACTCTCAGAATTTTGTTCGACTTTTAAGCTCCGGATTTCTTCTTTCAGTATTGATACATCACGTAAAGCAAGAGCTTTATCAGTATTTAACTGAACAAGAATGTCGTAATTGTGTCAGAATCAAAATCACCTAAGATTAACTGGTTTCAATAAATCAGAGTGTAAACCAATAACCTTGTTTTGAATCAAAGTCCAATTAAGAAGTTTGCGGAATAACACTAAAATATTTTAAGAAAACTTTCAGAATAAATAACAGATAAATATAACCAATATCAAATCCTTTATCAGAATCAAAATTTCTAATTACAATCACCTCTAATCTGTTTGATTAGACGAAGAACACTAATTGCTCTTAGGGTTTTACAACCTTAGAGGCTTGAGAAACTTATCAGAAAGCAATTACAATGAAGCACCACAATTACAGAATTTGCACGTACACTTACACAATAGAAAGACCTAGTCTATATATATATATATATATATATATATATATATATATATATATATATATATATATAGAATCAGGTTCATCAGCGTACCTATAAGATTCCAGCGTACCCAGCGTACCCTAATGTGAATGATCATTCACATATATTTTTTTTGAATAGATATATATAAGACAACATTATAAGACTTTATTTCAAAAGAGGTAACATCATAAATTTTGTGAATGGTAAAAAAAGATCATGTGAATGGTCATTCACACCATTCACATGATGTGAAATGACCATTCACATGGATGACCATTCACATAAATATGCATTGATCATTCACATAATTTTTAAGAACACAGAAAGTGTGAATGTATGTGAAATTCATATATCATGTGTATAACATTAAATTAAACATGGTTATGAGAAAAAAATTTAAAAAAAGTTTTTTAAGGTTGGTACCTTCGGGTGCACTTGATTTCGAGAGGTACTTTTTTGAACCTGAATCTATACATATATATATATATATATATATATATATATATATATATATATATATATATATATATATATATATATATATATATATATATATATGTATATATATATATAGCCTTCTGATTTGTTTCCTTGACGAACTCTGGTTTCTCTGGTAGTAGATATCCTGGAAGATCTTTAAATCTTGAAATATATATCACTTCCTGAATTTCAGCACTTTCTATTATCAATCTGTTTAGCAGCTTGAACTTTTAACTTTGGCAGCTTGAACTATTTGTAAGGTCTACTTTACACAGATCTATCTAGACGCGGAACCGTCAACGAGTGCGGAATCCTCGTTAACGGGTAGACGGTAACAACTCTCACCAGGAACACGGAGACTATCAATAAGCTGTACGAACTACAACAGACGCACCTACGAATTGATTCTCTCCGAAATAACACTAACACTGATGATAAACTCGAAATCGCCTTTTGCTTAATCACTCTCGAATTCTGTAAAAAGTCTGATAATATTTCGAGTCTATCCTAATAATAGAGGCTAATTCGAGTCTGTCATGGGCCAAACTCGAATCCGGCCCAAGGCCCATTCGAGTTTGTCCTCACTGACACTCTCGAATCTGCCTCATAAAACACATTCGAATCTGCCTAATTGACTCATTCGAATCTGACCTAGATTCGAATCCTAGTCCTTTGAGAATTCGAATTTACTCTTTCACATAATTAACTTAGTGTAGAAACTTATGTTTTCAGCTTATGCTTGAATTTATCTCTGAACTTTATGTTTGAACTTCTTGTAATACGTTACATCAAGTTCAAACATACAATCAATAAGTGTCAAACATATATAAACATATATATCAAACACTCGTTAATTCTCAATACTTTGAATATTACTTAAACCAAAATGTTAGATCGCTTAGACTGCTATCGTCACACAGGGTGTACCAACAGACTCCCCCTTGACGATAGCTTCTAACTATTTACATCTTGATTAAGTACTAGATCTATATATACTACTACCTGCGTATATACCAGCATCTATACATACTCTGACAACCTTTTGGAACTTTCTGGCTTCAGATCTCCATCCTTCATGAAAGAAGATATGTTGGCCATGAAGCTTCTTCAGATCGTCCTTTGACAGATTCATTAGATGCAGAGGATCATACACTCTCAAAATAACTTTGTCGTCTTGATCCTCCATGATAGCTTCAGCAGTTTCATTATCAAGGTACCACCACTTCATGTTGCTCAAAATATCTTGAGGCATCTTCTTCATTGGCACCCTTTTTAAGCATTTGACAGGCTTGTAAACCATTTTCGCCCATGGTCGTCCTGTATGAGGATCAATCCTTGAAGTATCCTCGACTCTTTTTCCAGAGCTTGGTTTGAGTCTCTCAAACCTACCGGATCTCCCTTCTCGTCTGACTATCTTAGCGATCACTTCAGCATAGGGATCATTTCCGATATTGATTAACTCTTTCCATGCTAGCTCCTTCACCTCTACCTTTGGCAATGTATTGAACACTTTAAGCTTGCGCCTTAGGTATTGGAGACCATCTCTTCTCTTTAGAATAAAAAGCTGTAGTTCCCTGTCGAAGAACCAGCTAATAATACCTCCAGAGAAGTTTTCTGCACCTGGAATCCTCATCGTCTTCTTTATTTTTGGCTCAGTCTTCTTTTCTTCCTTGCGGAACCAAAGATTTAGCAATTCAGCTCTGCTCGGCTCTCTTTCAGCCTCTTCCATTTCTGAATCATCTACAGAAGCCACTTTGATGTCATCAATATCTATTACATGTTGTTCAGTATGCTCATATAGTTCTGTGACAGGCTGAGATTGAATAATTACTTCATTTACATTATTGTCCTCATCTATCACAACCTCCTCATCAGATCTCCAATCAGCTACATCTTCTGGCACAAACTCTCCCTCTTCCAAATCCTCTACATCATCTTCAAAATCAAATTCCAAATCTAATGGCTCTTCATCAATATCCATCAATGCATCAATTATCTCACGCACTTCACTTTCTGAGATCTTTGATGAACTAGCCTCACCTACTCCAGTTCCTGATTGACTCGGCTCTCCCTGAGTCTGAGCATCCTGAGCAGCAGAAAAATCTACTGGCTCATTCTGTCTTTGTGTGCTGGGATCATTGCCATTGTCATCTTCATTATCATCATCATCATCTCTGCGCATTTCTACTTGATCACGGCAGGATGTCTCCCCCTGAGCCTTTATATTTTTCAGTAATTGCTCAATCAGGGAGCGCATCGATCTTATCTCAGCTGCTTGATCAGCGACAAAAGTTTTCAGCTCCAAGTTCTCTTCCTGTACTTTGTCCACAATATTTTTCAGTTCGGCATTCTCATTGTCTAGATTTGCATTATGCTTCTGAATTTCACCGATTGCCGTTGTCAGGCCAAAGATTTGGATCTGCTGGAAGTCAACTCTGTCTTTGAGTTGCAAAAACCTTTGATTGTCTGCGTAGGAGGATGAGGTGGATGGAATGGACTGTATTGGAGTTGGAATGATCGGTGATGGGATGTATGGTTCAGCATGTGGTGGTGATGGTGGAATGGTAGTTTGAGTAGGTGGAGGTTGAACTACTTCAGGTTGTGCAGTTGAAGCTGAGGTAGCTCCCTGCATAAAGCGATGACGCTTAGCCCTTTGCCTTGTCACTAATGGGGCAACGTCTTCTTCTTCGAAATCAGAATCATCAGACTCTCGTGATGCTCTCCGCCTTGAAGCTTCTTCATTCACTACCAATCTCGACTCATAAGTTCCTATCTGAACGGTTGGTTCTGCTGTAACCGAGTCTGGAGCTTCAACCTCTATTTCCTCCATATCTTCAGACTCAGTAGCTGACGATGACATGTCATTACCGGTCTGCTCAGGTTGGTATTCCTCAACTTCCCTAAGAACATCTTCTTCTCCTTCCGGAGGCTCTAGTAATTGATCAACCAGCTCAACAGTTATTTCTTCATTTGCATGAGGCCCAGAAGCCCAGATTTCCTCCAGTGTTTGGGCTATCTGCTCAGATTCTGGTGCTGCACTTGAAGGCCCTGCCTCTTATACCTCTTGATGTTGACTTGTAGAAGGCCTTCTTGCCTGAGTTTGACTCGCAGTAGCTCTTTGGCGTCTCCTCTGTTGCTGGGCACGCGGTTGTTGCTGCAGTTGTTGTGGCTGTCGAAGCTGAACTTCTACTTCACCTGCCCAATTGGCATTATCTGGTGCCACAAAGTTCATGTCTATTATAGCTCCAAACAACGGTCGCTCGACCGAAACTACTAACCTTCCTCTATGGGAAGAGCAATCAGCAAAAATCCTTTTGTCAATAACTGCTACACTTTGAATCTCATTCTGCTGCGGCAAATTCGGCAAGAAGTGCCTGATGAGCATCATCACGAATCGTGGGTACAACAACAATCTTTCGCGTTCAGGCGCAGTGATTTGATGAACAAATTCTGAGAAAAACATTTCAGAAAAGCTGAAGCGCCGATTATAAACCAATGCAATTATCCCAGATTGGATCTTTGATACTATATAATCAAATCCCGCTTTCTTGGCCGCAAAGCACACCATGAATACGTGCGCCAAAAATCTCCACTGCCCTATGAGTCCACTCTTCATATAAGATGTCTTCGTAACATCTAAACTATATCCCATCCTCAGAAAAGCAGCTTGCCTAATACTTAAAGGAAAGTCTATAGGCCCATTTTCTTCCTCCTGAGTCCCCAGCTGCAGAACCTGACGTAGCATATCAGCAGAAAAGACTAACGGCTGTCCAGCTATTCTAGTCCTTAGAACTGTCGGGGTGACAGTGCAATCAACTTTCAAATGCTCGTAAAACTGCCGCACATATGGAATAACGATTTGGATGTTATGGGACAATGCGAACGAAATCCTAGACTCCACTAGGAAATCCACCATTTGACGGAATCCCTGCGCTTCAGGGATATTATGGTCGGGGGGAATGACCAGATTATGCTTTGGCACAAACACTCGATCCGCCATATCTGCACAATAGATAAAATGTTAGAATTAGTAAAAAATGAATAAACTTGATTAAATTCAAATTTGTTTTATTTTGAACTTGTTTAAGTACAAAATCCAACACACATGAATTTCTACAAGTTTAATTAAATTTAAATTGAATAATTCAAATCAAATGACAGATTCGAATAAACAGATTCGAAGAAACCCCTTTTCGAGTTTGATGTCACACTCGAATCTAATGACCTTCTCGAGTTTACTGACAAACTCGAGACTGGTCAGGAACAGATTCGAACTCGTCGGCCCACATCATCACCAAACTCTATGATTTTAACCATTTTGAACTTAGAAAATCACATTCATTAGTCCTACTAGGTTCTAATCACAGATATTTGCCTTTAATTTGACTCTTTACCGGTCCAAACTTTTTAATTTTGAAAAACACGATTTCGACCAATAAAACTTCAAAAATTGATGATTTTGGCTTAAATGGTGTATAAAACTACTTGAATCTTGTACAAACCAGTTGTTTATACCTAGAACTTTGAGTAGAATCGAACACACAAGCAAGAAACTCGACAAATAGTTGTTTTTAGTGAAGTCGGCAAACTCGAGCAAATAGATTCGAGATCTCCAGATAGATTCGAAGGAACAGATTCGAAAACAGATAGAGTAATGACGATTACTGTTAACCTATTTATAACACCTACCTTCGAGTCTAATGACAGATTCGAATCTACTGACAGATTCGAGATCAACCAATTTCGAGTTTGACCTAAACTCGAATTACCCCTGAAACTTTGAAAAATTTCGAAAATTTTGAAATAAATTCAACTTTTTCAACCTTTTCACCCTTATTGTGTAACGGAATAAACTATGCCAAATCTTTTACCCTAAGCACAAGATTTTCACGCAGTGTTTATTTTATTCAACTATGAATGCACCCTCAGTTATTTTTGACCTTTTTCCTAAGAAGAATAAAAATAAAAATAAAATAAAATAAACTAAGGTAAAATAAAATAAAACAAAAATAAGTAAAAATAAAATTTTTAAAATTTTGACCAAAAATTTAACTTAGACTTAAATTGCATTTATTACAACTTATAATCTATGCTAAACGCTAAACAAAATATTTTTGATGAGTATAGTCAAAAAAAGGTTCAATCAGATAGCGGTGTCAGATATTCACTTTCAGTAGTTAAACATTCACACTTAGGAATTTTTGATTCCTTTGATTTTTTGTCGTGAAATACCCATTTAGCCGATTGTTGGTATTTACCCCTTTAAACATGCTACATTTCGGAATATCCCTTGGCATTTTTATTTATCATGAAATTATCTTACGTGACTCAGACATAGACATACTTTTATGATCAATGCATACAGATAATGATTCTAACTTGTTGGTATTTGCAAACTTTCTTTAAAAGACAAACATCGGACACAAGTCTGTATTTTCATACAACAAAGTGTCTTAGTTTGACTTAAGGTTTAATTTTTAAAGCTAGCAAGACAGCGGTGACAGGTCTGTACCGACGTACAACAAAGCGACTTATCTTGCTAACCCGAATCAAAACAGAGGCAACAGGTCTGTACTTACGTACAACAGAGTTACATGTTTTTTACTCTCAATTTTGTATGATTTTTCTATTCTTTCCATTTTAAGATGTATTTGATGTTGCTATACATCCCCAGAAAGTTTGCATACCTCATTTAGACTCAAAGTTTGTATGTCTTGTACATAAAAATTAAGACCGATTGGTCATACATCTAAGTTAGCGACACGTTTGACTTTTTCTTGAATATTTTATTAGCCTTGAGATTCCCTATATGTATTATGCCTACCAACACATCAAACTAAAATAAAGTATAACACTTGGAATTTTAGGTGCATTATGTGTGAAAGCCTAAACACTTAGAGTTTGTAACGACTGTGCTAATTTTCGTCACTTTGAACCTATGCTTCTAAGACTTAACTCTTTCTCAGATATTCTCTTTTTTTGAATTTTTTTTATGGTTTTCTCTCTTTTTTCTTTTGTTTTTCATAAGAGATAGCAAGAAAATAATCTAACCTACTAACTTACTAAAAATAGAAACTATCCTAAATTAGCATCCTCCGTAGTCAGAATCCGTGAACGCCTCCAACTCTAGATCTCCCTCCGCGTGATACCAAAGTCCCAGCTTCGGTTTCGACTTGAGGTATCGTAGAATCCGCTTCACAACTTTCATGTGCATCTCCTTCGGATTAGCTTGAAACCTAGCACAAATACACACAGCAAACATGATATCAGGTCTTGAAGCAGTTAAATACATAAGTGATCCAATCATGGCCCGATATAACGTCGGATCCACATCGGTATCACTTTCAGTACCCGGTCCGAGATTGTGATTCACTAGAATCGGCGTGCTGAAATGGGCAGTCAGTTTCGTTCCTTCCATTCCGAAGCGTTCCAATATGTCATAGACATACTTCGTCTGATGGATAAACATACCTTCCTTCTTCTGGTCAACTTGTAACCCCAAAAAGAAATTTAACTCTCCCATTGCACTCATCTCTAATTTCGACTTCATCACCTTCTCGAAATCTTTGCACATTTGTTCGTCTGATGATCCAAAAATGATATCATCTACGTACACTTGTACCAAGATGAAGTGTTCTCCCTTTCTCTTAACGAACAGCGTACTATCTATCCTACCCGTTTCAAACCCGTTTTCTAACAGATGGTTGGATAAAGTCTCGTACCACGCCCTCGGTGCTTGATGCAATCCATATAGAGCCTTATCTAAACGATATACTCTATCTGGATATTTTGGATCTGTAAATCCGGGCGGCTGTTCTACATACACCAGCTCCTTCACTTTCCCATATAGGAAAGCACTCTTCACATCTAGTTGATAGACTTTAAAGCCCTTGAAGGAGGCAAAAGCTAGAAACAACTTAATGGCTTCCAGCCTTGCTACTGGTGCAAACACCTCATTGTAATCGATTCCCTCCTCTTGGTTGAAACCCTTTACAACTAACCTAGCCTTGTTGCGAGTGACTATACCCCGATCGTCTCTTTTGCACTTAAAAACCCATTTGGTTCCTATGGCAACTTCCCCTCGAGGTAATGGAACTAACTCCCACACTTCTAGTTTCCTAAACTGAGAGAGTTCTTCTTGCATCGCTTCAACCCAGGAGTTATCCTTAAGTGCCATTTGCACATTCTTAGGCTCTACTTGCAAGATGAAACAAGAATAGAGACATGTATGATGTGCCTCGGAGTCGTTTATCATCGACAACAACACAGTGTTGTTATTTAAACTACTACTAGTCCTCACACCCTCGTTAGGATTTCCTATGATGCTTTCTATAGGATGGTTCTTATTGATCCTAGAGGTCTCTATCTCGTCAACTCTCAGATTATCTCTTAAGTTAGATCCTATTTCACCTAATAGGGGAACAGCCTCAGATTCTACATTTTCCTCCTCGTGGACATTTTCCTCAGAGTTGGAATTTGTTGCCTGAGTCTGATTCTCAGTTGAAGGTGCTTCTGGATCAGTAACTTCTGGAGATCCATCTTCAGTCGAAGTAGACTCGGATGTGGATTGAAATGTAGTCCTCGGAAAGGTATGACCTTCGTCATTCAGATGCAACGTCGTCATGTCCTTTTCGATTGTACCTGCATTTTCATCCAAAGGAATGCTAAATGACTCAAATAATTTATCATAGTCAAATATCCATTCCGGACCTGTTTGGGGTTCATGTGTATAACTTGTGACTTCAATGTTATACACAATTTCCACTGTACCATTTGTTTTGTTAAAAACCCGTTTGTTTGGTGAGTTCGGCACATAACCTAGGAAGTATCCTTCGTCAGCCTTTTCACCAAACTTCGGTTGATGTTTTGTACGCAATAAAGTGCATGGTACCCCAAACGGTTCGAATCCAGTTAAATTAGGTGGCCGTTTATTCAAAATTTCATAACAGGTTTTCTTCAAAGATTTGACAGTTAGGACCCGGTTTAAAATATGACATGCGGTATTCACTGCCTCCCCCCAAAACATGGTAGGAAGCTTTGAATCCGAAAGCATAGTCCTAGCTGCCTTAATCAGTGTCCTGTTTTTACGTTCGGCCACCCCATTTTTTTGAGGCTCATATGGTGCACTAAATTGATGCACTATGCCCTTTGAGAGGCAATATACACCAATTACAGTGTTTTTGAACTCAGTTCCATTATCACTACGAAGCCTTTTAACCCGTGTTCCGTAGGAATTCTCCACTTGGTCTAAGAACCCGATGAGGTTGGAAGTCGTCTCGTCCTTTGTACCTAGAAAGAAAACCCAAGAAAATCGTGAGTAATCGTCAGTGATAACCAAACAATACCAACTACCTCCTATACTCCTTTTGTTGATTGGTCCGAAGAGATCCATATGCAACAAATCGAATGTAGAGGTTATGGAGTTCTGAGTCTTGGACTTGTGTGACTTCTTATGTTGTTTGCCCTTCTTGCATGGTAAACACTTGTCCTCGAACTGAAAACTCTTCATAGGCACACCTTGCACCAACCCATTTTTCGTTATATAGTTCATTTTTCTTAGGTGCAAATGTGCCATGCGTCTGTGCCACAAAACTGATTCCGTCTCCGAAGCTTTGGATAACAAACAGATTGGACCCATCGAAGTCTCCGGCTTGTTCATATCAAGCATGTACAAGTCATTCTTCCTTGGTGCCCGCATCAATATCCACTCTTCAGGAATCTTGAATCCCGGTTTTAGCACTAACGTTTCAGTGTCAGTGAACAACACTCAATTCTTCTTGTCACAGATTTGAGATACACTAATGAGATTGTGAACCAGTTTATCGACGTGATAAACTTGATCCAACTTGATCGTCCCATTAGTGACCACTCCGGTACCCGTGATGTTTCCTCCCTTGTTTCCCGCGAATGATACGAATCCCCGATTCCCACCCTTGAAGTCTGTAAGGAGACTTCTTTCCCCTGTCATGTGCCTGGAGCATCCACTGTCGATGAACCATTTGTTGTTTGGACTTGTGGTGATCTCCTGCACATGAAATAAAATAGGTTAGTTATCACAGGGAACCCAAGCCATAACTGACTTGGTTATACCATTCTCGTCCACATACTTAAACTCTTTCAAATACCCATCTCGCCTTTCAGGTGACTTGGGTCGTTGAACAGGAGTTTGTTGTGGTGCCGAGTGATGTAAATTCACTCTTTGCCTTTGAGTAGGCATTTGTTGTGGAGCTCTTGAATAATTCCTTATATATTGCATTTCAGATTGTGATCCCTGAGCTCTAACCGGTGTGTGATGTCTAATAGGAGTGTGTGACCTATTCGGAGTGTATGCTCTGCTAGGTGTTGTGCTCCTATATTGTTGTTGAGGTCCAGACCTAGATTGATTTACGTCTCAATTTGGTGAATTAGTCCTAACCACTTCTTTTGGTCCAACCTTTACCGGTATTTGTTTCACAACTTGTTTTGGTGTAGCCTGCACAGTTTTCTCGGTACTCTGAGAACTACTAGTGCTCGCCACACTGGTTGAGGGCTTAACTGGTGTTGGCTTCCCTGTCTTAGGTGTAACTTCAGTTTTCCTAAGCGGACAGTTAGAAGCAACATGCCCCTTTTCATGACATCTAAAGCAGGACATCTTATCTATGGACTTCTTGTGTGTTCCCTTAGACTTAGTTGTCTCACTAGTGTCTTGGTCCTTTTGAACATCTATTGCGACTGGTTCATCGTCCTGATCATTAAAATCAATTTTATGTTTTCCTGCAGGTGTTTCACTGGAGGAAGACACAAATTTTACTTTCTTAACCTTGACGGTTGTATCAGTCACCTTAGGTGTATTTTCTTGTACAGGCTCAGATTTAGGTGTAGGTATGTCCTCTAAGTCTACTGATTTATCAGTTTTCTCCTGAGGTTGAGGCACGTAGTTTGCATTAAAAGGAGGAGGAATTCCATGAAATCCTAGACCTACAGGCTTTTTAGATTGGCGTTGAGCATCTAAAACTTTCCCTAGATTAAGACTTGAATTCCTAAACTTTTCTAACTTACTATTAGCCTCTGCTACCTTCACCTTTGTTTCAGCTAGCTCTACTTCTTTTGTCTTAAGATCTTTGGTTAAAGCCTCTACATGCTCATACATCAGTTCTAATCTTACGCACTGCTCACTCAGCTTGTCCTTTAGAACTATGACATCTTGGGCATCAGCTTTAAGTTTGTCCTTAAGATCTTGCTTAATGTCGTTCAGGCTAGCGTTATCAGCTTTTAAAGACTCATTTTGAGCAGTTATGGTTTTATGTGATTCTAAGACTAGATTTAACCTATCGTTAGAAGTAAATCACAACATGCATAATTCATGAAAAAGAGAGTAATTCAGACTAACCTTTGTGTTATCGGATTCCACGTTGGCCATTTGAGCGGCAAACTCCAGAAGCGTCTGATCATTCGTCTTCTCCACCCACATCGGACTGCTGTCCCATGTGGTCTGCTCTTCCCCTTCACATCCATTCTCGTTGACTTCAGCCATGAAGGCTCTAGCATTAGTTTCCGGATGTGAGCTCCAGTCGTAGGTACCATCTAGCTGTCTGTCTGATGTGACGTTCGATAATAGACCAGCTAGATTGGCTTGACTGGCAGATGAACTCGGAATGTATCGCTATTGAGACTGATTCTGAAACTGTCCATGATGCTGGTTCTGCCCTTGGTACGTATCTACCTTCGGTCTCTGACATTCTCTGGCGAAGTGTCCCAGACCTTGACAGTTGTAGCATTTGACTTTCGACTTATCAAAGCCAATTCCCTTATTGTTCATCGTCAGATTTCTCCCAGTCCGTTTGATGAATCTTTTAACCCGTTGGGTTACCATGGCCAGTTGCCATTTGAGATCCATTTCCTCAAGATCGTCAAGGTCTACCTGATCATAGTCTTCATCCCAGAGAGCAGGATCGTTTATTTTCCCTTGAACGCAGTTCCCGTACGCGGCCACAAATGAAGCAAGCAAGTTCAAATGTTCTTCCGCTGATTTAGCGCTCATGGGCATCTTAGAATAGCCCTGAGATATGGACGCCTGTGTTGCTTGAGGTTGCTGTTCTTCCGATCTTCCCAACCCTAAGAATGCTCTGTTCAGTGTGTCATCAGTCTCTGCTGGTGACGACGTTTCTCCGGTGAAAAACGCTGTAGCAGTCTTCATATCAGCTGTCGCTGAAGGTTTTGTTGATTTTCCAAAATACATCGCTAGATTCTGGACTTGTTCGTAATCCTTTTCGGCCTTCAGTATCTCGAAATGATAAGCTCGCAACGTTCCCACTATATCCTCCAATGATTGGGTATAATACTTGTCTTCATTAAGCTTTATCATTGCCACATACATCGCCCACTTGGCTGGTAAGGCATCGAGAAGCTTATTGTTCTTCTCAGTGTCATTATACTCAATCCCATGACTTTCAAGCTCCGTCAACAGATGATAAAAGCGGGTTATGGTGTCGTCCAGCTGTTCATCCTTCAGAGCCTTGAAAATAGCAAACTGCTGTTTCAACAGCGCTATGCGCTTCCTTCGAACCCTCGGATTACCCTCGCACCTCTTTTCCAGCGACTCCCAAAGTTCCTAAGATGTCTTTTGAGTGCGGAATGTGTGTAGTATATCCTGAGGCAACGCCATTCGAATAATCGAGAAAGCTCTGTTCTCGGCTTCATACAGTTTCTTATCATCTTCCTTCATCATCTGATATGATAAGACTCTCTGTCGGCCTTCGACTTCTGAGATCGGTGGAATGTATCCTTCGTCAATACATACCCACATGCGCATGTCATTGAAACGCATAAAATCGGCAAACCGATCTTTCCACCAATAGTAATCTTCCAGTTTCATCAGCTTAGGCGGAGTATTAGCCTTCCCGACCTCATGATCCATTTCCAGAAACTTTTGAAGATTTGACATCGTTTCAAAAATAATTGAATTGAACTTAATAAATTTAATTCGAAACTAATTTAATTTAATTCTTTCCACTTTAGATAGATTCGAATATAATTAAATTTAAATTTATTTGGGATAAAATTCGATTAAGTTTGATAATTCAATTAAATTCGAAAATGATGGCAGATTCGAAAGTCCCTAAACTCGAAGTCAAGATAAACTCGAATACTCAGTAAACTCGAATTCCTGTTCGACTATAGTCTAAACTCGAAGCAAACTCGAATCACAGCAAACTCGAGACTCCTATTCGACTGTAGCACAAACTCGAATTAAACTCGAAAGGAGGGATTTTGGTTAGACTCGAAACTAAGTGAAACCCTAATTACTCCTTAACAGATTCGAGCGCCGCAAACTCGAAAAATGGCTAATACTTCGATTTCTTAACGTTTTGCAGATTAAATCAATATTTTTACAACGAAAAATATTGATTTCGATCAAAAACGTGAAAAACACGAAGTATTTCCCGGATAACAATTTGCTAAGCTCGAAAAACACGAAGATGATAGAAAAACCGTCCAAAAGCGTCAAGAAACCTAGGATGTAACTAGAAGAACACGAAGAACACCCCGCTGGCTTTGATACCACTTGTAAGGTCTACTTAACACAGATCTATCTAGACGCGGAACCGTCAACGAGTGCGGAATCCTCGTTAACGGGTAGACGGTAACAACTCTCACCAGGAACACGGAGACTATCAATAAGCTGTACGAACTACAACAGACGCACCTACGAATTGATTCTCTCCGAAATAACACTAACACTGATGATAAACTCGAAATCGCCTTTTGCTTAATCACTCTCTGATAATATTTCGAGTCTATCCTAATTATAGAGGCTAATTCGAGTCTGTCATGGGCCAAACTCGAATCCGGCCCAAGGCCCATTCGAGTTTGTCCTCACTGACACTCTCGAATCTGCCTCATAAAACACATTCGAATCTGCCTAATTGACTCATTCGAATCTGACCTAGATTCGAATCCTAGTCCATTGAGAATTCGAATTTACTCTTTCACATAATTAACTTAGTGTAGAAACTTATGTTTTCAGCTTATGCTTGAATTTATCTCTGAACTTTATGTTTGAACTTCTTGTAATACGTTACATCAAGTTCAAACATACAATCAATAACTGTCAAACATATATAAACATATATATCAAACACTCGTTAATTCTCAATACTTTGAATATTACATAAACCAAAATGTTAGATCGCTTAGACTGCTATCGTCACACAGGGTGTACCAACACTATTGTACTAACAGCTTGAGTTTGTTGAACTGGCAGCTCGAACTTTGTAATTACACAATAATACTACTAACAGCTTGAGAAATCTAACTAACAGCTTGACATACTTAGATTATTTCCCAACAAGAAACCATCCCAACTTTTGATGGAAAAATGACCAGCCTACCGATCATCAATCCAAACCAAGATATGAACCACCAAAGAGAGAATATCAATATGGCTCAACTTCAGCAGCGAAGGATGAGATATATTATAAGTCAAATCATCGTGATCAACCACAATTCCAAGTAGAATCAAATATGACTTCTGCGCAATTCACAGAGTTTGCTGAATTTATGAAACAGCAATCAGTTGTCAGTACTAAGACCATGGAGATGTTAACTCGCCAGATGGGTCAGATAGCTGAGTCGCTTACTAGGCGTGAAGAGAGGAAGCTTCCTAGAAATACTGTTCCCAATCCTTCACATGCTCATCATCATAACAAAGATAAGAAACATGAGATTAACGAAGTTAATGAAGTAACTAAGAAAACCACATTAAGGAGTGGAAGAGAGGTAGACAATAAAATATAGATGCCTAAAGAGAAAGAGGAAGAAGAAGATACCGACACTGAAGTCGTGTATGAGAAGAAAGAGGATCCAAAGAAGAAGGAGATTCCTAATAAGGTTTCTTTTAAAGAGTCAATTAAAGCAGATATTCCAACGCCCAAAGTTGGGGAGGCAGATAAGAGTCAGGATACTTTAATTCCTCCTCCTTATCCGGCGGCTTTAGAAAATCCAAAATCTTCTACATATGGCAAAAGAGGCCCACTACCAGAGGATCTTTGGGACTTATTTAATCAACTTAAGATCAATATTCCTCTGATAAAGGCCATTCAACAGGTTCCATCTTATGCCGAATTTTTAAAAGATCTATGTACTCAGAAAAGAAAGTATAAGTCACGCTCCCAAAGCAGATCAATCTAACTGAACAGTTGAGTGCAGTAGTTTCTAGTTCTCTACCTCCCCAAAACCTAATCTGAAAGATCCTGGATCACCATTGATTCCAATGACAATAGGCAACGTGCAGATTAAGAAGGCATTGCTTGATCTTGGAGCTAGTGTTAATATTTAACCTGGAAACTTGTTTGATAAACATGATCTAGGTCAGTTACAAACAACTGATATTATCTTGCAACTGGCAGATCGTTCAACCAAGTGCCCAAGAGGTATCTTATCAGATGTCATAGTAAAAGTTGAATATTTTTACTATCCAGTTGACTTCATAGTATTGGACACCGAAAGTTCAATAGGAGATAATCAACCGGCTATTATCCTAGGCAGACCTTTCTTAGCCACGATTAATGCGCAAAATTAAATGTAGGACAGGAGTAGTGGATATTGCCTTCGGTAATAGGAAATTAAGACTGAATGTGTTTAATCCTTCAAGCGTATCTGCTATTGATTCAGAATGTTATCTTATAGACATGGTGGATGAACTTGCGCAGCAGCATAGTTCGTTAATCAACACCAAAGATGCTACTGAGTTATTCTTTGCTGAGAATGAATTAGCCAAGTTAAAACACTAAGTGTGATGAGTTAGAAGTAGTCATGGAATCCACACTAGAGTCAAAACAACCACCATGGACTCATAGGACTGAAAAATTACCTACTGATTTACCTAAGTCAGCCAAACCTTCAATAGAGCAACCACCTGTTCTAGAATTGAAGGAGCTGCCAGTTCATTTGAAATATGATTTCCTAGGTCAGAATGACACTTTGCCTGTCATAATTTAATCATATCTGACTGAAGAGCAAGAAAAAGCTCTACTTCAAGTGTTAGTCAAATATAAAGAAGCAGTATGGTGGACGATAGCTGATTTAAAAGGAGTCAGTCTTACTTTGTGTATGCACTGAATCATTACTGATCCAGAAGCTAAACCAGCTCGGGATGCACAAAGGAGGTTGAATCCTAATTTGAGAGAGGTAGTTAAGAAGGAAGTATTAAAATGGTTGGACGCTGGAATTATATATCATGTATCTAATAGTAAGTGGGTAAGTCCAACCCAAATTGTGCCCAAGAAATCGGGAATTACAGTCATTAATACTAAAGAAGGAGAGAAGATAACTACTCGCCCTGTAACTGGGTGGAGAGTTTGTATAGATTACAGAAAACTTAATGCTGCTACTTCAAAAGATCATTTTCCGCAACCATTTATAGATCAAATAGTGGAAAAATTAGCAGGACAGAAGTGTTACTGTTTCTTAGATGGATATTCTTGTTATAATCAAATCCCAATCCATCCAGAGGATCAAGAGAAAACTATATTTACTTGTCCTTATGGCACTTTTGCCTATCGAAGGATGCCATTTGGACTATCTAATGCACCGGCCACATTTCAGCGATATATGATGGCTATCTTTTCAAATATGGTGGGTGGTTCTCTTGAAATATTTATAGACGATTTCTCCATATTTGATAAAACATTTGAAGATTGTCTGGGACATTTAGAAAAAGTCCTAAAGAGATGCACTGAAACCAACTTAGTGTTAAGTTGGGAGAAAAGCCATTTTATGGTAAAAGAAGGGGTAGTCCTAGGTCACATTGTGTCCGAAAGAGGAATGGAGGTAGACAAAGGAAAGGTTCAATTAATAACCTCACTTCCTCCCCCTACCAACGTTAAAGGAATAAGATCATTCTTAGGCCACGCTGGTTTTATCGGCGATTCATTAAAGATTTCAGTGAAATCTCAAGACCGTTATGCAATCTTCTATTAAAAGATATCGATTTTAATTTTGATGATGCTTGTATGAAAGCATTTGAGAAGCTTAAATCAAAATTAACTGAAGCACCAATTTCCGGGTTGGTCACAACCATTCGAGACCATGTGCGATGCGAGTGATTATGCCATTGGTGCTGTTTTAGGACAAAGATTAGTAAAACCTTTAATGAGGCACAGATCAATTACACCACTACGGAAAAAGAGCTATTAGCTGTAGTGTTTGCCTTAGATAAATTCAGATCCTATATTTGGGGGGGCAAAAGTAATTGTGTACTCTGACCACAGTGCTTTAAGACATTTATTGGCAAAGAAGGATGCCAAGCCTAGATTGATTCGGTGGATCCTTCTACTGCAAGAATTCGACTAAGAAATTAAAGATAAGCAAGGCACAGAAAATGTTGTTGCCGATCATTTATCAAGGCTTCAATTAATCCCAACAAATACAACTCCCAACAAATACAACTGATCAAATCAGGGACTCCTTCCCTGATGAACAATTATTATCTGTATCTAAAATTCCCTGGTTGGCAAATCTAGTTAACTATTTCGTAACAGGAAGATTGCCAGAGCACTGGAACTCCCAACAAAGAAAATATTTCTATGCACAAGCAAGGCAATACATTTGGGATGAGCCTGACTTATTTAAAATAGGAGCAGATCAAATTATAAGAAGATGTGTCCCTAACTCGGAACACGAAGATATTCTTAAACACTGCCATGCATATGCATGCGATGGCCATTTCAGTGCAAAGAAAACTGGCCACCGGATATTGCATTGTGGGTTTTTCTAGCCCACAACACTTAAGGATGCTTACGAGTTTATTAAGGGATGCACAAGATGCCAACAAACTGGTGGCATCGCGAAAAGAGATGAAATGCCTATGACCCCGATATTAATCGTTGGAATATTTGATGTATGGGGCATTGATTTTATGGGACCATTCCCAATATCGTTTGGATATGAATACATCTTAGTGGCAGTAGATTACGTTTCCAAATGGGTGGAAGCAGAAGCTACACGCACTAATGATAACCGGGTTGTGTGCAAATTTGTTAAAAGAAATATTTTAGCACGACATGGTATTCCAAAGTTATCATCAGTGACGGAGGGTCACATTTTAATACTCAGCATTTTTCTAAACTCCTTAAACAAAATGGAGTTAATCATAGAATAGAAATGCCTTATGATCCGCAAACTAGCGGACATATCGAGATTTCTAATAGAGAGATCAAGAGAATTCTTGAGGAAACTGTAAGACCTGATCGTAAAGACTGGTCTCAAAAATTAGAGGATGCTCTATGGGCATACAGATTCCCATTTAAAACACCAATCGGTATGTCCCCATATAGACTTGTATATGGTAAGCTTTGCCATCTCCCAGTAGAATTAGAACACTGAGCTCTATGGGCTATCAAAAACACTAATTTTAATTTACATGATGCCGGTGTTGATAGGAAATTTCAATTAAATTAACTAGAAGAAATTCGTAAAGAAGCCTACGAAAGCGCTAGAATTTATAAAGAGAAAACTAAGGTTTTCCACGATAGAATAATTAAAAAAAGAATATTTACCAAAGGAAATAAAGTTTGGTTATTTAATGCGAGACTTAGATTATTTTCCGGTAAATTAAAAAGTAAATGGACAGGTCCATATATTGTAACGAATACCAACCCACACGGTGCGGTAGAAATACATGACCTGAAAGGAGGTGAGTCATTTAAAGTAAATGGGCATAGACTTAAATTATATGTTCAATGGGCCACCAATGATATGTTAGTATCTGAACTCATCATACTACAAGATCCTAAGGTTAATTAATTAGTTTAGGAGCAGTACGTCTGGTTGAAGACGTAAAACTTAGCGCTTTCTAGGAGGCAATCCAGAGTATTTTGATTATTTGAATTTAATTATTTTTAAGTGTTTTTATTTGCTTATTTTTGTTACTTGTGTGTACCCAACTAAGTTGGGGAGGAGTCATCCTCCTAAACTTGGTTGTGTTTAGAATTTAGGATTTAAATTAAATAATAAAACCCCACATCAGAAAATAAAATTTTAAGCACGTAGCAGAATTATTTTAACCCGATAATAAGAGCGTAAGTTGGGGAGAATACCCGTAAAAATTAAAAAATTAAAGAATTAGGGTTCCAAGACCAGTGCACGGCCCAGATCGCAATCAGGAGGCCCAGGCACGGGGGGGCGCAGGCGTGCGCTTGCCCTGCGGCCCGACGTGCTCAAAATCTTATAAAAATGGCAGTGATCATTCCTATATATCCAAAACCCTAATTCCAGTCCAGAAGACGGCGATTTCGAATTTCTAAGCCTAAAAACATCAAAAATTCGTCTTTTCTACGTCAATTCTTTGATCCGACGCTTGTTTATCGCTAAGGTTAGCAAGGTATACTCCTTAGAATCCCTTAAACTTCATTCTACATCAGTTTCACTACGTTTTATCACGCATGCATGAATTGAGTTTTTGGAATTACATGGTTTTTATAGAAAAAGAGTTATTAATAATTTGCAAATATTCATTTAATTAATAAAAAATTATTTTTGCGAAAGTTTTGTAAAAATTATGCATTTTTCCGTATTTATTAGACTTTATAAACGTTTTGTCGTAAAAAGGTTACATTTTTATTGATTATTTAAAGTTCATGCATTTTTATAGGGTTAGATTGGGCTCACATTGTTGGTGAGACTTAGGATTAGTTAATTATTATTGGAAAAACATTGTTAAAATTATCATGCATTATTTATATAAAAACCCCACATTTTTAATCCTTGGTTTTTGCATTATTTTTAGATGTCAACCCAAAATCATGCAAACAGTAACCGTCCTGGAACCTCCCAAAAACCTAGAATGAGAACCCATGACCCTAGGGATGTCCGTTTTGAAAAACCACTTAATGTGGAGTTCCCTGAAATTCCACCAAACACTAACAATGGTAAACCCCCTAGGTTTTTCATAGAGCGAACCATAAAAGAGTGTGATTTTGACAATGTTGAAAGTTTGCAGTGTTTTGAGAGGCTAGGATGGGCTAAAGCTATACAATGGGAACTTCCATATATCCACACTAGTTTAGCCCAACAGTGGTTCACGACTGTTCAAAAAACAGAATCGGAAGAAGAACATGACTTTGAGCTCACACGAATAGTAGGAAACAAGAAAGTATCAATATCTAGGAAAATCCTTTGTGAGGAATTCGGTTTAGATGCAGATATTCCAAGGCCTAGGGAATTTTGGTCATCTTTAGATCTTCAGGGGGTAGAGCGAGGCAAATTGGTGGATGGTCCAAGAAATGGGATGAGATGTTAGCCACGGTATTTGGAATGTCAATAGAGGAAGCGAGAGAGTATGTCCATAATAATAGAGGTGATTTATGCCCATTAGCTAAGGTGATGTGGAAGTTTGTTACCCTTAATTTGCTTCCTAGAAGTCAAGACACCACTGTCGTTGGATCCCAAGAGATACTGTTAGTGCATGCTTTCATGACTGGATACCCGACCATATCCTTAGGGTGCATAATAATGGAAAATCTATGGGAGAGTAGTTTCCCAGGGCAAAGAATGAATTATCCACACTGCCGTATGCTAACTGAGTTATTCATTATTAGGAAAGTGGTTTCGGAACAATTGCCAATTAAATACCTTAACCCAAACAAGATTTGGCTCACTATAGCCACAATGTTAGGGCTAGTTTTTGAGAAAAACCATTTAGGTTATCAAATTCGTTGTCCAAAAACCTCTAAAGTAACCCAAATCCCATTCACTGCACCCGACAACCCTGAAGGACAAAACGACAAAGAGAATGAAAGATCATGGGAATAAGTAACAATCGAAGACTTGATGAGATCTCAAATCAACATTCTGAAGGACGTCATGGGTAGCATACTAAATGCAAACAAAGAATTGGTGAAGAATATTGAAAAGCTACAAGAAGAGCAAAACAAGCATGCGAAGTTGTTCCAAAGTCACTCAGACTGGCTCACCAACCTTCAGATCACTGTCGGAGAATTGGAAGAGATTGTCACACCTCCAACCGAAGGATGAATTTTATAATTGTTTGAATATTTATTTTAATTAGGTGTGCTAAAACATTAAGTATGGTTTGTATTTTATTTTTTTTCTCTGATGTGGTGGTTTAGTTTGTTTGGTTTGTTTTAGTTTGTTTATTTGGATTGTAATAGTATTTTATTTTTATATGAAAGTGTGATGTTTATTTAAGTTAAATTATAAAAGTTGAATTTTGTTTGTTTAAAATTTGTTTGTTTAAGTTTAATGAATGAGGAATATGTACCGATCTATCTTTTATGTTCTTAACCGATAAATTAATTTTGATGTGACGAGGACGTCACAAAAGTCTAAGTTGGGGAGGGTAGGTATAACGATAAAATTATATAACTAATTTAGCCCTCACAAAAAACTTTTAGACTACATTCCATACCAAAAATTAGAAAGATTTACAGCCCCGTGTACCAAAACAGTAAAAAATTGAAATTTCAGTAGAGTTGGGCGCAGGCCTGCGCTGGCCCTGCGTCCCATCGAGTTAAAATTCAGTTTTGAGCATCATTTCACCATTTTCACCCCTAGAGCAAGAAGCCACGGTTGGGTTTGCGGTTTTCTCCCAAAAATCCTATTTTTGTGCCCAAAATTTGCAAATTTAAGCTTCAAAACACCTATATTTCCATAAATATTCAAGATTTAGGCTAGAAATCACCTTTTTGTGGGTAGTTTCATCTATTTTTGAAGATTATTGGGTAGAGAAAGTGTGGAAGAAAAATCTAGATGTGTATCAAGTAAAGCTTCCAATCACCAAGGTTAGTGTTTTTTTTTTTAGTTTTTGCAACTTATTTCATACTTTTTGAGCAAAAATGAAAGCTTGAGCTTCATGGTCATCCATGGAGTTTTCATAGTGATTTTGACTTTTTAGAGTCCAAGTATGTGAAATTGCATGAATTTGATGATATCCTTGATGTATGTTTTATGAGATATGTGTTTATTTGCTAAGTTTGTTAATTTGTTATGGTTAATTTGTAGAAATTAATTTGAATTTAAAAAGTTGGTTGCCTAAATGTACATATATTGTTAAAATCATAAAACTTGGTTGATTAGCTTAAAAATTGATTCTATGTGCTAAATAATTTTTATGAAAACATGATAAATGTTTAGTGCTTAAAATAATGGCAAATTATAGAATATATATATATATATATATATATATATATATATATATATATATATATATACACACACACACACACACACACANATATATATATATATATATATATATATATATATATATATATATATATATATATATATATATATATATATATATATATATATATATATATATATATATATATATATATATATCTAGTTGCATCTTTTACGTAAGCATAATTGTGCAAATTGCAATTATAGGCTACATTACTTAATTTTTCTCATACATATAGTGGTTGGTTGGCACAAAATGTGGATGTCAGGGAGAACGAGGCAACGAACTCAAAATGTTAATGTCCTGATAGATTGGTCTCCAAACCTCCTATTATCCCAACACCCCGAACACATTAGAACACACTTGTTTTTGTATAAGAAATATTCAAATAAAGTGTTAACTGAAAAGAGGGTTAAGAAGAGTGATTATGAGGACTACGAGATCCCATACCTTTTTGACTATTTAAGGTGGGAAGGTGTTCTTGAGTTGGGCGGCCTAGATATTTATCAGGCCGATGTAGTCGAGTGGATGTCTACCCTACGGAGGGAGACAGTCGTTCAGCGAATGACTTTAGGTTGATAGGTACCGTCTATGGTAGGGACATGGAGATGGATGCATAAATCCTTCGCCAATTATTTAATATTAATATTAGGGTAGGCTACGAAGGGTCTAACCAGCAGGGGTACGAGTATAGGAATGGGGCATAATTGGCCTTCACTGATATGACTTGGTCAGCGGAGTGGACAGAGTAGGTTAATAGAGTTTTTATCCCATCCATTTTGGAGTCTGAGTCCTCCACTTCCTACAGCCGATAGGCTTTATCTTCGAGGTGTAAGGTGCTTCACAAGATTCTTGTGAACACTATTTTGCCTCGCGATAGCGACCTGACCAAAGTCAGGCATAGGGATATCACAGTCCTTCACGCCCTTCTTAAGGGTAGGCCCAGACTGTCCTTTGCGTGGACAATTATGAATGATCTATGAGCTATGTACGACACGAGAGAGAGGACGATCATCCCCCATGCATGGTTGATCTCCAAGTTCCTTGAAAGGACGGGCTCACTTTCACCCGATTCCCTGCTATCGACCATTTCGGCGACGTTCATTACGGCCACCATGTTCCCTACCTTGATTTTTAGGGAAGTTGACGAAGGGTTCGAGATATTCGACAGAGAGACAAATGAGTCATATATCAAGGACTATATTGAGGATGAGAGGAGAGAAAGAGAGGAGAAGGCTTCCAATGAGTCGGGAGTTCGACATGCTGAGCCGAACCTAGGTGCGTCTACCTCGCGCAGTCGAGGTAATGACAGTTTTGGTTTTGACCGTATGATGAGGCTGATAGAGGATATAGCAGTGGGTTAGGGCGAGTTCCGAGAGGATGTGACCCAGAGGCTAGAAGAGATGAATGGGCGTATGACCCATATTTATGACAGGATCGATCACTTAGCGGGTCGGGTAGATCAATTACAGGATGGGCAGAGAGCCCTGACATACCAAAATCCCTATTACCAGCACCATGACTAAGCATATTGGGAAAGAATCCGACATCACAAGAACTGCGTAGCCGGTATGCCATATTAGTCTTATGAGGATTACATGATGCCCGACTACCAGGCCTATAACCCTGCCGTAGATACTTATCAGCGCTATCCGGCGCATGGCAGGCAGGACCTCCCAGACCCGATGCCTCCTCACTTGGTTCCGCCGACTGCACAGTTGATCCATGGCCATAACCCGTATACCGACTTCTTCGACACCGTCTTCGGTCCTCCTCCGCCGCCTCCTCCATTTGAATGATCGGGTACTATCCTTCCTTATTCTTTACTTTTCTGTCTTTTATTTTATTTTATTTTTCTTTGTTATGCATTTAATTTCTTTATCGTAATTTTCATTTATTTTTAGTTCTTAGCCGAGTCCTATTTAGAGTTTATAATATTTATATAGTCTGTCATTTCTTGCCCATTCGAGTCTTGTTTTCTGATCAGGCTGTGGAACATGATGATACTTAGAATATACATGTGCGAGTGAATGGGCATGGGAGTTTTCATAGACGTACAATTTTCCATCTTAAATCTCTTTAAGAGATCATGGATGTACTTTGACTGCTTTATGAGAATCCTGTCAGGAAGTTATTTTACTTTTAATCCGAGGAAAATGTTCATTTCCCCCATCATACTCATCTCGAACCTCGATTCCATTAATTTTGAAAATTCTTCACAAAGTGAAGGTTTCTTATGTCCGAATATAATGTCATCTACGTAAATTTGAACGAGTAGAATGTCATTACCTTTATATCGTATAAACAGGGTTGTGTCGAACGTACCTTTGGAGAAACCAAAATCGAGCAGGAACTTAGTTAGGCTATCATACCATGCCCGAGGTGCTTCATTCAAACCATATAGAACTTTCTCAAGAGCATAGACATATGATGGTCTAGACTCTTCGATAAAACCTTCAGGTTGAGAAACGTACACCTCCTCATTCAGAATTCCATTGAGAAACTCCGTTTTCACGTCCATCTGGTAGACTGTGAAGTCTTTATGTGCCGTGTATGCAAGGAATATGTGAATCACTTCAAGTCTGGCAACTGGGCCGAACGTCTCATCGTAGCCAATTCATCCAGAGGATCAAGAGAAAACCACATTTACTTGTCCCTATGGCACTTTTGCCTACCGAAGGATGCCATTTGGACTATGTAATGCACCCGCCACATTTCATCGATGTATGATGGCTATCTTTTCAGATATGGTGGGTGATTCTCTTGAAATATTTATGGATGATTTTTCCATATTTGATAAAACATTTGAAGATTGTCTGGGACATTTAGCAAAAGTCCTAAAGAGATGCACTTAAACCAACTTAGTGTTAAGTTGGGAGAAAAGCCATTTTATTGTAAAAGAAGGGGTAGCCTTAGGTCACATTGTGTCTGAGAGAGGAATGGTGGTAGACAAAGCAAAAGTTCAAATAATACCCTCACTTCCACCCCCTACCAACGTTAAATGAATAAGATCATTCCCAGGTCATACTGGTTTTTATCTGCGATTCATTAAAGATTTCATTGAGATCTCAAGACCGTTATGCAATCTTCTTTTAAAAGATGTCGAGTTTAATTTTGATGATGCTTGTATGAAAGCAGTTGAGAAGCTTAAATCAAAATTAACCGAAGCGCCAATTCTGAATCTCCGGATTGGTCTCGACCATTTGAGATGTTGTTGGTGTTGTTTTAGGACAAAGATTAGAGAAAAAGCCAGTTGTGATTTACTACGCAACTAAAACCTTTGATGAGGCACAAATCAATTACACAACTACGGAGAAAGAGTTATTAGTCGTAGTGTTTTCCCTAGATAAATTCAGATCATATATTTGGGGGGCAAAAGTAAGTGTGTACTCTGACCACAGTGCTTTAAGACATTTATTTGCGAAGAAGGATGCCAAGCCTATATTGATTCGGTGGATCCTTCTATTGCAAGTATTTGATTTAGAAATTAAAGATTAAAAAGGCACAGAAAATGTTGTTTCCGATCATTTGTCAAAGCTTCAATTAATCCCAACAAACTCAACTGATCAAATCAGGGACTCCTTTCCTGATGAACAATTATTATCACTATCTAAAATTCCCTGGTTTGCGAATCTAGTTAATTATTTCGTAACAGGAAGATTGCAAGAGTACTGGAACTCACAACAAAGAAAATATTTCCATGCTCAAGCAAGGCAATACGTTTGGGATGAGCCTGAGTTATTTAAAATAGGAGCAGATCAAATTATAAGACGATGTGTCCCTAACTCGGATCACAAAGAAATTCTTAAACACTGCCATGCATATGCATGCAGTGGCCATTTTAGCACAAAGAAAACTGGCCACCGACTATTGCAGTGTGGGTTTTTCTGGCCCACGATATTTAATGATGCCGACGAGTTTGTTAAGGGATGCACAAGATGTCAGCAAACTGGTGGCATCACGAAAAGAGATGAAATGCCTATGACCCCGATCCCTGATAGTAATCGTAGAAATATTTGATGTGTGGGGCATTGATTTTATGGGACCATTCCCAAAATCATTTGGATACGAGTACATCTTAGTTGCAGTATCTTATGTTTCCAAATGGGTCGAAGCAGAAGCTACACGCACTAATGATAACCGGGTTGTGTGCAAATTTGTTAAAAGAAATATATTGGCACGACACGGTATTCCAAGGTCTATCATCAGTGACGAAGGGTCACATTTTAATAATCAACATTTTTCTAAACTCCTTAAACAGTATGGAGTTAACCGTAGAATAGCAACACCTTATAATACGCAAACAAGGGACAAGTCGAGATCTCTAATAGAGAGATTAAGAGAATCCTTGAAAAGACTGTCAGATCTGATCGTAAAGATTGGTCTAAAAAATTAGAGGATGCTCTATGATCATACAGAACCGCATTTAAAACACCAATCGGTATGTCCCCATATAGACTTGTGTATGGTAAGCTTTTCCATCTCCCAGTGGATTTAGAACACCAAGCTCTATGGGCTATCAAAAACACTCATTTTAATTTACATGATGCCGGTGTTGATAGGAAATTCCAATTGAATGAACTGGAAGAAATTCGTAGAGAAGCCTACGAAAGCGCTAGATATTATATAGAGAAAACTAAGGTTTTTCAAGATAGAATGATTAAAAATAAAAAATATTTTCCAATGGAAATAGAGTTTGGTTATTTAACGGAAGACATAGATTATTTCCCGGTAAATTAAAAAGTAAATGGACAGGTCCATATATTGTAACTAATAACTACCCACACGGTGGGTAGAAATACAAGACCCGAAAGGTGGTGAGCCATTTAAAGTAAAAGGACATAGACTTAAATTATATGTTCAATGGGCCACCAAGGATATGTTAGTATCTGAACTCATCAGGTTACAAGATCCTAAGGTTAATTAATTAGTTTAGGAGCAATGCGTCTGGCTGAAGACGTAAAACTTAGCGCTTTCTGAGAGCCAACCCAGAGTATTTTGATTATCTGAATTTAATTGTTTTTAAGTGTGTTTATTTGCTTATTTATGTTACTTGTGTGTACCCAATTAAGTTGGGGAGGATTCATCCTCCTGAACTTAGTTGTGTTAGAAATTAGGATCTATACTATATAAAATAAGAAGACCACTTCAAGTTTCTGGACCAATCGGATGGAAAAAAATCAATGGTCCAGATTAATGACAACTCATAAATATTTATGAAATGTCTCTTATACCCTTAACTAAAATCAATAATTATACCAATGTCATTTTTTAAATTTATTTTCCAAATTTACTACCTTAACTTAATTACATTTCATTTTGATTTTAATTTTTTCATTAATGAATTAATATTAAATTAATATTTACCTAAAATAAATATGTGTCACTATTATCCTCAATGATCATAGTCAAATTCAAATGCAAAAATTTGGATTTAAATGTAGAAGTGTAGTAAATAAAGTTAAAATATTTTTGTTAATTATTTTGCTAACAAGATTTAAAATTAAATTGATCAAACTTCAATTGTGAATTTGATAAATTTTGATTGTTGATTTTCAGATTTTCCATTTTTTTATATTTTTATCATTTTCAAAATATATACACATTCACATAATTGAAGTTTTTGTTTCTTACATTGATATTTCATATTTGAAGTTAATAGAAATTAAAAGAAACATTTTTTGCAAACACATATAATTTGTTTTTAATAATACAATATAATAATAATTTTTTATTTAGTATCAAACAACTAAGTATTTTTTTATCTTTAATTTAAGTAGCATTCAGTTTTTTTATTTTAATTATATATAAATTTTATACTAATTTATTAAAATATAAAAAACTATGTATTTTCTAAATCAACCCATGTAATACATGGGTTGATTAACCTATACATTATAATAAAACAAAACAATCCATGTCATATGTCACTTCTACAATACAAGAAAATTTTATTTTTCCACCTGTTTTTTCAAATTTAACACCTTAACTTAATTGCATTAAATTTTGACTCTATTTTTTTCATTAATTAATTAGTAATAAATTAGATTTTGCAACATATAAAATTAATGTTTACCTAAAATAAATATATATCATTATTATCCATAATAATCATAATTAGATCCAAATGTAATAATTTGAATTAGTTGTAAAAATTACTATTATTATGTATAATAAAGGAAAACGTCAAATGTTATGTGTCACCTCTACGTTCATCGAAAAGATAATTACAACTTATAATAAAATAAAAGATAAATACAATTTAATATTTTTAAAAAAGATAAATATACTCTTTTTTTAATCTGTAAATAATAACACAATTATTATTTTTTTATGTTTTTATTGTTACTCATATACATTTTATATAAATAAATTTAATTAAAAATATCCACATAATACGTGGGTTATAAACTAGTTTACATTAAATAATAAGACACCGCATCAGAAAATAAAATTTTTTAAGCACGTAGCAGAACTATTCTAACCTGATAATAAGAGCGTAAGTTGAGGAGAGTACTTGCAAAATTAAAAAAATTAAAGAATTAGTGTTCCAAGATCAGTGCATGGCCCAGATCGCAAATACGGAGGCCCGGGCGTAGGCCAGTGCTTTCCGTGCGGCCCGACGCGCTCAAAATCTAATAAAAATTGTATTGATCGTCCCCATAACTCCAAAACCCTAATTCCAGTTCCAGAAAACGGCGATTTCGATTTTCTTAGATTAAAAACATAAAAAATTCTTCTTTTCTACGTCAATTCTTCTATCCGGCGCTTGTTTATCTCAAAGGTTAGTAAGATATAGGCCTTATAACACTCATAACTTCATTCGATAGTAGTTTTGTATAGATTTTTCATGCATGCGTGGGTTGAGATTTGTTGGAGTTACATGATTTTATATAAAAAGGGTTATTATTAATTTTCTAATATTCATTTAATTAATATAAAATTATTCTTGCAAAACTTTTACAAAAAATATGCATTTTTCCGTATTTTTTATAATTTATAAACTTTTTGCCGTAAAAGGTTACATTTTCATTGATTATTTATTATTAAAGTTCATTCGTTTAATAGGGTTAGATTGGGCTCACATTGTTTGTAAGACTTAAGATTAGTTAATTATTTTCGAAAAAGGGTGTTTAAAATTATCATGCATTACATACGTGAAAACCCCACATTTTTAATCCTTTGTTTTTGCACTATTTTTAAATGTCAACCCAGTTCAATGCAAACGGTAATTGTCCTGGAAATTCCCAAAAACCTAGGATGACAACCCACGACCCTAGGGATGTTCGTTTCGAAAAACCACGCAATGTGGAGTTCCCTGAAATTCCACCATATACTAACAATGGTAAACCCCCTAGATTTCTCATAGAGCGTACCCTAATGGGGTCCGACTTCGATAATTTTGAAATATTAGAGTGTTTTGAGAGACTAGGATGGGCTAGAGCTATACAATTGGAACTTCCTTATATTAATACTAGTTTGATCCAATAGTGGTTTGCTACTGTTCGGAAAGCAGAGGAGGAAGAGGACCATGACTTTGAGCTCACAGGAATAGTAGGAAATAAGAAAGTGTCAGTATCCAGAAAAATCCTTTGTGAGGAATTCGGTATAGACGCAGATATTCCAAAGCCTAGGGAATTTTGGTCATCTTTAGATCTTCAAGGGGGTTGAGCAAGACAAATTGGTGGATGGTCTAAGAAATGGGATAAGATGTTAGCCACGGTATTTGGAATGACAATAGGCGAGAGAGTATGTACATTATAATAGAGGTGATTTATGCCCATTAGCAATAGTGTTGTGGAAGTTTGTTACCCTCAACTTACTTCCGCATCATCAAGACACCACTGTTGTTACATCCCAAGAAATACTGTTAGTGCATGCGTTAATGACTGGATATCCGATAATATCTTTAGGGTACATAATAATGGAAAACCTGTGGGACTGTAGTTTCCCAGGGCAAAGGATGAATTATCCACAATGCCGTATGCTAACTGAGCTATTCATTATTAAGAAAGCGGTGTCGGAACAATTGCCAATTAAATACCTTAACCCAAACGAGAGTTGGTTCACTAGAGTCACAATGTTAGGGTTAGATTTCGAGAAAAACCATTTAGGCTATCAAATTCGTTGTCAAAAAACCTCAAAAGTAACCCAAATCCTATTCATTGTACCCGACAACCCTGAAGGACAAAACGACAAAGAGGATGAAAGATCACGGGAAAGAGTAATAATAGAAGACTTGATGAGATCCCAAATCAACATTCTGAAGGACGTCATGGGTAGCATACTAAATGCAAACAAAGATTTTGTGAAGATTATTGAAAAGTTGCAAGAGGAGCAAAACAAACATGCAAAGATGTTTCGTCACTCAGACTGGCTCACCAATCTTCAGATCACTCTCGGAGAGTTGGAAGAGATTGTCACACCTCCAGCCGAATGATGATTTTATAATTATTTGAATATTTATTTTAATTACGCGTGCTAAACATTAAGTATGACTTGAATGAATTCTAATGTGGTGGTTTACTTTGTTTGGTTTGATTATTTACGTTTATTTGGATTGTAATAGTACTTTATTTTTATTTTTAAATTTAAAGTGTGATGTTTATTTAAGTTGAATTATAAAAGTTAAATTTTGTTTGTTTATTATTTCTTTGTTTAATTTTAATTATTATGAATAAGGAATATGTACCGAGCTATCTTTCTATGATCTTAACCGGTAAATTAATTCTGATGTGACGGAGGACGTCACAAAAGTCTAAGTTGGGGAGGGTAGGTTATAACGATAATATTAAATAATTAATTTAGCCGTCACTAAAAATTTTTAGACTACATTCTATATCAAAAATTAGAAAGATTTACAGCCCCGCGTACCAAAACAGTAAAAAAAAGAAATTTTAACAGAGTTGGGTGCAGAGGGGGACGCAAGCCTGCGCTGGCCCTGCGTCCCATCGTCCTTAAAACCAAGATTTGATCTCGATTTCACCATTTTCACAACCCTAGAACAATAGTCTATGCTTGGGTGTGCAGCTCTCTCCTAAATACATCATTTTTGTGGCCAAAAATTGCAATTTTTTTTTTGAAAGGCAAAATATTATTAAAGAAACAACAGGCTCCAAGGAAGAGCCAAGAAACAGCAGCTAAGAACATCAGCTACAACAAATTACAATGAAAGACTTTCAAAAGGATTACAAGCCCAAATTGACCAAATCGATCTTTACTGAAGGGGACCTATTTTCAAACCAAAGGCCTGCCAATCTTTGAACCCACGGGAAAGGGTCGTCCTCCAAAACTTTCCTTCGGTACTCCTGAGACGCAAACAAAACTTTATTCCTCCATCTCCACAAAATCCACCAAGCGACCATAATGATACTCTTGAAAGAAGAGTTAAATCTTCTCTTCTCCCCTTTGAAAAATTCAATTGAAAAGACGGAATCTACCGAATTAATCAAGGGACCCTTGAAAGAAGAGTTAAATCTTCTCTTCTACCAAAAATTGCATATTTAAGCTTCAAAACACCTACATTTCCATAAATATCAAATATCTAGGCTAGAAATCACCTCCTTGTGGGTAGTTTCATCTATTTTAAGCTTCCAATCACCAAGGTTAGTTTTTTTTATTGAGTTATTGCAACTTATTTCATACTTTTTGAGCAAGAATGAAAGCTTGAGCTTCATGGTCATCCATGAAGTTTTCATGGTAATTTTGACTTTTTAAAGTCAAAGTATGTGAAATTGCATGAATTTGATGATATCCTTGATGTATGTTTTATGAGATATGTGTTTATTTGATTAAGTTTGTTAATTTGCATGATTAATTTCTTAAAATTAATTTTAATTTAAAAAGTTGGTTGCCAAAATGTGCATATATTGTTAAAATCATGAAACTTGGGTGATTAGCATAAAAGTTATTTTTATGTGCTAAATGGTTTTTATTATATTATATATATATATATATATATATATATATATATATATATATATATATATATATATATATATATATATATATATATATATATATATATATGTATATATATATATCTAGTTGCATCTTTTACGTAAGCATAATTGTGCAAATTGCAATTATAGGCTACATTACTTAATTTGTCTCATACATATAGTGGTTGGTTGGCACAAAATGTGGATGTCAGGGAGAACGAGGCAACGAACTCAAAATGTTAATGTCCTGATAGATTGGTCTCCAAACCTCCTATTATCCCAACACCCCGAACACATTAGAACACACTTGTTTTTGTATAAGAAATATTCAAATAAAGTGTTAACTGAAAAGAGGGTTAAGAAGAGTGATTATGAGGACTACGAGATCCCATACCTTTTTGACTATTTAAGGTGGGAAGGTGTTCTTGAGTTGGGCGGCCTAGATATTTATCAGGCCGATGTAGTCGAGTGGATGTCTACCCTACGGAGGGAGACAGTCGTTCAGCGAATGACTTTAGGTTGATAGGTACCGTCTATGGTAGGGACATGGAGATGGATGCATAAATCCTTCGCCAATTATTTAATATTAATATTAGGGTAGGCTACGAAGGGTCTAACCAGCAGGGGTACGAGTATAGGAATGGGGCATAATTGGCCTTCACTGATATGACTTGGTCAGCGGAGTGGACAGAGTAGGTTAATAGAGTTTTTATCCCATCCATTTTGGAGTCTGAGTCCTCCACTTCCTACAGCCGAAAGGCTTTATCTTCGAGGTGTAAGGTGCTTCACAAGATTCTTGTGAACACTATTTTGCCTCGCGATAGCGACCTGACCAAAGTCAGGCATAGGGATATCACAGTCCTTCACGCCCTTCTTAAGGGTAGGCCCAGACTGTCCTTTGCGTGGACAATTATGAATGATCTATGAGCTATGTACGACACGAGAGAGAGGACGATCATCCCCCATGCATGGTTGATCTCCAAGTTCCTTGAAAGGACGGGCTCACTTTCACCCGATTCCCTGCTATCGACCATTTCGGCGACGTTCATTACGGCCACCATGTTCCCTACCTTGATTTTTAGGGAAGTTGACGAAGGGTTCGAGATATTCGACAGAGAGACAAATGAGTCATATATCAAGGACTATATTGAGGATGAGAGGAGAGAAAGAGAGGAGAAGGCTTCCAATGAGTCGGGAGTTCGACATGCTGAGCCGAACCTAGGTGCGTCTACCTCGCGCAGTCGAGGTAATGACAGTTTTGGTTTTGACCGTATGATGAGGCTGATAGAGGATATAGCAGTGGGTTAGGGCGAGTTCCGAGAGGATGTGACCCTGAGGCTAGAAGAGATGAATGGGCGTATGACCCATATTTATGACAGGATCGATCACTTAGCGGGTCGGGTAGATCAATTACAGGATGGGCAGAGAGCCCTGACATACCAAAATCCCTATTACCAGCACCATGACTAAGCATATTGGGAAAGAATCCGACATCACGAGAACTGCGTAGCCGGTATGCCATATTAGTCTTATGAGGATTACATGATGCCCGACTACCAGGCCTATAACCCTGTCGTAGATACTTATCAGCGCTATCTGGCGCATGGCAGGCAGGACCTCCCAGACCCGATGCCTCCTCACTTGGTTCCGCCGACTGCACAGTTGATCCATGGCCATAACCCGTATAACGACTTCTTCGACACCGTCTTCGGTCCTCCTCCGCCGCCTCCTCCATTTGAATGATCGGGTACTATCCTTCCTTATTCTTTACTTTTCTGTCTTTTATTTTATTTTATTTTTCTTTGTTATGCATTTAATTTCTTTATCGTAATTTTCATTTATTTTTAGTTCTTAGCCGAGTCCTATTTAGAGTTTATAATATTTATATAGTCTGTCATTTCTTGCCCATTCGAGTCTTGTTTTCTGATCAGGCTGTGGAACATGATGATACTTAGAAAATACATGTGCGAGTGAATGGGCATGGGAGTTTTCATAGACGTACAATTTTCCATCTTAAATCTCTTTAAGAAATCATGGATGTACTTTGACTGCTTTATGAGAATCCTGTCAGGAAGTTATTTTACTTTTAATCCGAGGAAAATGTTCATTTCCCCCATCATACTCATCTCGAACCTCGATTCCATTAATTTTGAAAATTCTTCACAAAGTGAAGGTTTTTTATGTCCGAATATAATGTCATCTACGTAAATTTGAACAAGTAGAATGTCATTACCTTTATATCGTATAAACAGGGTTGTGTCGAACGTACCTTTGGAGAAACCAAAATCGAGCAGGAACTTAGTTAGGCTATCATACCATGCCCGAGGTGCTTCATTCAAACCATATAGAACTTTCTCAAGAGCATAGACATATGATGGTCTAGACTCTTCGATAAAACCTTCAGGTTGAGAAACGTACACCTCCTCATTCAGAATTCCATTGAGAAACTCCGTTTTCACGTCCATCTGGTAGACTGTGAAGTCTTTATGTGCCGTGTATGCAAGGAATATGTGAATCACTTCAAGTCTGGCAACTGGGCCGAACGTCTCATCGTAGTCAATTCCTTCTTGTTGTCGATACCCTTTAGCCACGACTTTGGCTTTGTTTCGGATGACAATCCCGTTCTCGTCTCGTTTGTTCTTGAAAATCCATTTTGTGCCGATGATGGACCGATCCTCTGGTCATGGGACTAAAATCCATACGCGTAGGCATTCGAAATGATGTAGCTCGTCATGCATTGAGTTCACCCAGTATGAATCTCATAGAGCTTCCGTTATGGTTGTCGGTTCGATCTTGCTCAGGAAAGCAGCGAATAGGCATTCGACGTTGGTAACTCTTCTGGTTCGAACCAGAGCGGACGTATCCCCAATGATTCGAGATTCGGGGTGCGATACAGTCCATTTGCGTTGAAGCGGTACAAGCTCGTCTGCGGATTGGGGTGAATATGATGGGGTTGAGTCGGTTTGAGGAGCATCCACCGGTGTCGAAGGTTCTGGGGCTATCTCTGGGTTCAGGTTAGGAATATTAGAACCGATTGGGGATTTGGGAGATGTAGGTGTGTTGTCAGTAGGTGTGGGCTCAGATATGTCAATGGTAGGTGAGCTTGGACCGACATCATTTGTATCTGCATCAGATTTAAGAAAAGAGTTAGGACTAGACTTGGAGTGTGGATATAATAACTCAAATAGGGAGTCTAGGTCTAGATCATCTTCTCTGATTGGCGTAGTAAAGGTGGATGCAGATGACATCTGAGTCGGTTCAGACAATTCTTAAGGAGTCGGTTCTGAACTGTTCTAGTACGTTTGTTGTACACCCGGTAGGAGGCTGAGTTCTTTGAGTATCCAATGAATACTGCTTCATCTCCTTTGGCATTGAACTTACTGAGATTATCTTTGTCATTTAGGATGAAACATCTGTAATCAAAAACAAGAAAGTGTTTGACATTAGGTCCACATTTATTTATAATCCCGTAGGGTGTTTTGCCAAACTGTTAGTTGATGATGGATTGGTTTTGAGTGTAGCACACAGTGTCCACGGCTGCAGCCCAGAAGTGTAAAGGCAGCTTTGAGTATGTGAACATAGAACGAGCTGCTTCAACCATAGTTCGATTCTGTCGTTCTACGACTCCTTTCTGTTGAAGAGTTCTGGCAGTGGAATATTGGTGGGTGATACCTATCGAATCTAGGAATGCAGTTAACTCATTGTTTTTTAACTCAGTTTCATTGTTCGTACGGATGGTTTGGGCTTGAAGTTGGAGGTTGACTTGGGTCTTCTTCAGAAACGAGATGATCAAATCTAGCGTCTCGTCCTTCGTGCATAGGAACTTTACCCAAGTGTAGCGTGAGAAATCGTCGACCATCACCAGTAGATACTTCTTGGCATTGATGCTATGAATGCGCATCGGACCACACAAATTTATGTGAATAAGTAACAGGGGTTTTGTAGTGTTTGAGACTGGCTTCGGTTTGTGTGAGGCTTTCTTGATCTTACTCTTTTTGCAGGCTGCACATAATTCATCTTTGTTGAACTTTAGTTCCTGTAGACCTCTGACGAGTTTGTTGGATACGAACTTGGTTATGTTGGTGAAATGCAGATGAGAGAGACTCTCATGCCATAACCAAGGCTGTTGTGACGAGGCCTTGGAAAGGAGACATATCGTCTTGTTGACCTTGACTTTAGAAATGATGGATGGTCTATAGGTTGGACCATCGAGTGCTGGCGAGTATCTCCATACCAGTTGAAGATCGAATACTCCATCTTGAAGCTTTGAAGGATACCTCAAGTCCTTTATCACAAAGTTGGCCAATACTAAAGAGATTGTGTCCAAGACCTTGGACATAGGAGACTTAAGGTTATCTTTAGATTTTCCATTTCGAGATCTCCAAAGCCACAGATTCGAGCAACACCGTTGTTGTTGAATTTCACCAAACCACCATCAGTTGACGTGTAGTTGGACAGAAGATCTTGTTGGCCAGTCATATGCCGTGAGCATCCAGATTCTAGAATCCACATACTGTTTGCCTGAAAGCAAAGGACAGATCAGTGTGTGAAGATTGAAGAGCGGGTCCTAATCCGAGGTGATTAGAAACCAATGTCTGTAAGACAGTTAAGTGACATTTAGTACCCAAATTCTACGGAATTTGAGTCGATATGGATTAGCGTCGATGGGAGGGTTCTTAACGGGAGAACCACCATCGGTCTTAGAGATAGTACACTTAATGTCGTTGTTTGCAAAGATGCTATTTTTAGGGACCCAGATAGACTTTTATTTAATAGGTTTGTTAGTTTCCTTTTTAACCTTCTGTTTAGGTTTGCGACAACGTCTATGTTTGAGTATTGGAGCATAATTTAACAATGTAGGTCTAGACAAAGTTTGTGGTGTTTTGGACAAACTAAACAACTGATCAAATGAATATGCATTAATCAGAATAGCGTTCAAACCATTACAATAATTCAAAACAATACTAGAATGTAAATCAACCACACGTTTGTCTTTTAGTACATTGGAACTTAAAAACATTGAAGAATAAAAAATAGCTCTTTGACTCTTGACTTTAGATGTCATATTTTGAGGTGTGCCCTTTGTTCTTACTCAATTTTCTTAAATGAAATGAACATGTTTGTTAGCTTTTGCAGATTTAGAGTTACTAGACTGTGTGTGGGATATCTGTTTCCGAAAATTCTGTTTGGCTTTACTACTAGAAGCAGTTGAATTTCCGGGAACAGATTTAGAAGTGTTGCCAACATGTTCTGAGATAGGTACGATCATCGGGGCTTTGCATTACTTTATTTCTAAGAGGTGTTGTTTTCTTAGAATTGAGTTTGTGTTACTGGCTGGAGTTGAAATTATCGCCTTAGAGTTGTTAGTGACAGAAACTTGTTTTTCAAAACTATGTTGATTAGAAACAAGTTGAGATTCTAGTCCCTTAATTGTGGCTAGAAGCTGATCTCGTTCTTTGTCAAATGAGTTGTTATCAAGTTTGAATCTTTGTTCTTGAACTGAAAAATGTCGTCTTGCCTCATTAAACTCATCTTCTTTTCTTAAAAAATTGTTTCTGTCTGAATCAAACAACTCTTTTGTTTCTTTCAACGTTAGCTCAAGGTCATGGAATTTACCAACAGTCAGTGAAGTGTCAGCCAAAGAAGAATGAAGTCGAGTAATTTCGGTTTCTAGATCTGATATTTTCTGTGTAAAATCTATCCGTTCTTGCTCAAAATCGCGTGTATATTCTAATTTCTGTTTTAGATCAGAAGCCTCATGTTCTAGAACGAAATATGGTACAAATTCAAGATGTTTTGGCAGGTTCGGATCAAGTGGGATCTCTTTTGGTTCAACAAATTCATCTTCTCGAAATGTTTTATCTAATTTTTCTTGAAGAGAATGGTAATTTAACCAGTTATAAACAAATTTAATTTCTTTTCTATCAGGTGTGGCTCACTTTTCTTCTTCTTCAATTAACACTTCTGGCAGGGTTTTGTGATAAGGCATTTTAAAACCAAAACCTAGACTCTCGATTTCATATAAAGGATCATGTTGTATGTTGACCATTTCGTGCATGACTCCATGACCGGTATATCCTAAACCATCTTTTGACTTCAACTTTCTAGGTTTATACATATTTATAGTTTGATCAGTTTAATCACGTTTGTAAAACCTATCTTCCATGTCTTGGAGTTGTTCATTTAATTCTATTTTCTCAGCCAGGACACAAAGATAGTTGTCATCTATGTGGGATTTTTTAGATTTAAGCACTTGATGATCATATTCTAATTTGGCCAGTTTGGTAGTTACATCCATTGTTACCATAATAGTCTTACACACTTGATCTTTTAAAACTAAAATGACTGTTTTGCAAATCAATTCATTTCGAGTATCTCGATTGGCATTTTGACAAACCTTTAGCTTTTTGGCCTCTTTACGCGAAACATTTAGTTCAGCAAGGAATTCTTCAAAAAGAGAATTTACCTCTTTATCTGCTGAGGGAGATGTGTTGCTGGAACTTGCATCTTGAGCCGTTAGTGAGACTTCAGGTACTGAAATTTTATCTTCTGTTGGCTGAGTGTTGGCAATGAAACACATGGGATCTGCAGCATCCTCTTCATTGTCAGTATCTTCTAACTAGTGTTCCTCTTTAGCGAACAGAGCTCTACCAACATTCCTTTGCTTGGGGAGATTGTACTTTATCTTATAGTAGTTCTCATTCTTCTGCTTTGGAAGACGACATTCTCGAGCAAAGTGGCCTGGTTTACCACAGTTGAAGCATCCCTTCTCTTTGTCTTCAGCTTTACGGTCCTCCTCCTTTGGCTTCATAGCGACATCCCTTTTGTCATCATACTTTTTACTCTTGGCTTCTCGTCGAAGCTTGTTGAATGATTTCAGAAACTTCTTATGAAAGGGCATGAGTGAGTAATGAGATTTTCCATTTAAGATCAGTAGCCTCAGGATCATTGTCGGCATCATCAGTATCAGATTCAGAGGACTCAGAGAGAATTTTGAGGAGTTTAGCAACCGTAAAGGACTTAATTTTCTTGTCTTTGAGAAGAGCAAGGGTGTCAGATGTGGTGGTTTCCTCTGGTTTCTTGTGTTCATGCTTACCCGAGACTTCAGACTGATAAACTACAAGACTATCAAAAAGATCATGTAATCCGATGTCATTTATCTCACGAATCAACCAAATGCATTGTTTCTATTCTAGTTTTAGAGAGTTCACAAACCCTCTATTCAGTTCTACTTGGGATTTGTTGACTCCGTTCTTTCGGAATTCGTTCATCAGCTTGCGGTAGCGGTGATATGTGGTCTCCAGAGTCTCTCCATCTTTTGCGAAAAACATGTCGTAGTTGTTCAACGCATTCGCTTCACGTTGCTTAGCATTCCAATCATTTCCTTGCAATTGTCTCTCAATTTATTCTCACATTTCTCGTGAAGTCTGAAAACTGTCTATGCTGATCTAGATTTCATCCTGAACAGCCTGGATGATGAATGAGCGAGTTATCCTATCAGCCTTTATCCGGTTGAGTTGTTCAGGCGTGTGAGCCATCTTAGGAATGTCATCGTTTCCGGAATCAGTGCGAGGTGGTGAGGTAGAGTGATTTGAACTGCACCAATGTAGATGGAGTGTAGAATGTCGTTAGCTAGTTCTTGATGTTCTATGAAATCGAGGAAACGAGATTTCCACAGAGTGTAGCGTCCCGATACAGAGTTCGAGGTCTGACGTCGGATCCCATAGCGAGAGTTTCTCGGTTCATGTTGAAAGCTTCTTTGGACCGAGATTGGTAAGTGAGATTCAAAATAAAATTCTAAGTTATAGGTGGTTAACTCGCGGATGATGCTTTATCCGAGAGTTGTAACTCTCGGATGGAGTTGTGGATGAAGTACTTAGAAAAAATTTGCATCTTCAATGGGTTTTCTATTAGATCCGCAAGTAGGAACTTGCGGATGATGAGGATCCGCAAGTTGTAACTCGTGGGTGAAACAGTAGATAAAAAGTTACTTAAGAAAATTATTTAGTGTGGAGTGTGTGTCTTGTGATCCGTAAGTAGGAACTTGCGGATGTAGTGGTATGTACTTGGGCAATTTAAAACTAGTAAGTATCTAGAAGTGTTATTTTGCAAGTTACAACTTGCGAATAAAGCGTAAGGCACAAAAATACTTAGAAAAAAATAACCAGGAAACACACAACTCAGTTATATCCGAGAGTTGTAACTCTCGGATGATGAACAGTTCTTAAAAATAGCGAATTTAAACAGAAATTAAGCACAGATCTGATTGATGTTTGAATCAAATATACTTTCTTTCATGAATTTGTGATTAAATAGTAAGATGTTCACCCAAAGGAATATATTATCAAACGAGATTTAACCACAAACAGTTCAGAAATTTTGAATTGTAAGATCAAACAGAGGGGTTCTTCATAGAACACGAAGAACGTTCAAGAACATTAACAATTTTCAGAAAAAAAATGCAGAATTTTTAAGCAAAATTTTCGAAAATCAGATGTTTATAAACACTTTAAACCAATCTTTAGTCTCTGATACCAATTGTAATTCCCATATTAGAAGCATTCAATCAACATTCAACAATATATTCAATAATATCATAAACATGAAGAACACAATGAACAATATATGAATATTATGAAGAACAATATGAACATTCAAAGATTAGATAAACCTTAATTGCTTTCCAATCCACGTACGTACAATCAGCTGAATGGTTAAGAATGAAAACCTAAAACAAACTATTTATACCATAGAAAATGGATCTAAACTATCGAAACCCATGGGTTGACCTTTTGGTCTTTTAACCCATTTACATAGATCTTAGAAACCTGACAATTTGAACACAAAACTAAGTTTCATTTATTACAATTTGAACCCTGAAACTATCACAACATCTAGATCTAACAGAGCTTATCGAAAAAATCTTGAATGAATTCATTCTGGCTGATGAATCGGAAAGGTAGCAAAGTTTAAGAGTAGCTCTACAAGGAATGTTAAGAAGAGAAATAGACGACATGCTGAATCTGTTGGATAAACAAGAGCTAAATAAAAAGTTGAATAATGAAAAAAAAGGTGAAGCTTTCAAAGCATCAGACTGCCGATTATATCAAGAAAACAAACTATTTACCATTTGTGGAGGATCTATTAGAGAGAGATTTTTTGTAAGAAACAAGCAACATTACCCTAACATGCCACATCTGGTAAACTACCCAATTTTTTTCCAAAATAAAGCACAACCGATCAAAGAGGTATGAGTCTGGCAAATGATAGTTGACCTTAAAAAGATTGACAATGATAGATTTGTCAATGTATTTTATCCTGTTTTTACCATTCTCCGCACTGATCAAAGATATACAAGTTCAGCGAAGCAAACTTCTTTCACATCTTCATTGAAGATACCGATGATCTATTCGATGAACTTTGTAGAAATAAAAGAGAAGAGAACTGTCGATTTGCGGTGAACGCTCTATTCCACTTCATGCACACGAAAATGGTATTAATGTCTATTCAAGACATACAGATCGGAGTGGAAAGAGGAATGAGGATGATAAATGATACTGCACCCAGACGAGACATGAAGGAGATTGAAAAGTACAAATAATTTCAAGTTGTGCTGCAGAATGTTCCTTGTGTGGTATATAAGAATAAAGAACATGTCAAAAAGGCAATGAGAATTTTAGAGCTCAACAAGTATTCTGATGGAACTCTTAGAATGATTTTAATGTCGTTGAGAGGTGTTTTAGATGAAGACTAGTTGAAGCGACCCAAACATGTCATGATAAAGTTGGAGAGATTGAGGACTGCAAATTTTGTAAAAGAAATAGAAATTCGTTTAAGCAGTCGGAGATGGATCATAAGATTTGAAAGAAAATTAGGCTACAAAGATTGAATCCATATTAACATTCATAAAAGGAGGAGATTGTTGAGAATGTATTTTTTTGTACGTACGAATGTTAAAGTCTAGGGGCTTCTATATAGTATTCTTAAAGTCGTAGTTGAATATAAATAGAAGTTTTAATTTAACAGTACGGTAGGTCATTGATTATAATATTCCATTCCTGCATTGTACTGTGAAAATATTCTCTCAATTAAACATTCGGTTATTGTTGATTCAGTCTGTTCTAAATGTATTGATCTTGATTTTATATTAGATTTTGATATTAACAATGTCTCACTGTTAACTAGTTACTCATGTAAGCTGAAAGATTGCCAAGAACACTTAATGAAACAACATAGGTCACAAATTAACATAAAATTACATATACACATGACTAATTACAACTCACAGGTGCTAAAACTGCTCAAATAGACTCAGATTTGTTCGAATTGCTCTACTACTTTAGACTCGAGTTCGAGTCTATAACACTCTAGCTTCGACTTTGGTTTTATATATATATCACTTGGCTGAAGTTGGCTAACACATTTCTCGGCTTCATCAGACTGGAGTTGGAATCCTTTGCACTCGAGCTCGAGTCTTAAGGACTCGAGTTCAACTCTGATCAAAATATCAAACATAGGCTTCCAGTTCAATTAAGTCTATATTATTAAGAATCGATGCTGACATGCTTTAAACTCAAACTTCAAGTGTAGTGCATACAATGCAGAATTTAATTAAGTTTCCTACTTGATTTCTTCATATTTTTGGATTCTATGTAGAGAGACAACCAATTTTCGAGAGAGAGAGAGAGAGTGTGTGTGTGTGTGTGTGTGTGAAACTTTTGAAATGCAAGAAATGAAGAGTTTCTCCCTTTTCCCCCCCTTTGCATACAAAATTCCACAATATACCACCTTTGGTCCCACTTATTCATTTGCACTTCAAACTTAACAAAAAAGTCATATTTACCATAATTAACATATTTCTTAATTGTAGCCATAATAACTCAAAATTCAGTTAGCAACTTTTATAATAAATCATCTCATTAAACTAGCACCCAACTTTCATTAATTAAATTCTCCGTTCATGCTTACCCTAAGATATTTATTAATTCAAACTTAATCAGATGGAAGGTTACAAACATGAGCCTATCATGCTTGGACTTGTAAGGTCACCTACCTACGGATCTTATCTTGACGCGACACCTGCCAACGAGTGCGGAATCCTCGTTAGCGGCTTGACGGATAGACCACGCACACCGAAACACGGAGACTAGCACAGTGATAGACGAACAACGGATCGCCCCAACACGATGATTCTCTCCACACGAAACTCTCTGATTGCTAGCAAGTTCGAGATCGCCCTTTGCACTAATCACTCTGAAATTCTGCAAAAGTCTAATAATTAATTGAATTAACCCTTAATTATACTGCCCAATTCGAGTTTGTCTAGGACAAGTTCGAACATGGCCCAAGGCCTTTTCGAAATTGTCCTCTAACAAATTCGAACCTTTGCCTTCAAACTTATGTTTGAACTTATGTTTGAACTTATCTTTGAACTTATGTATGAACTTCTTGTAATACATTACACCAAGTTCAAACATATATCCAATTAATATAAAACATATATAAACAAACATATAACACACATATAACAAATACTTGTTAATGTATAATAATAATCAAATTGACTTTTACAAAATATGTCTATACTTAGACTGCTATCGTCACCCAGGGTGCACTAACAGACTCCCCCTTGACGATAGCTTCTAACTATTAATGTTTTGCCTAAGTACTAGAACTATATATGCTACTACCTGCATACAATCCTATATCAATACATACTCTAACTATCTTTTGGAATTTCCTAGCCTCAGATCTCCAGCCTTCAAGAAAGAAGATAGGGTGATCGTGTAGCTTTCGCAGGTCATCCTTAGATAGATTTATCAGGTGCAGCGGATCATATACTCTCAAAATAACATTGTCTTCTATATCCACCATTACTGCTTCAGCTGTATCATTATCTATATACCACCATTTCATGTTTCCAAGAATGTCTTGTGGCGTAGACTTTAATGGCACCTTTTTCAAGCATTTGACAGGCTTATAACCCATTTTAGCCCATGGTCTTCCCGTGTGAGGATCTATTCTTGACTCGTCCTCAACTCTTTTGTCTGACCTCGGCTTGAGTCTTTCGAACTTTCCGGATCTGCCCTCTTTTCTGATTATCTTTGCAATAACTTCATCATAAGGGTCCTCTCCAATATTGATCAACTCTTTACAGGCTAACTCCTTCACTTCTACCTTTGGCAGTGTGTTAAACACATTGAGCGTTCGCCTTAGGTATTGAAGTGCATCTCTTCTTTTTAGTATAAATAGTTGCAGTTCTCTGTCGAAGAACCAC
>JAANYP010005998.1:0-12259 GCA_020465985.1 Centrapalus pauciflorus | reverse complement strand
GAACTAGCAATCCTGATGGTTTTTGGTCCTCAGCTTTAACCTTCAAACATGTTAAGCACTTGCTGACGTAGGTAGCAATGTCAGCCTTCATATTTGGCCACCAGTACATTCCTTTCAAGTCGTGATACATTTTATCTGCCCCTGGATGAATAGCATATCTTGTCTTATGCCCTTCATCCATGACCAGCTTTCTTACTCCTCCGAATTTTGGTAACCAAATTCTGCCCATGAAGTGTCGACATCCATCCGGCTTGATTTCGAACTGCTTATCCATCCCTCTCAAGGCTTCATCCTATATATTACCCTCCTTGACTGCTTCTTCTTGTGCCTCGCGGACTTGAGAGTTTAGGTTTGACTGTATAGTCATGACCAAAGCTCGGACTCTTAAGGGTTTAACCCGTTCCTTTCGGCTCAGGGCATCAGCTACGACATTCGCCTTCCCCGGATGATAACGAATTTCGCAGTCATAGTCACTAAGTAGTTCAACCCAACGACGTTGCCTCATGTTTAACTCTTTCTGGTTCAGAATATGCTGAAGGCTCTTATGGTCTGTGAATACTGTGCATTTAGTTCCATACAGGTAGTGCCTCCATATTTTGAGAGCAAACACCACTGCTCCAAGCTCCAAGTCATGAGTCGTATAATTCACCTCGTGAATTTTGAGCTGCCGTGATGCGTAAGCAATGACTCTATCCCTTTGCATGAGCACACAACCTAATCCATTGTGTGAGGCATCACAGTAGACCACAAAATTTTCAGTCCCTTCAGGTAAGGACAGAATTGGTGACCTACAAAACCTTTGCTTTAACTACTGAAACGCCTTTTCTTGCTCTTCACCCCAGATATACTTCACATCCTTTCGAGTCAATTCCGTTAAGGAACCCGCTATCTTTGAGAAGTTTTCGATAAATCGCCTATAATAACCGGCAAGTCCTAGAAATTGGCGGATTTCCGTGGGGGTTCTAGGAGTCGCCCAGTTCTTTATGGCCTCGATTTTTGATGAATCAACTTGGATTCCCTGGTTGTTGATCACATGTCCAAGGAATTTAACTTCTCGCAACCAAAATTCACATTTTGAAAATTTGGCGTATAACTGTTCCTTTTCTAGCAACTCCAAGATCAACTTGAGATGCTGTTCATGTTCTTCCTTATTTTTGGAATAGATGAGAATATCGTCTATGAACACTATCACAAATTTGTCCAGATACGGTTTACACACACGATTCATGAGGTCCATGAATACGGCTGGGGCGTTAGTCAAACCGAATGGCATTACCTGGAATTCGTAATGTCCATAACGAGTTCTGAATGCTGTCTTGGGTATGTCTTCTTCCCGAACCTTTACTTGATGATAACCGGATCGCAGATCAATCTTAGAGTAGAAACTAGATACTTGCAGTTGGTCAAACAGGTCGTCAATTCTGGGGAGAGGGTAGCGTTTCTTTACCGTTAACTTGTTTAGCTCTCGGTAGTCTATGCACATTCTGAAGGATCCGTCTTTCTTTTTCACGAACAAGACCAGAGCTCCCCAAGGTGAGGAACTTGGTCGAATGAATCCTTTATCCATCAACTCTTGTAATTGATTGGATAGCTCTTGCATCTCAGAAGGGGCGAGTCTATATGGGGCTCTTGCGATCGGTGCAGCTCCCGACACCAAATCGATTTGGAACTCTACTTGTCTAGTTGGCGGAAGTCCAGGCAAATCTTCCGGGAAGACCTTCGGATAGTCACAAACCACTGGAATATCCTCAAGTCGCTTCTCCTCCGCCTCTTTTTCTACAATTTGCACCAGTACTGCATGACAACCTCTCCTAAGGCACTTTAATGTTCTTAGGCCGGATATGACATTCAACTGTCGGTTCTTTCTTTCTCTTTGGACTGTTAGGAACTTCTTCTTGTGGAGTGGTATCCGTACCACTTTCTTACCACACAAAATCTCGGCATGATTGTGTGACAACCAATCCATACCAACTACTACGTCGAAACTTCCGAGTTCTATAGGCATCAAGTCTATTTTAAAGGGATGATCTGCCAGCTTCAGTGTGCATTCCTTAATGATACTACCTGCCTCTATTATTTTACCGTCAGCCAGTTCTATAGTATAAGAGTTGTCTAAGGGAAAAGGAGCGGCATTCAATTGCTTACTAAACTTATCAGATATAAAGCTCCTATCAGCCCCAGTATCAAAGAGTACGTAAGCATAAATGTCGTTTAATAAAAACGTACCTGATACCACGTGGGGATCTTGACGAGCGTCACCTGCTCCCAACACAAAAGCTCTCCCCTGAGCTCCTCCACCATTCCTCAGTTTCGGGCACTCACTCTTGAAGTGCCCAGTAGCTCCACATTCAAAGCAGCCTTTTTGATTGCTGCCACTGGTTCCCGGGGCTCCTGTCTTACAGTCCTTGGCCATATGCCCCAAACGTTTGCATTTCTCACAGTGGGTTGGACAGGGACCCTGGTTGTGATGGAAGGTGCATTTAGTGCAGAAAGGCTAGGTACCGGTATAACCTCTTCTTGGCTCAGTTCCAGCTGCGTAAGCCTTAATGGTCTCGGGCTTTTTGGATTGTGAACCCGCATTCTTCCCCGTCTTGTCTTCCCACTTCCTTTTGTTCTCCCCGGCCTTGGCTTCATTCCTCCGGGCTACTTGGTCCATAAGATTATTGGCCATCCTGATGGCATCCTGCAGGGTGGATGGGTTTGAGGCAGTAACGTTACCTTGAATTTGAGGAGCGAGTCCCCAAATGTAACGTTCAATCTTTTTGTACTCCGGGGTCACCATTTGAGGGCACAGAATGCTTAGCTCATGAAATCGGTTGGTGTACCCCGTCACATCTGTTCCTTTCATCGACAGGTTCCAGAACTCCGATTCCATTTTCTGGAGTTCGTTCCTCGGACAATACTCGTCCGTCATCATTTGTTTTAACGCGGACCATGTGAGTTGGTAGGCTTCATCGATACTTACAGACTGGACATAGGAATTCCACCACGTGAGGGCGCTATCTTGTAGGGTGTGAGTAGCAAACTTCACCTAATCTCCCTCAGCACATCCGCTGACGCGAAAGACCGATTCTAACTTCTCAAACCATCGTATCAATCCAACGGCTCCTTCAGTTCCGTTGAAATACCGGGGTTTGCAACTTAAAAACCCTTTAATTCCACAACCCTTTGCATGGATTTCCGTTCCTCCCGTGGTGCGGCTAGCACCACCATCTCCATTTGCAGAGCTATTCCTATTTGCCTCATACGTGGCTATAGCGGCAGCCACTCTTTGTGCGACTAGCTCTTCAATGTCAGCAGCGCTCATTGCTCGTTTTGGCGGCATTATCTTAAAATTTTAAAGAAAAAGCATAGTGTAAGAAGTTGAATCTAAAGAGATAAATTTCCCTCAAAGCACAATACTATAATCATCAAACACAGTTTCATAAATAACTTGCAATTTTCATTCATTAATCATTCGAAATTTCCTTACATTAGGGGCGGGTTATTACCCGAAAATCTTATCTTATGCTATTACATGATATTTTCCTACCATTACAAAGATAGATAGATGTGCACTAAGTGTGGGAGTGATCGGGGGTCTCTCCCTTTTCCATTGCGTTGAGGCGCTGAGTCAGCTCCTCGATCCGGGCTTGGCTCTCGGGTAGTTGCTGCCGGAGCTCATTCAGTCCGTCCTGCTGTATAGCAAGGGCGTGCTGGTTGGCCCAATATATGTTGGAGTTTTGCAACTCCTCCCGCTCTAAACGAGCGGTCATCTCCCCGATATCCAGGTTAAGTGACCGGATCTGGTGGTCATGCCTGGTAGACCTTGCGATCAAAAGTGGTATGGTCTGATCGGCGGGCTCTTGAGTGAGCGATGAGACAGGTGCGGAGGATGGTCCTCCGATCTCGAAGTTTGGAGGAACTCCCTCCATCTGCCTCCATTCGCGGAGGGTATCCGGTATCCAAGTCCATCGTCGGGCGTCTACCCGTCGGTGTGGTGTCGGGGGATTGGGTTGGGGAGTCGGAACAGGAATAGACTCCCTTCTTGGTATGTTTACCCGTTTCCGGGGTGTGTACAACATCTTTGGGCCGTTAGGATAAGGCCTATACGGCTTATAGGATGGTTCGGCCGGGTGATACGGGACGCGAGCAGGGGACGTCGGTGGTGAAGGATCCTCTTCCTCCATCGGTTCTTCCTCCATGGGTTCTTCCTCCATGGGTTCTTCCTCGGATTCCTCCATCGGGTCCTCGTCCTCCGAGGGGTCTTCCTCCTCGGTCGGGTCCTCCTCAGAAAATACTTCCGGATTGCATGGGCTAGTAGGGGTATACTCCTCTTCTGAGTCGGACAAGATGATTATCTCTTGGTGGGACATGTTTTCTGCTATCAAGGTCCATGCATAGTCTTTCAGTTAGTTACAAGTTACAAAATATTTTCTAAAATCAGTAAATCTTATGTGCAGTTATAGTCTAGGGTACTAATGCAACCTAGTTCACTATAACTATGGCTCTGATACCAATCTGTCACACCCTGCTACCTCGGTTGGCAGCGAGGCGTGACGAGTGCGGAAGCGTAACCATAATCATAATGAACGACCACTATATGGACGTTTTCAAAAATACATCGATATAACTTTAAAAGGTAGAAATGTTTTACATAACCCGTAAATGATAAAGAGTAGTTCGCAAAGTACAGAGATTTAAATACATAATTAAATTGTCCAAAATAATGCAAATAAATCTCCGACGGTTTGAAAAAGGATGCGACTCCTTAAGTGCGGAAGCTTGAAAGTGGTTACTTCTGAAGGCATACTTGCCTTAATTACCTGAAAATACATGCTAAAATACGTCAACGAAAATTGTTGGTGAGCTCATAGGTTTACGCGAAAAGACCAGTTGTATGGACATTATAAGATGAGTTGAATTTATAAAATCATAAATTCCGCGTATGTATTACATAAACCATCATTCAACCGAAGCTTAATTAGAATGAGTTTGCCCTGTGCAGTATTCCCATACGTAATACCGTGTGTTGAATATATATGCACTCGCTGTTAGCCGAACCGAGCTAACCCGAATGGGGGACATGACTCCCGATAGATCTATCCACAATATATCCGCGCTTACAAATAAATGCAATTAACGGTTCATGATATAAGGGCTGATGGGATCCAAACATGTAATACATATAAGAAATAAACAGTTTTGATGTCCATATGAAAACAGTGCATGTATTTCCACCCCAATAGATAGTGAAAATAGGGGCTATGAAGACTCACCGAACTTGTGATGGCAAAATGTGCGCAAAAATGCAAGTTTGCGTTGTTTGATGGGTGATGAAACCGGAGATGTTTAACCGAGTCCTAAATGATAATAAGGACTTAATATCACTAATATATGATAATAGGTATATTTATAGATTTTTATGTCTTAAATCACCCAACATTACAAGTTTATAAATAAGATTTGCTTAAAACGTCAAGTTTATATATATATAATTTTCCAGCTTTTTCGGAGGTTTTTCGGCCTACTTTGAGGCTGTTTTTGACCAAGCTCCAAAATGTTTTAGACTTTGGTTTTCTAGGACATTAAACTACTATATACAAAGGATTTTTAGAATCAAGAATGACCATTTTTCGAGTTGTTTAGGTTGGTGAAAAAGCTCGTTAAAAATGCTATGTTGGCCATTTTTGAGCTGTCAAACTTTCGTTTCCCAAATGATTTCTGGTGGTCTTAAACTCCAAAATAAATTATGAAAAATTACAGATCTATAGTTAAGACATAGATCTAACTTTTGAGACAAGAATCAACTCATTTCGTTGAGTTATGAATTAGTTATGATTTTTCAAAGTCGATATAAGTTTTCTGCCGAAAATCCGTAGTTTATAAACTTACAACAACTTATGATTCTTGTTGTTTATTCAAAGACTACTTGTATAAAAGCCATAATACTTATAAAAACACATATATATCATATGTTTTCATAATATTAACACTTTTATAATGTGTTTACATGTTCATAAACATATTTAAAGAAACAACTTAAAAATAACAACTAGAAACTTATAAACTTGAGTTTTTATGAAACTTGTTGTTGTAGGTGATTATATATATTATGCAAGACTTATATAAACATAAATATAAGATGATATAAGCTAGTATTTACTTACTTTGATGTATTATAGGAATGCAAATGAGTAGAAGTTGAAATCCTTGCAAGACTTTTCACCAAAACTCTTGAAATATTAAAAGAACACAAAGTTGCAAGTGTTGGTGTTCTTGGGCACTACTTTGGCCGGTTTTGAGAGGAATAAAAGAAGGGGATTTTTGCTTTGCAAGGTGTGAGAAATGAGGTGAAGTTGTGGTTCTATTTATAGAGGAGAAAAAGGTGGTGAAATGATGAAAGGAGTTGTAAAATCTTGGATGAAAGGAAAGAGGAGGATTTGATGTTGAAATGTTGAGTAAAAAAATACAAACTTTTGGTCCTTTTGTCCTTGTATGTGGCCGGCCTATATGATGTATTTTTGAGGTATTTTCATTTTTTTTTTGTATAAAAGTATTTAGAAATGTATTCTTGTATTTCCCTTTTCTTGTAAATTCATAAATACTTTTGGATGCATTGTTTTAATGACTTGTTTTAGTCTTGCATAATTAAGGTTAAGTAATTGTATTAGTGTATGATTAGTGTTACTACTCATGATTTAATTATGTACATAGTTGAATTAATCCCTCATATCGTAAATTGATCGGATTAATTGATTTCCCGATTCATCGCACCGATGAATTTGATTCAATTTGAGTTGAATTTTTAATAAGCCTTGTTAATCACTTGATTAATTTCTAATGACCATTGATTAGGCTAAAATTGACTATTAAATGTATATTAGGGCTTTGTCGCTAACCTGGTTTAGTGCCGGATGTTACACCTTTGGTTTGTAAAGATATATCTGTTGAACACGTAATCTGTTATCTTACTAAGCCATACCTTACCCCTGGAACTCAAATGTTTTCATGCAAAGGAAAAGAATTAGCTGGACTTTCTTCTTAGGCTACTATTCAAATTCCTGGTGACCTATAGAAGCTATTTGGTAACTTGATGATGTTGTAGCTTTGGGGCTGGGTAATGATGATTTTGCAATTGAACACTGATGATGTAATAGCTAGTATATGACTCCATAGACTTATAAACCTTTTATGTTTTAGAGTTGATGTATTCAACAACTTGTACTATGTTTAACACTTTAATTGTATGTTAATATTGGGTTGCTTGTTGATCCTAGAGTTAACATATGTTACTAAAAAGGAGGATGTTTCATATGCAATTATAGTCGTTTCAAGACTATCGAAAACACTTCCATGTACAGGCACATTCAAACATTCACTTTGCGGTGTCCAATATGTATTACCACCAAGCGAATTTGTTTCTATTGATAAACGTCATCATTCTATCTCTCTCGTCTATTTCCAATGAACAAGTAAATTATAATACAATTAATTAAAAATCATATTTAAAAACTTACAGGTAAATGAAAAAAAATGCATCTTTAATTACCATTCGCTTCATATTGGTCAATACTAGTTTCCAAAATCGTCTTCAACAAGTGTTTCATTTTGATCGAATACACATACAAAATATAAAAACTGAAGTCATCTAATATAGAAATTAAACTATTGTATAGGTACATGCACATGTGTAAAAAAATACATGTCCAATACATTTGAATGTTAGGTTTTTTACTTGTTCACTTATTGCACAAGTTCTTCTATGTATTCAATACTTTTATATGCAAAACCTTATTAAAGGTTTTCTGTGAACAGGTTCACAACCAAAATTATGTTATATGTTATTGCACATGTTCAGTATAACATTAGTACAATCTTGCACATGTTTGTTACATTGTCGTTTAACTAGTTCACTTATTTTCAATACTGCAGATGTATATTTGCCCATGTTCAATAATGCACATGTTAATTGTGTTTTATCCATATATATCCGCTTACTGCACATGCTCAAATTCTTCAAATAAGGTTTAAAATGCAATCCCTAGTATATTGAACATGTTCAGTACCCTTATTGCATATTTTCAATACTGCATATGTATATTTGCACATGTCCAATAATGCACATATAAAATGTGTTTTATCAATATATATTTCCTTGTTGCATATGTTCAAATTCTTAAATTAAGGTTTTAAAGGAAATACGCAGTATATTGCACATGTTTAGTACCCCTAATTGAAGATGCTTAATAGGTTGTTTATAGTACTGTTATTAACACATAATGTATTGTTATTATCAATGAACATGTTCATAGGAAAATAGAAAAACCGTGTTCACATAAACACATGGTTACTATATCTCTCATCATCGTAAAAACGGATTTGAACATGTGCAATGCAATGCATTAAGATTCATCACCAGTATGTGATAAATCCATAACCACCGAATGAACGATCCATAAGCATTGAATGAACATGTTCAAAATCGCATAACAAACTAAACCTTTCGAGAACAGAATGATTAAGAAAAGAAATACCATTGTTCGACAAATCGGGTTGAACATATTCACAAGAACTCATTCTCGGATCCATTTGATCATTGTAAGATGCCTCTCCATCCATCGATTACAGTTTACTTTGATTTATTTAAAAAAAAGGCTTCGATCAAGAAGAAGGGTCGCAGGGAAGCGACGTATCAAATCCCTACAATTAAGGGATTTCCTAAACAACTAATTATCATCTATTAATTTGAATAAAGCAAATTTAACTATACTACCCTTCTGTACTTGTAACCAAACATTGGTGGACTCCGATTTCCCAGTCTAACATGGTACTCCATTGGTCCCGACCCTATGCATATATATGAGATGATAGTAATAACATAAATATACATCATGGTTAAAATAAAATAAAGTATAGGAAAATCATGATGATGAAAGAGGCAGACAGTAAACATGTGATAAACTATGTTAATAATGAAGGAATTAACTCAATTTAACTAAATGGGATAGTAGGCATACCTAATTAGCATAACAGAGTTATACAAAGTAAACTGTTCAACTCGTATGATAAATAAATTGGACAATTTCGGGCAGAATGCTAACATAATGATTGAGTTTTTCAAAACTAATGGAGTGATAATCATAACGACTGGTTACATAAGTTAAGAAACTAGAGCAAACATTGATGGTGTGTCAAGGAATCTACCCTTCGATAAAATGATACAAGTTGCTTAATGAAGTACCAAAAAATAATGATGTAACAGTTAATTGGATAATAATAATAATAATAATAATAATAATAATAATAATAATAGTAATAATAATAATAATAATAATAATAATAATAATAATAATAATAATAATAATAATAATAATAATAATAAATAAAATAAAGACAATGTTATTTGGATGTAAGCTAGAAATCGTGATTTGATAATTGTGATATAATAAAAATGATTGGTTTTGTTTGAAAATCTAACTGATTAGAATTGATGCAACCGACAATAGGTGAACAATAACCCTGTGTCAGATTTGTATAAATTAATGATCAAGTGAAGTTAAGAGTCTTGGCGATTAAATCGAATAATCACGAAATGAGGACTTGCTATGAATATAAGCACAATCATTATAAATAAACACTTAAATTAACAAACCATAGTATCACAAAATCAGTCCATGTTGGTAGATCAAGATGTTCAAAAGAAAATGGATATATATTATATAATGATCTTTGTCACATCCTTGCTTTGATCACGCTTGCTTAATCCCAGGAATATATAACAATTGCCAGAACCATTATGATAAGTCTAAAGCTTGCATAAATTCAAAATAAATGATTACAATAAGTCATGCGCTACACGTGCAACAAGGTTTCAAAACTAAGTGCTATTACATCACAATAATAAATAAAGTAGCTACCCAGATCCCAAGGCATCATAAAGCTATACAACAAGCTGAATAGTGAGCTAAGTCCTCTGGGTTGATCAGACTGTAGACCTAAGCAGATGGTCCGGCTTACTCTTTACCTTTACCTGTAAAAATTGTGAGTAGCAACTGTAAGCTAATTGCTTAGTGAGTTAACAGAAATTTATGATGCATGTAAGATATCTGCCTAAAAGAATTATGCCTGTAAAGGCTGCTCAAATGTCATGCTTGCTTGTAAAGCTTATACGAAGATTGAATGCTTGCACAAATGAGACATTTCACGCTGAAAAGGAGATGCCACCACTAGGGTTACCGTTGACATATGATCAATCTGTGATGTGGGGCTAGCTACCCGCATAATGCTTGGGGATAGTGGTGAGCATCAGAATTGGTTGTAGTAATATCAAATGCTCATGAAACGCTCAAACAAAGCTTCCTGTATAATATGCAGAATAATGAGCAGATAGCAATAAATTATGCACATTAATAGAACAAATGAGAATTTGGGCTAAGTCGGGCACCGCCTGTACCTCAATGTTCGCCTTCACTCACATAAGTTCTATTGAAGATCAAAGAAAGCATATAGAAGCAACATATGTCTCAATTACATAAAATACATGTAAACATGAATAAATGTTACTCACAATAATGTCTTATGCTTTGTAATACTCTGAAATGCTTGCTTGGGCTTATCTAGACTTTAACTCTGGTTTTGCATTATTTCTGAAGGCTTTGGCACTTTAATTAAGCTTTAATAAACTCTGGCATTTAACTTCGTCCCATAACTGAGCTATATACTTTAATTTATATTGTGCGTACTACGGAGTGTCTGTAATTAATATTACAGAGTATATAACAAATTAATAAAATTAGCTTATAATTTCACGGTGTTTCAAAAGTGTAATTGCTACGTGTTTTGTAAACTTTAAATATAATTAAGTTTAGCCAATGGCCACTTAATTATAATTAAGCATATATATATATATATATATATATATATATATATATATATATATATATATATATATATATATATATATATATATATATATATATATATATATATAAACACTTAATAACACGTAAATAGCAATTTTTTTTCACATATATTAAACATATAAGTCAATTATATATATAAGATTGATTAAACATGCTTTGTCTTAATTTAGATAAAAAGTATGTTGCTATAACCGTTCATTTGATCATACTATATATTCATAAAATTATTATTAAAAAAAATAAGTTAATTGATTACTGTTTTGGTTTCAACAATACCAAAACCTGTAGTTTGCAAATGGTTTCAGTAGTAAAGAGGGTTTCGGTATCCATATATAGTTTCTATAGGTTTCTGTATTAAAAGGTTTCAGTATTCAACAAGGTTTCAGTACATCCCATATAGTTTAGGTATGTTTCAGAGGGTTTCACTATATACCTAAAAGGTTTCACTAGGTATATACCGAAACCTTTTAAGGTTTCACTAGGTTTCACTATATATACCGAAACCTTTTAAGGTTTCACTATATACCGAAACCTTTTAAGGTTTTACTAGGTCTCTCTATATATATCGAAACATTTTAAGGTTTCACTAGTCAAAAGGGAGTTTCAGTATTATTACCGAAACCTTTTATGGTTTCGGTACATCTCAAGGTTTCGGTACTTCTATTAAAGGGTTTCGGTATATATATATATACTGAAACGTTCATGGTTTCAGTGTTATACACCCACGCAAACACACAAGTCACGACACATCCAAATTCTTTAATTTCAATTCATAATTATAACATGCATGAGTTTAATTTCAACTTTTTAATACTAAACATAGCTAGATTCGAAGGATAAAATTCTGATCTTTTGGGTTTCTTAAGCATAAGAAGCGTAGGCTTCATTTTGAACCAAAGAAAGAATAAAAGTTAGAATTACCTCAAGAATCTTGCAGATTGTTGCTTTGATGTTTGATTATAGCTTGAATCTTTGATTATTTGCAATGTTTTGATGATCCTTGAGATGAAGATGATGAACCGTAATATATTGAAAGAGAAAATAGGGAGCAGAGAGTTTATAGTGAAATGGGGATGAATGAGCATTAAGTCTCATATTTGGGTATATATATTTACTGAAAGTTTTCATCATTTTCATTTTAGCCACTAAAGTTTCATTTATCTCATCTTTCAATTTGGTGCCATATAAATAACTCATAACACATACTAAATAATTTCATCACTTAATTTATTATTTAGCAATTAACTTTATTTAATCCGCAAATTACTTCATCAAACGCAAATTGCAACATAAACGCAAAAATTACAAAGCAAGGTGTTATAGTATGAGCCCACCACGCTTGCACTTCGTCCTCG